>CM070563.1:14203626-14514743 GCA_036346405.1 Phyllostachys edulis
GCGAGGCCGTCGGATCGACATCGCCTGGTGGAGACGAAAATGATTGGCGAAGAGTGCACGCAATTTGGAGCGTGCGATGGGATCCTCTGACCCGATGCGCCAGTAGCGCCCGAGCCGCAGTGCGGTTAGGTGGTTAGCCAAGTCAAGAGATGAGCCGGGCTCGGGTTCAAGCCAAGAGCAGTGATCCTGATTTGAGTTTTGAAATTTGGACAGTAGAATTTGGTGATTTAATTGGAGTATCAAATCAACACCAAAATCCATGAAATTTTTATAGTAGCTTGGTGACTAACACATTGACCTCCCATAAAATTTCCAGAAGATTTTGTGCAATGGATTTTTCTAGGGAAATTCCAGAAGGTTGCAAACTAGGGTTTGACCTAGTTTGACTTGGTTTGACTTGCTCCCAAAATATTCAAACAATTTCTAAAAATTGTGAGAAAATTCAGAGGGTCACAAGGCTTCCTTAGAACTCAGGAAAAATATTTACAAGTGTTGGACAAAGATTTTTTATCCAGGAGGTTTTTGATTGGAGTTTAAATTGGGGATTTGATTTCTATTCCCATAATTCTTTTACAAGAATTACAGAAAAGGTTCAAGAACCTAAAGATAAATAAAAAGTTTTAATTTACCCTTATTTTCAGAATTGGGATGTTACACGACCCCTTCGCTATATCTTTGCATGGTTGAGACGGCTTGCACTCGTTGTTCTTGAGAGGTCAAGGAGGCTCCGAGTCCTCAGGTTACTTTGGGTTGTGGTTACGTCTGAGCCGTGGCGAACTCTGCTTGTGTCATGGCCTCATCGCCAAGAGCAGCTTGAGCGGAGAGAACCACGTATGGCTCTGGTTGGCGATGTGCGCCTGTGACCCGCAGGGCTTCTGCAACTCTTGAACCCTGAGCCTCTAGGAAAACCTCTGGCGTTTCTTCAATCCGTCGAGAGGTTACCGTTGGCTCGTTCGACCGCTCAGATTAGTCTCTGGGTGTCCAAAGCCGAAGTGAAGCACACCTTTATGCGAAGTTGGTGCGAAGCTGTCGAAAATGGTGGTCGAGCGTATTCCGTTGTCGGTGTCGGAGGTCATGGTATACCGTCTGGGTGATGATGTTCTTCAAGCAAGCTGTTGGGCAGCTTCTGCGTGATCTTAGCGGCAGCTCGCCTCGACCCATCTCGAGAAGTATTCTATGGCAGCGAACGCAGGGAGGTTCCCAGGCTGGAGGTAGGGGCGATGATATCAACCCCGGTATGAGCAGCCACCCGTGGCAAGAACCGCAAGGGCGCCGGTGCCTTAGGGTTCTGGCCCTTGACACCCATTGCATTCTTTGGACAAGATCTGTCGTCTCGGAGGCCGTCGGCGATAGAGATCCTTGGCGGAATGTCTTCCCTACCCGAGACTGCGAGGTGCACCGTGTGGCCGCCACCTGACCTTCGTGGATGTCTTTGAGGCGATTGGCCTCCTCGCGCGATCTGTGATCTGAGGAAGGGTCTTGTGAGCGCCTCCTTTGTATAGTGCTCGGAGATCATGTAGTAGTTCCTTGCTCGGCTTAGACGGCGTTTGGCCGGCTTGGTCCTCTCGCCTCTTGGCGAGAGTAGTTGATGATAGCGTTCCTTGATCCTCGCCCGTGGCCGGACCCGCCGTGTCGAGGCGGCACTAGTCGCGCGTTCCCTCAATTGAGCCTGACCCCTTGCGTCTCCGGCGGAGCCCCTTGCGTCTCCGGCGGAGCACCTTGTGTCTCTGGCGGAGCGGACGGTTTCGTGAGTACTTCATAAAAGACCTCCGCAGGAGGTCTCTCGCTGGCGCTTGCCATCTTTGCTAGCTTATCTGCTGCTTCATTGTTACACCGGGGGATCGCTTGGACGGTGATGCCGAGGAAGTCTTTTGCTGCTTCGCGCACGGCGGCAAGGTAGCGGTTCATCTCGGGGCACCTTGCCACGAACGTCTTGTCGAAATGTCCTGCGACCAGACGGGAGTTGCTCTTGATGAGGATGCGCTTCGCTCCGAGGGCCCTTGCTTTGCGGAGACCCAGCAAAAGTGCTTCGTATTCGGGCGTTATTCGTGATTGGGAAGTCGGCGGGCACGCATGCGTACGACTTCGTCCGTCCGAGAGACCAATATAGCAAGCCCATGCGACCCCGCGGCGCACCATGACCCGTCCGTGTACATTGTCCATGGTGTCTCGACCGCGGCGGTGTTGTGCTCCGCATGCGGAGTCCACTTGGCAACGAAGTCCGCGAGGGATTGCGATTTGATGGCCGTTCTCGCGGCGAAGGAAATATCAAAAGGCGCCAGCTCTGTTGCCAATTTGCTTATCCGACCCGAGGCGTCTTTATTGCGCAGCATCAGTGCCAGCGGGTAGGACGTCCGGACCGTGATGGGGTGCGCCAGGAAGTAATGCCGCAACTTTCTCGAGGCCATGAGTAAAGCGTAGGCAAGCTTTTGAGCTCGGTGTGGCGTGTTTGGCTCCTGTAAGGCCTCCGATCGTAGTATATCGGCGCCGACAATCGCGCTCTGGGCGAAGCACCGCTGCCGACCGATGAGGCGTTGCGGCGATGTCTGACAATAGTTCGGATCCTGCTCCGGTGGTGAGGCTTGGCGACCTGCGAGGTAGGATTTGAGGTCTTGAAGGCCTTCTAGCACTTTCGGTATCGGCCGAGCGGCTCCGTGCCGGAGGTTTTGAAGAATGGCGGCGCCCTTTCTCGGAGGCGGGACAAGAAGCGGCTAAGTGCGGCAATGCGGCCCGTCAATTTTGGACCTCGCGGGCGTTATGCGGGGGCTTCATTTCTTGAATAGCTCTGATTTTCTCTGGGTTGGCTTCAATTCCCTCTCGAAATGAGAAACCAAGGAGCTTTCCATATGGCGCTTGACGCAGCATTTTAGGGTTGAGCTTTATGCCCTCCGCCTGAAGGTTGGTGAAGGTTTAAGTGGAGGTCTTTGGCGTCGTCCCGCTGAGTTTGCTCTTAATGACTATGTCGTCGGCGTACACTTCCGCGTTCGCCCAAGTTGGTTGGCCAAGACCTTGGCGATGAGGCGGGCGAACGTGGCGCCCGCGTTCTTCAGGCCGAAAGGCATCGCTTATGCAGATCGTTCCCAAAGGAGTGATGAAGGCGGTCTTGGGCTCGTCCTCCTCCGCCATGTGCACTTGGTGGTAGCCGGAGTAGGCGTCGAGGAAGCTCATGAGCTCGCAGCCCGAGGTAGCATCCACCAGTTGATCGATGTGAGGCAAGGGGAAATCATCCTTGGGGCACGCCTTGTTAAGGTCGGTGAAGTCAACACACATGCGCCACTGGCCCGTCTCTTTCTTGACGAGGACAGGGTTTGCTAGCTACTCGGAGTACTTGATTTCGCGGATTACCCCCCCTTTCATCAGCCTTTGGATCTCTTTCTTGGCGGCTTATGGCGGTCGCCGACATCGCCGCGACTTTGTTTCTTGGGCACCGCGTCGCTGCGAAGGGCTAGCTTATGCTCGATTGTTGTTCTTGCTACACCCGGAAGGTCCTCGGGCCCCCAGGCGAAGGTGTCTTCATTGTTGCGGAGCACCTTGAGGATTGCGTCGTGTGCTTCCGCATCAAGGTTCGCGCCGAGGGCGACCATCTTCTCCGGTGAGTTGTCTCTCAGCGGAACCCTCCGGAGCTGGCCCTGCGGTTTGTGCTTCGGTGCCCACCTCGCTGAAGGTGGGGCAACGTGATCCCGACCTGGCCCCACGGTGTGGACGTGCCGGGCTGGAGATAGTACTTCTAGTTCAATGTGTCTGGCGAGGTCTTGATCTCCTCGCACCGTGACGATGCCTGCTGGGGCGGGTAGCTTCATGCAGAAATATTTGTGGTGGGTTACCGCGCCGAAGGTGTTGAGCGTGGCCCGGCCGAGGATTGCGTTATACTGGTAGGTCATCTGGACCACATCGAAGGTGACCACCTCGGTCCGTGATGCGAAGTCGTCGCTGAAGGTGACGGCGAGGTTGATCTGGCCCAAGGCCGTAACTGTGGTTCCTCCGAAGCCTTGCAAGGGGATGCCCGGTGAGGTCAGGCGATCACGAGGGATCATCATCTTGTCGAAGGCGTCTACGAAGAGGAGGTCTGCCGAGCTCCCTCCGTCGACGAGGACGCGTCTTACCTCGAAGTCCGCGATGTTGGCGGAGATAACGAGGGGGTCCTGGTGAGGAAAATACACCCCGCGCGCATCCTCGGGCCCAAAGGATATGGGTACCTCGGAGTGGCGGGGTGGGCTTGATGCGGGGTATGTTGCCAGGTGGTGGATTTGGCGGGCGTACGCCCGTCTCTGTCTTTTCGAGGACATGCCGAGCGAGGATCCTCCGGTGATCATGTTGATGACCCTCTGATGGTGCTCGGCGCGGCCTCCTTCTATGCGGGGTCTTGGTTGTGGTGCTGGGAGTCGATTGTCGGCCGCTCTCTTATTGTCGTAGTCTTCTGGTTGATCGCGGCGCATGTAATCCTGCATGGCAGCGATGGTGCGACATTCGTTGGTTGTGTGCGCTCCCTCGCCGTGGAGGTCGCAAAATTTCAGCGGTGCTCCGGGGCGATTGTCAGGCTAACGACCGGCGTTGCGACCGCGTCCGTGCCCGCGGCCTCGCTTCCACCGGCCCCCTTGTTTTCCCCCTTCGTTGTGCGACGCTCCGTCTACGTGTTAAATGCCCCGGCCTTTTTGCTTGTAGTCATTGCGTGGCTTGCCGGGTGTCCCGGTCAGGGTGGTGTTGGATGCTTCTTTCGTGGTGGAGGTGCTTGCGACAGCAATTGTGGGCGCTCCCCTCCGGGCGCTATCTTCTTCTGCTCGGGCGTACTCCTCCATCTTGTCGAAGAGCTCTGCCACAGTTCGTGCGGGTTTGCGGGCCAACCTTTCTGAAAGCGGCCCGTTGCGGAGGCCGCACATAGCTGCGTTGATGATGGTCGTTTCGTTGACGCCTTGCACTTGGCACTTAACCTCTGCGGACTTTCTGAAAAAGCTGCGGAGGGTCTCGTTCGGTGCTTGCTTCACGGCGAACAGGTGTCCCGCGTCTTTTGGCTCCGTGTAGTTTCCTTGGAAGTTGTTGCGGAGGAGATCTCGGGCTGCTCCCATGCGTGAAGCGGAGCGAGGGTATGGTGAAGAACCGGGTTAGCGGCGGCCCTTGAGTGCGAGGGTGATGCTCTTCGCTTTTGTGGTGTCGTCTCCTCCGGCTGCCTCGATGGCGGTCTCGTACACCCGAGGAATTGCGAGGGATCCGTGGTTCCTTCGAAGGGCGCGACCTCCGGCATCTTGAACCCCGGTGGCCATCTGGCCGCCTCCAGCCCGGAGCTCAGTGGGGAGCTCGGGTCGCCTCAGAGCACCGGGGTGTGGGTCCCGAGCTGCTCCCCGCTCTGCGGCATTTGTCGGAGCGGGGCCGGAGGGGGCGCGGTGGTCGTGGTGGCGGGCTCCGCTCCGTTCTGCTGGAGTTCTTTGGCCGAACGCGAGGTTGTCTCACGGTGGCTGCCGAAGGTCCGCCAATTCCCGCGGAGAGCGCCGACTCTCTTTGGAGTGTCTCGTATGATCCACAGCTTGCGCCCCCCTGCTGTAGTTGTTTGCTTCCTCCTCCGAAGCGTGGCCGGGGGGTGTAGCTGCCGCTGTGGCTCGGCTCCTCTTGGCTATGTGGGTGTTGGGTGCATGCCGCGTCGCATGGTTGCCGGATGTCGAGGTCTTGGAGTGCAGCCCTCGTCAGGGGGCCATTCTCGGTTTAGTGCTTCATAGCTTACCTGCCGATCCCCACGGACGGCGCCAACTATCGTAGTTGAAAAGACTAAGCGAGTGATAAGGGGGACCCCTCGGTGCAGGGGTCCTCGGGAGAAGGGACTCGGTGTAAGTAAGCCAAGGACTTGTATGCAAACTCTCTCTCACCAAAAAATCCCCCCTCCATGGGGGGTAGCTATTATAGCCTTTTCACGAGTACACAGGAATTACAAGCTTGCCCCCTCTGAGGACCCTATCTTGGGTAGGGGCTGCGAGACTTTTCTATCCTAGGTCTAGCTCCCGGCCGCGTGGTGGACGGCACAGGCACAGTCCACCTTCTTTGGTCATCTGTCGAGGGGCACGATCGCTCTCCGGGTTCTTGGCTCTCTGGCTCCTCGGGGTTCTTGGCACCCTTCCAGGGAGCCCTCGGGAGTCTCAGGGACCCTCAGGGTTGCTTGGACCGTCTAGATGTTCGGACCTTGGGAGCCTCAGGGAGCCGGGGAGCCTCAGGGGCCTTCGGTCCGGCGGGCACCAGGGCCTTCGCCAGGTCGTGGGGGCCGTTGTGCCGCCCCTACGACAATTGGGTTGTCATCAATTACCAAAAATGGGGAGATTGAAAGCGTCTAGGCCCCTAAAAATTGTTTTGGTAATTAATGACTATATGTGAATATGGGACTAACATGTTTATTGAGTGTTTAAAAGGTTTAGTCCCGGTGATGAATATGACAACCTGGAGATGCATGCTAAAGGTCAACATGAAGATCAAGATGGTTCAAGACAAGGTATAAGTAGCCTAGGATCCCTTTGAATTTTACTGGTCTTAGCAGAAAAGGATGGAAGACCGGATTTTAGGTCAAATGTCGTACTATTAAGAGGGATCATGACTAGTAGCTTGATAGCATGTTCTTGCATCATTTAGATCAATCTAGGATCATGCATGCACTTATAGTTAATTTTAAAAGCCAACTTTGCTTTTCACAGTAAAGTCGATAGTAGTACCGACGCTTACTTGACGGTACTACCGCACAGAGGTATGACCAGGAAAGTGGTGTGGTACTACCGCAACCCGGTCGGATCAAAACCTACTTGGCGGTTCGTATTTTATAGAGAGAAACCTTTAGGAGCATGTTTGCTCCCCTGGAAGGCGGTAGTACCAGAGTTCATTTGGCGGAACTACCGCATCACGCTACGACCCCATATCCTGAGCAAAACTACCGCAACCTCGTCTGACCGAAACTTAGTTGGTGGTACGCTATTTCCAGATAGAGCCAGTTTTGGACCTCTAAGGAAAGTGGTAGTACCGCCCTATGTGAACGAAATTACTGGAGAGCGGAACTACCGCATATACAGCAGCGATAATGAGTCTTAAAAAATCAGCGGCTAGTTGAGGGCATTAATTATGTTTGCTATAGCCGTTACTATCGACGGATGGAAGTCGGTAGTACCCGGCCGATGAGCAGCGGTACTACGCTTCATATTAAAATTCAGGTTCTTGCCTCCAACGGTCGAATTTGTTTATGGGAAGGGGTATAAATACCCCTCCACCAGTTCAAGGATAGACAGACGACACCTCATTTAGCATCCTTGAGCTAAGAGCATACTCTCTACACCTCATATACACTTGTTGCATTCATTGTGAGGTTGTTGAGCAAAATTCAAGTGCATTCATTTCTAGATTGATCCTTAGCACTTGATTGCCATCAAGCGAAGATTGTGGTTCATTACTCTTGGTGTTTGCCGACACCTAGATGGCTTGGTGGGAGTTCACACGGTGATCTATTCAAGGAGATTGTGAAGAGGCCCGGCGCAAAATTATGAGTGGCTCGGTGTTTGCCATCTCCGGGGCGGAAGAAGAACAACCACTAGTGAAATCGAGGAGCAAGGCTTAATTTGTGGAGCCGATCTAAGTTGCTTGGGCTTTCCTCAACGTGGACTAGTGAAGACTAGCAAGTCTTTGATACCACAGCAAAACATAACGAGTCATCATTTGGCTATTTCTTTGCCTCTACTTTACACATTTATATTTCTAGCAAATTGAGATTATTGAGATTGTCCTTTTTAGTTGTGCTAGAGATATTTTTGTAGAGTCTTGTCTTGTGGTGCCTTAGCTTTACTGTAATTGAGTAGGTCTTGAATTGCAATATAAATCTTGCTTAGCTCTAAAAATGTAGAAATTAGTTTTAGAAAGCAAGAATTTTTAGAACCTTCTATTCACCCCCCTCTAGTCGGTTATCCTTGATCCTACACTTGGGTCTGAACTCTACTTCAATTCCTTATTGGTGAGGGTAATAGACCTATTGGCACAGTCTATCCGTCCTTGATTCTTGGCTAGCCAGTCCATTCCAAGAATCACATCCAATCCTTGGGAGTGTAAGACTATTAAGTCTGCCAGGAAAGATACTCAAGATATTTCTAAGGTAAGGTTCGGGCAGAAAGAACTACTCCTCATTTCCGTGCCCGGGGAATGGATTATCATAGGGTTATCTAAGGGAGAGATAGGTAACCCATATTTTCCCACAAACTTGTTTGAAACAAAAGAATATGAAGCTCCTGAATCAAATAAGACTGATGTTGATATTGAATTGACAAGGAACGTACCAAGAACGACATCCGGTGTTGTCTGAGCTTCCTCTGCGGTGACGTAATTCACACGTCCCTTCATGAACTAGACTGTCGGCTTTGGGGTGCTGCCTGAGGCCGAAACTCCTAAAGCTGGCCTGGCCGGAGCTGCAGGTTGCTGCTTCTTTGGACACCTATTGGCATAGTGCCCTATCTCATTACAGTGAAGGCAAGTCACTCCTGTAGCTGAGAAAGTTGTGTTCTTCTGGAATTCGCTTCCCGATGAGTTGTTGTTGTGGAAGCCGGAGTTGTTAGGGCGCTGTGCTAGCACAAGTGCTCTGGATGAGGAAGACTGGAGTTTTCCGCGCTGAGGTGGTGGAGGCTAAGCAATGCGAGGCTTTGGGAATCCCCCAGAGTTGAACTTCTGGACTGCTATTCTTCTCTTGCGGTTCTCCATTTCTAAGTGTTTGCCCTCCTGGCGGATGGCCTTGTTCACCAACTACTGAAAGTCGGTGTAATCCTATGCAATTAGATGAATAGAAAGATCATCATTGAGTCCCTCCAGAAAGCGTTCTTGCTTGGCTTCATTAGTAGCAACATCCTCAGGGGCATATCGTATGAGTTGAACTTATACGGATATTCATTGGTGGCGGTTGCCTGGCGTGAAGAAACTCCTTCTTCAGAGTTATCATTCCTGCGGGGATGTGTGCACGACAGAAAGCCTGCACAAACTCATCCCACGTGATGGACTGGGAATCTACATGAGCTTGAGTAAAGTTGTCCCACCATTATGATGCTGGGCCATTGAGCTAACACGACGCAAATAGAACTCGCTCGCGATCAGTACACTAGGCAATGTCCAGCTTCTTACCTATTGCCCTGAGCCAATCATCTGCGTCCATTGGCTCTGTGCTGCTACTAAAAGTCGGAGGGCGCGTCCTCATAAATTCTGACATGTTTTCCCTTGGATTATGCGAAGGTGGGGCCTAAGCTGCTGTGGTAGCGGTTGCTTGAACATGCTGAGCATTGTTCAAGGACTGGGCGAGAAGGTCAATCAGATGCATCTGATTCGCCATCATTTGGCACTAGTCAGGTCCTTCTGCCGGTGGTGGCGGTGGCTGCGGAATTGGGTTGGCCTGATGATCTGCCTGATCATTTCCCTGGCCACTAGCACTGCCACTGCCTGTCCTACGAGTTGTCACCATCTGCTGGATTCTCCAAAGACTTAGAAGAGAGAAAGAAAGCTCTAACGGGGATAAATCTAAAATAACCCAAGAACCAAACAAACACAAGGCAAAGAACAACTTTTCAAAATAGTTTTTTTATTAATTTATTTCATTATTCAATTGTGGCTGTCACAAAAGGAATTGGTAGCTCACAATTCGCGTCTAATGAGAGATACTAAAAGTAAAATCTGTGGGGTCACAGGGGTGTAATCTAGGGTGTTGTTGGTACTAGCATCGGCTGCCTTGTAGTGGGCTAGTTCCTCTTTTGCTGCCTCTAGTCTCTCCTAGGTGGCACGTAGTTCATCCAACATGCACCAGTAGGCACGATCCATAGCAATCATCAGATCTACCTGGTGTGTTAGCTCTGGGAAGTCTTCATCTCTAGCCGAACGAAAGGTACTGCCGAGCTGAGTGGGGATGTGCATCGGATAGTAGTGGAATCCGGTGCCGTGGAAGTGGTGATCGTAGATGTAGCAGAGTCGGCGTACATCTTCTCTGGCAGCGTCTTGGATACCCTCGGGAAAGGAGCCACGCTACATCGGGGCATCGAAGATATGAAACTCCGTGTTAGGCTGCAGGTTGGTGTAGAGTATCACCTCCACCCTCCAACGATCCTGATTGCCCACCTTGTACTTGTAACCCTAGTAAGACAGCCTCTCCTGGAAGTGTAGATGCTGCATCATCTTCCAGAGTGTTGCAACCCAATATCCAGCGAAGATCCCGTGAGAAACGGCGTTCGGTGCTTCGGCCATCTACAATTTTTTAAAAAGAGATGAGTTAGTAGCCATTTTTAAAGAGAAGGGTTGAGGAAGGACACCAGAATAACCAAAGTATTTTTAGTTTTCAAAAATAAGTTCTTAAGGGTTTCATCAATTCTAAGACCACGACCTACAGTCGATATGGCTCTGATACCACTCTTGTCAAACCCGGAAACAAAGGATCCCGGATTCTCTATGCTTCATACACTAGTCCAGGAATAGCTAGTGTACGTAGTCAACAAAAGCGATAGCAAAATCATATCACGCATTTATTAATTGATAAACATAGTTCATTGCATTATTGGGCACAAGGTCAAATATAAAGAAACAGCGAAAGCAAAATAAATAAGTAGGCCACATGATTCGCCACAGGCAATCGTCTGGGGGCGTAGCCTATTCGTCCTGATCCTCACCATCTTGATAAAATTCTTCACCTAAATAAATGTTATTCAGCAAGAGTGAGCACAACTTCTGTGCTCGCAAGTTACACCTAATAACATAATATAATGCAAGCAAGTGTAATCAAATGAGGCTAATAGGGTTCTTTTGCATAAAGCATCATTTTCAATTTTAAATACTCATACTGTTGGCCATGACACGCTTCCGAAGGCGTAAGACGAAGTGATTATCACAAGACCTTTACAATGTTCTACCCCAAAGTATTCCTAGACGAGGACTGCACTCACTGCTGATGAAGAGGCGGCGAGGTACAGGAGGAGCTGTGCACTGGGCTTCTGGCTGGTTAGGCTCGGAAGTTGGGCGAGGTACTGCTTGAGCTCTTGAAATGCTACTTGGCAGTCTTTTGTCCACCGGAATGGCTCTATGCCTCGGAGGGTCTTGAAGAAGGGTAGGGCCCGCTCCGCCGAGCAGGACAAGGATCGGCTGAGGGCTGCGAGGCGACCTATCAACCTTTGCACTTCCCGGGCGCTACGAGGTGGCTCTATTTCTTGTATTGCCCTTATTTTCTTGGGGTTAGCTTCGATGCCCCTCTGCAATACGAGGAATCCTAGCAGTTTGCCCGCCTTGACCCTGAAGGCGCACTTCTCGATGTTGAGCTTGATTCCCTCTGCCTGGAGGTTGGCGAAGGTTTCCTACAGGTATTTCATTTGGGAGCCCGCAAGCTAGCTCTTGACCACTATGCCGTCGACATATGCTTCAATGTTGTGGCCGAGCTGCGTCACCAGCACCTTTGTGATGAGTCGGGTGAATGTTGCTCCTGCATTTTTCAGGTCGAAGGGCATGCGGTGAAAACAATAGGTGCCGATGGGGGTGATGAAGGTTGTTTTTGCTTCGTCTTATTTGACCATGAATATCTGATGATAACTGGAGTAGGCATCTAGAAAGCTCATTAATTCGCAGCCCGAAGTGACATCCACTAGTTGGTCAATACGAGGCAGGGGGAAATCGTCCTTTGGGGATGCTTTGTTGATGTCAGTGAAATCGACACACATGCACCATTCGTCGGTGTTCTTTTGCACCAGGACAGGGTTGGCCAGCCATTCGGAGTGCTTGATTTCGCGAATGACCCCTGCTTTTAGCAACTTGGTTATCTCCACCTTGGCTGCTTCTAGGCGCTCCGGCATCATGCGTCGCAGCTTCTGCTTCTTGGGAGCTGCATCGCTTCGGATTACAAGGTGATGTTCTATGGTCTCCAGAGCCACCCCTAGGATGTCCTGTGGGCTCCATGCGAAGACATCCGCATTACTGCAGAGTACTTCGAGGATGGTGTTGCCTTCCTCCGTTGGGAGCTCTACCCCCAGGGCCACTGTTTTTTCTAGGGATGCGTCCCTTAGAGGGACCCTTCACAGTTGTCCCTCCAGTTTGGCCTTGGGGGCCCATTTGCCGAAGGAAGCGCCCGCCCGAGCGTCTGCATTGGATTGGACTGTGTGGACGTGGCGGGTAGGCGAGCCTACTTCTAGCTCAGTTTGTTGAGCTAGGTCCTGGTCTCTTCATACCGTGATGACACCCTTCGGTGCGGGGATCTTCATGCACATGTAGTTGTGGTGGGCTATCGCGCCGAAGGTGTTTAGTGTGGCTCGGCCGAGGATGGCATTTATTGGTAGGGTATTTGGACCACATCGAAGGTGATGCTTTTTGTGCGGGATGCGAAGCCGTCACTGATTGTGACGGCTAGGTTAATCTGGCCCAAGGCCGTCACAGGCCTTCCCCCAAAACCCAGAAGGGGTATGCCTGGGGGTGACAGGCGATCCCTCGGGATCATTATTTTGTCGAAGGCTTCCGCGAATAGGAGGTTTGCGAAGCTTCCTTCGTCTATGAGGACGCGCCTGACTTCGAAGTCCGCAATGTTGGCGGAGATAACGAGGGGGTCTTGGTGAGGGAAGTAAATGCCTTTGGCATCCTTGGGGCCAAAGGTGACAGGCACTTCGGCGTACTGGGTGGTCTGGATGCAAGCCATGTTGTGACGTGGTGAATTTGTCGGGCGTACGCGCATCGTTGTATTTTGGATGTTGTGCCAAGCGAGGATCCTCCCGTGATCATGTTTATGATCCTCTGATGATGCTCGCCATGGCCTCCCTCTATGTGTGGCCTTGGTGGCGGGGTGGGCGGCTGGTTGCCCGCGCCCCTTCTTTCTTCGCGCTCGGCCGGCTGTTGGCCACGGTTCATGTAGTCATGCATGGCCGCGATGGTGCGACAGTCCGCGGTTGTGTGCGAGCCTTCGCCGTGGAGGTTGTAGTATAGTGGGGTGCCTCCGGCTCCGCTCGGGGCGTCTGGCTGCCGCCCGCGGCTTGCTCGGCCGCCGTGCTTCCCCCCTTTGGGATTTTGGCCACCGTCTACATGGTAGACATTTCGCCCCTTTTGCCGGAAGTTGTTGGTGCGTGGTTTGGGGGTGGCTAGTGTTGCGGTGGGTGCGGGTTCGTCCTTCTTGGGTGGCTCGCTTGATGATTGTGCTGGTGTGGCAGAGGGCACGACCTCCGCCCTTCGGCTGCTGTCCTCCTCTGTCGGGCGTACTCTTCTATTTTGTCGAAGAGTTCTACAACCATGCGGATGGGTTTGTGAGCCAGTCTTTCCGTTAAGGGGCCCTTTTGGAGTCCACAGGTTGTTGCGTTTATGATGGTGGTCTCGTTGACCCCTTTTACTTGGCACTTTACCTCCGTGAATTTCTTGAAGAAACTACGGAGGGACTCGCCTGGGGCCTGCTTGATTGCGAATAGGTGCCCTGCATCCTTTGGCTCGATGTAGTTTCCCTAGAAGTTGTTGCGCACGAGGTCACGCAACTGCTCCCACGCGTATATGGATCAGGGAGGAATGGTGAAGAACCATGTTAGGGCGACGCCTTTAAGGGCGAGTGTGATGCTTTTTTACTTTGGTTGTGTCATCTCCACCTGCTGCTTCTACTGCCATTTCGTACACCTGGAGGAACTCCGAGGGGTCTGTGCAGTCTTCGAAGGGCATGACGTCCGGCATTTTGAAACCTTGCGGCCAGCAAGCTGTTTCAAGTCCCGTGCTCAACGGGGAGTTGGGATCTCCCCGAAGCAGCGGGGCTAGGGGTGGGTTGACTGCGGTTGCTGGGGGATCTGCCCCGGCATTTTTCTCCTGTGTGGCGGGCATCAGTTGGGTTGGGACTGCGAGGGCGCCTCCTGCTGGCTGTCGAAGGCTGAGCATCTTCCGTCGGAGGTCTGCCAGCTCCCGCTGGAGGGCTTTGTAGGCCTCGCGGGTTACCCCCGCGGCTCCCGGTTGGGGCGAACTCGTTGGTTGGCTGTCGGGGAGGGATGCCTCGGTAGGCAGGGTGTCGCTTCCTATGTTGTCCCCATGTGTGGAGTTGTTCGCTTCCTCCTCTGCGGCCCGGGCGGTGGATGCCGCTGCCACGGAGGTCTTGCTCCGTTTGGCTCTCGGGGTGCTTAGAGCCACGGCTGCTGCCGCTGCTTCGACCAACGAGACCTTGGGCGTGGCCCTTCGGGGGGCCATTTGGTTTCTTGACGTGCTTGTGACTTTCCTGCCAAACCCCACGGACGGCGCCAACTGTCGTAGTGAGAAAGACTAGATAGTATAAAGAGGGGATCCCTAGCGTCTATGCGAGGGGCCGAAGGGTCCTCAAAGAGGGGCTTCGGTTGCGAGGAAGTAAATGTGTATATTGCTCCCCTAAAAACGGGTCTTGGTTATTACATGGGGGAGAAGGCTATTTATAGCCTCCCAACCAGGTATCTGAAATTACACATGTACCCCCTAGGAGGGTACTACAACCATAGTGGTTGCAGGGGCTTTTCCTACCCTATGCGTAGCTTTCGACGCATAGTGGACCCTCCTGGTCTTGGTCTACCTAGAGAGTATGCCCAGTCTGGTCCACATGTCCTGCGCCCTTATGCTCCCGCAGGGGTGGCCCCCTTCAGGGCCCCTCTTGTAGCCTCCAGGCCCCCTTCGGGGCCCTTCGTTGAGCCTTTGGGACCCATTCGGAGTCCCTCCTGCACCTTCGGGCCCCCTTTGAGGTTCTTTCTGCAGCCTCCGAGCCCCCTTCGGGGCCCTTCGTTGAGCCTTCAGGACCCCTTCGAAGTCCCTCCTGCAGCCTTTGGGCCCCCTCGGGGTCCCTTCCTGCAGCCTATGGGACTCCTTCGAAGGGGGGGCTGTGTGCTACGCCGGGTCGTGGGGCCGGTGGGATGCCTTTGTAGTACGTAGTGTGTATGACCTGTTGGTTCTTGCGTGTTTTTGAAATAAGCGCTTGCACAGTCTTATCTTTACTATTATAAAAGAAGGACTTGGTGGTGATGGTGGGTTTACTATCTATCCTCTCCTGAGTTGGTGGGATCTTTTCTGTATAAATATGTGCACACATATATAAGATACTTGAAGGATATTCTGTTGATAATTAGATTATATGTGTTTGTGGTTTGTGATAAGATTACATGTGGCTTGTTGATTGGATGCAAATTATATATGAGTCTTTCATTAGTAGGGATAATTACCTGATGCATATTGGTTTTCTAAGTTTATAACTTATATTATGTTTTATTTGAAATCCGTTGCAACAAACGGACACTCGGCTAGTTGTCAGTAAGCAATACAAAAACAAAGGCATTTCTGCTACTTACCGGCAAATGCTCAATCTCAGGGATCTGGCACAAGAACTCAACATCACGCAGCTTGGAGAAATAGAAATCTCTTTTTTTGTCGAGGCTATCAACAAGGAGCTTCAGTTCAGTGATCTGCAATTGATGTCACAATGTAAATCTTTCATAATTATGTGACCTAAGAAGAAAATTAGGCAAAAGCATTCATACGAACTCTCTCTCTCTCTCTCTCCTGCTCATCATAAGCTGGTCCTGCAGAGTTAGCAGGAGATGGCTTTGCACTCCGTTGTGGGGCATTCGCCGCATGCCCGTTGGCCCGTTTAAGCGCCATGCGTGAAGCTTGAGCTTTGTGGGCGGTGGGCCTTGAACTTGGCGGGCTCCTAAGAAGGCACTCGATGTCATACATTAGTCTCCTTTCCACCTTTGCTGCTTTCTCTTCTCTCGGAAGCATTGTAGCTGTGCACATCCAATTCACAACACAACTAAACTTAAGTATTCTAAGGATTTTGATGAGACATCAAAGGCAATGATCGCAAACTATAGAGCTAGCCTAAGGTTTGACCTGTGAGCACCACATAATCGGTAACACTAAACACAACTTAACATTTGCGCAATGCTCACAATTAAATTGGCTATACATGCTAAAGAAAAGTAGGGAGCAGATGACATGTTCATGAAGCCTCCATTGACAGAATCACAGAATCTTTACATCTATTGCATGAACTCCAGGTTGTCTAGGGGCCTTCCTTTGATGAGCTTATTCACCTCGATCTGCTGCGGCAATGGGCAGAGAAAACAAGAACAATTAATATAGCAGTTGCACTAATAGGCTCTCTGGAATAACAATCAGTAAGCTAAAGTGCTAAACACCAATCCCCAATTCCCTGCCATGATTGCTCATGAGGAACACCTAGTCAATACTAGATATAGAATTAATTCTTCACAATCGAACCTATTCACAATATGAATTCAAGTCAATAATGGATCTAGAATCCAGAGTGTTTGAGGCTTTCGGCCAGCTAATTCTTCTCTTCGGAAACTAAATGCCATTGAACAAGACTGGCCACAGCGCATGGAACAATTAGACGACATGAGAAATCCAACCTAATATGACCAAATTTCACCCATGCGGGGGCAAGAAGAGAGTGAAAGGCAAACTAGCCGCACCTTGGTGATCTTTAGCTCGTTGAACACATCATGCAACACCTTGTAGTTCTGGATCATGTCGTACTCTGTCTTGGCGTCGAAGTTGACCTTGTGCATTGGCACCCCCTGCAAGTGCCAAGGCCCATTAGTCGGCACGCCACCACACCCGACAGACTACATGCCACCACCATTCCAAGAACTCAGGCACACAAAATCCAACCCAAAGGAGCAGCAACTCCTCCAAAACACACACACACACACACACACACACACACACACACACACACACACATGCACAGAGACAGAGAGACCCAAGAAATCCCCAATCCCACGACCAACGGAGAAGAGAATAAACGCAGACACCACCAGATCGGAAGAAAAATCCCAATTCAAAGAAGCAGTCGTTACCTCCTCGAACTTGGAGAGGTCGAGCTGCAGCGTGGTGTTGATCCAGTGTAACATCCCAATTTTTCGAGCTTTAAAAACCCTTTGAATAGTTAGTAGGGAGAAAATTCACCATTTGGGTTTATTTGAATTTAATTCAAAATCTTAATATTGAACCTTGTGCATCAAAACAATTTAATATGATTAAAATCAACATGAACAGTGGTCAAAACTATTTTATTTGGGTTCTATGTGCTTGGATATATTTTCTAGAATTTTTTCAAGTTCATTTGCTATTTTCTTTTGCCATTTGGAATTTCTGGTATTTTCTAAAATAGAAAACCTATTTAAAATCCCAGAATAGTGTTTGGGCCGAAACCCAAACCCTATTCACTTCCGGCCCATCTTCTGTGCGGCCCGGTTTCCCGCGCGTGCGCCTCCCCTCTGACTAACATGTGGGCCCCGCATGTCAGCCTCGCCCTTTCTCCGCGCGTAGCCACACCCGGCCCCACCTGTCAGCGTCGGCCGTGTCGTTTGCGATGCAGCCTCGCCCGAGCCTCTCTCGCTGCCTTGTGGGCCCCGCCACCACGTCATCGTCGTCTTCATCATGGATTCCACGTCCGTGTCCAAGCCGGACTGCGCCGCCGTGCCGCTCGCAAACTCCTAGCTCCCGTGCCTATTTAAGGACCGTGACCGCGTCACGAGGATCACATCCAACCCCGCCGCCTTTTCCCTGCAGTCGCCAAGCCTAGCGCGCCGCCGTTTCACCGAATTTGAAGTTCGAACCCTAGCGTCGTCGTGGTTTCTTCGTCGGATTCTGCCGTCGTTGAGCACCTCTTCGGGTTCACCGCGTCAAGGGCCACCTAGTGCGCGCACCCGTTTCCCTCAAAGACGCCTTGGTTCGCCGTCGCCGTCGAGCCCGTACATCCGCCGTCGCTTCAACCTCGCCGCCGGCCATCCTCATCACTTCCGTGCACCCATGAGCACACCATCTTGATCCCCGCGTCCTCCTCTACCTCTTGGTACCACCCATCTCCGCTGGTTCGCCGCCATTCGCTGGAACCTTGGTTCTCGTGCGCCGCCGCCATCGCCGTCGTCTACGTCAGCGCCAGCTCGCCCTCATCGCGTGCGTGGCAGCCGCGTGGAGCCCCGTCAGCATCCACGTGGGCGTACGCGTGGTGGTTCAGATCTAATCCCTTGCTGATGTCATCGTTGCGCAATAAACCAATTTTTCTTTAGAGAAATAATTCGGAAATTCGGAATAATCCAAATATTAGGGTTTCTTTTAGATTCAAATTTCCAAAGCCCATATCTTTTACATCCAAACTCCGATTGAGCCCATTCAAATTTCTAAATTCATCTAAATTCAAGATATATTTATTGGGGATTTTTATTTAATTTTTAGAGTTTTTTTTGCCTCTATTATTTATTTGTTTTGTTTGTTTGCTTCGTTTGCGAGTAGACGTTGATACTTCGGGAAGATTTGAAGAGAAGGAACACCTCAAGAGCAAGATCAATACCTAGACCTATTTCAAGGCAAGTTATACCTTTGATCATATTGAACCCAGTTTTCAAAAGTTATATTGATTCAAATTATTGCATCTACTTTAAGTATTTATTTAAATGCTTTTGGGTTTAATTATTAATCCAATTTGTTATATCCACCTTGCTTAATTATTATGTCTTAATCTTTTATCACCCTAGATTGGTTTATTTAGTTGGTAATATCATAGCACCAACGTGGGTTGGTTAGTTACGATTGGTCTGCTTAGCCATGCCACGAGTCATCATCTCATGTGAGTCGCAATTATGAACTTGACTAAGTGATTATGGAACTATGTGATAAAACTGTGTGTACTATGTGCTATTACTCGTTGATGGCATATGTTGCACTTAACCAACAGGATGGGAAAGGATTTAGATGGAGGCAGGTGGACTGTGTATTGTTATGATGGATCTGTGTGCATAGGCTTAAAAATCTGTGTGCATAGGGATTTGTAGTAAATTGGAAGTCTTGCCTTGGCCAATTAAGGACTTAACTTTGTGCGCCATTGAACTGAGCCTTACTGTATGACCACATGCGTGGTATGGGACGGGCCTAACTTAGTAAGTTATGGAGTCTTGACATTGCTACTCAGGTTGTAGGTTAGACTGTGTTGATTGGGTGGAGGTGTGCTACCAAGTGGTACATCGCGGGACGGTTCGCCGCTTCCCTGTCCAACAGTGTGTGTCATACCAATCGCTGTGGATGGCTTGGGTGACGGTTCATAAGCACACTGGGAGTGTCAATGTTGAGATGAAGTTTCTGAAACGTTTTGTTATGATTAGTGCTGCAACACTAGTTGTATCTTGTGGGTAAAGTGTACAAACTCTGCAGAGTGATAAATCAAACTATTCGAATAGCCGCGTCCTCGGTCATGGACATGCTCGGGAATTTCACACGAGGGGTAGAGTTTCATAAAATGTTTGGGAAGGGAGCTATGTGATTTATGTCATATGGCTATGTGAATAAATTGTTTAGGCTATGTGTCTTTGTGAAATCAAACTGTTAAATTATTACTGTTTATTTGTTTTACCTTATGCTTTCAATCTATTATTCGTATTCAAACTGCAAATGTTGCATTTCTGCAAAAGAACCACAGAAGCCATTCCTTTGGAATAAGCCATCATGTATAATTGCATTATGGTATGACTTGCGAGTCCGGTTGTGTACTCATGCTTGCTAAATCAAATCAACAGAAGCGGAGGAGTCATCGCCTGCTTTCGAGGAGGAGTTTGTTGAAGGTGCTTGATCGTAGGGTCTTGATCGATCGGTTGCTGTGGTGAATTGATGGGATGCATTTGCCGTTCGCTTTACGCTGCTATTTAATTCTCTGTTAGCCCTGCGTGGCTTAATAAGTGTAAACTCGACCATAAGGTCAAAACCCTTATTTGTTAATCAAATTACTCGTTATTGCTATTAATCGTCTTGTGTGGATCGATATTCATCTATGTTGAAACTGTGTGCACTAGTGTGATCCTGGACTAGTGCATTATACACAGAGGGTCCAGAATTGTAATTTTGGGTCCCGACATCCAGGCCAGGATCTCGTTGCGCCCCACGAAGTAGGCACCGTCCATCATCCCGATGTTGCTCGCCACCATCGCCGTCGCCTTCCTCCTCCTCTGCAAACCTAACCTCTCGCAAAGACCAACGGCTAGGGTGGAGGCATGGAGCGGGGAAGTTTGGGGGTTAACGATGAGAGATTCGAGCGAGAGGAAGATTTTCAATGCGGCAGCGTTGGGGGCTCCGGGCCAAAATTAAAAGGAGAGAGGAGACGATTCTACCCTTGGTGTGGGCTGTGAGGATTTGAACTTGAACGGCATGATTCGGGCGCGTGGGGGAGGTGAACGGATGGATTCGGCTGACCGTTGGGATGGGACGGGGTGCGCGGGGGCTGTCCCATAATTTTGTAGGGTGGAAAATTTGCATTTTGGTGGTACAACCGTCAAGGCGTGTGCGCACGCGTGCTGCGGTGTGCGTCGCCTTGGGCATGTGCTGTTTTAGCTAGAGTCGGTGTGATTGTGTGAAGCGTTTTTGGTTTCAACAATTTTTTGCCCATTGCTTTTTGCTGGTTTTTTTGTGTTCATGTGTGCTCGAACAAGTGGGTGCTCATGCAAATTTTCATCTTTTTTGACAGAAAATTGAGAGTTTTTACTACACTGTAAAACTAATAGATCATTAAGGTGACATGGAACTTGAAAAACATGCTTCTCTCAGGATCATCTCATTGTGAGGAGATACTTTCCAGGTTGCATAAAACTTTTGTGGTGTTCCCCTAAAACAAGGACTACATCTTAACTAATAAAAGAAAGAGTTTACTACCGTGCAGCGAGACGATCATCCCACCCTTAAAAAAAACTTGCGCCGACTCCTTCCACCCCTCCTGTGCACGCCCTACACCCTTCCCATCCTAAAAAAATTGTTAAGGAAAGACATGAGAAAACTGCCGAACAAAACTCTACGACGTCTGCAACGCCGCTCACGACGGCATCGACCAGGTGCGCCACTGGGAGCGCCTCGTCGACATGTGGCATCTATGCTGCTCATGTCTGGGGAGATCCACGATGGCCAACTCTGTCGTGCGCGGAAGGGGGAACCTCTTGGTCCTCCTCATCGACGACAACACGACTGCCTGGGGAGGAGGCGGCGTCACCTCCCACCATAACCGCTCTTTCGGCCGTGCACGTGTCCCACTCCCATGCCACAGCTCTTAGCTCCTCTGCCTCCTCCCACTTTTGCTCGCTTTCGAGGAGCGTGTCTCATCTCATATACGATTCCTTTTATCCATTGCAACGCACGAGTATCTAACTAAGACACGATATTAGAGAGAATCAATTCATTCATGGACATGTTATGGTTGGTTTACCTAGAAACATCATTGGTTCTGAGTTCTGACCGCAAATGTATGCACGACTTATGCTATTAAAACTGTTTGGTCTAACTTCAAATGTGTCCCTACAGTTTTCCAATATAAATATGTATTTTTTGCTTGCTTTGAACAACCGTTTGAGATTTTGTTCGAACAAATTTTGAGGCATGGAATGCAATGTGGAATGGTTTTGCTTATTACTAAAAATTTTCAGTGAGAGCCGATTCAGAAAGCTTCAGCTTTGTGCGTACGCTTCACACAATATGGAAATTGTTTCGCACAAAATATGAGATTCTGTCACAATGCACGGCACCCTACTAGTACTTTTACAAAATTGTACCAAGTAGATATCCTTTTGTGAACAAACACATCATGGGCTCGAAGTGTAAAAATGAAGAGAGGGGAAAACGCCCAAAAAAGATGGAAGTAGCAGCACATTATTCTTCTATGCATAGGTTGCCCATTATTGCATTGAAGAACACTCCATTCATCATTTCAAAAGCTGATTCCTCATCCTTCTCCCATTTGCCACAAGTACATAGACCATGAAATAAGGGTAGAGTAAATGATGTTGTCGGGAGTCAATCCTTCTTCAGTCATCTGATTCAATTGGGACTTAGCATCATCCACTCTGCCAACCCTGAAAAGTGAACCTGTTACTGTTCCATAGTTGAGTATATTAGGGCTCAATCCTTGCTGTCGCATTTTGTTAAATATAAACATTGCCTCATCGACCATTTCACATTTACCATATGCGCGTATCAATATGTTGAACACATGATGATCAGGTTGAATACCATTCCGTACCATCAAATGAATGAGATCATGCATATCAACAAAAGCTCCTTTGGTAGTGTACCCATGAAGCAGAGCGTTGTAGCTCCTTCGGTAGCGTACCCATGAAGCAGAGCGTTGTAGGTATTAACGTCGGGTTTTGGGCCCTTCTCAAGCATAGAATCAAAAACCATTCTAGCTTCTGTGCATCTTTTGTTCTTACAAAGATTGTCCATCAGTAAGGTGTAAGTAACAACATCTGGTTCAAGACCATCTCTGCGCATTTTTTTTCCAAAATTCTAACAGCATCTTTCCAATGTCCTGATGAGCAATATCCATGAATCAGACTATTACATGTTGTGTTATCCGACGAAATCCCACAATCCAGCATTTCACAAAATATGTTGTAAGCTTTGTCCACACGACCCTCTTTAAAGAAGCCATCAATGACGGTGCTATATGACACATCATTAGGTGGGCAGCTGCCTCCGTCAGCAGCCATCAAGTGGAGCAGCTCTAGTGCCTCTTGGCTCTTCCCCTCATTGTAGAGCCCCTTGAGAAGCATGGTGTAGGAGAGGACATCGGGTGTGCAGCCGAGCTCGGGCATTCGCCCAGCTGTGTTCATGGGTGATTTCAATATATGAGGCATAAGTACAAATTTTGAGATGTTAAGATGATAATTGTAATTGTTGAGTAAACATCTGATGTTATATTAATATGATTTTACTGTTTTAAAGATAAATTGCTTTAACTCAAACGATGCATCCACATATACCTGATATGGTAAACCCTAAACAATCCATTGAACTCCTGGCATCTAGTTAAATGGCTTTCCCATGTGGCTTGTTGAGTACGTTGCGTACTCAATCTTGCTAAGTTTTCATCAGAATGCATATCAGTAAGATTGAAGAACATTATGGAGAACGTGTTAGGGTTGCAACCGCACTCAAGCTTTCCTGTGGAAGCCTTTGGTTCTTTTGAATGTTAGTCAAAGCTTTGGGCTTAAGATGCCCATTTTGTTGCTATAAAATAACCGTTAGGACATAATTTAATCAAAATAATGCTTTTCAACTGTTTGTAAGCAGGTTTGATTCCATTTCGGTTCGTAACCAAAATCTTGGGTGGTTACACAAACCGGGTACACCCTATTTGAAAAATGGGGTCGTTACACATGCCTCGGGCTGTGTGAACTATAGCCCAAGGCTTAGAGATCTTATTAGTGTTAAAACCAATGAAAATCTTTGGAAAGCACCAAACATTCAAGCTCGGGCTAGGAACAACTGGCCCGACCCGAGCCTTGAGCTGTGGCGGGCTTCGCCATTGCGACGAGCCGATAAGGAGTTGTGAGAGCCCTAGGAGATTTAGCTTGTGATGCTTAACCGTCCAAATGGTCCTAGCATCACAAATTAAATTTCCCCGCTCTCGGTGTATTATGTACCTCCTAGAAGCAGTACACATACACCTTCACAAACATCAATATCCATACATACACAAGTTATTATAATACTGGAATCTTCCAAGTTTACAACAATAATAAACTTACAATGTTCAATTTTTGTACAAAGGGCCAACCGGCCAAAAAGCAAGATAAATATCAAGTACAGAGCAGAAAACAGTAAATAAACTAAAATAAAACCATAAATAACTAGCAATGGAGTCCCAATGGCTTGCTATAACCCGCAGGGCAACCGACTGGGGTTAAACCAAAGCAAAACGATGTTTCCTGCGCATCTTTCCTTACCCGGTTCGATCTCAACACCTGCTGTCCAGATTAGAAAATAAAAGCAAACAGTGAGTACACGAATGTACTCCGCAAGACTTCACCAAGCCTATACATAGCTACATGCAAGCTCTAATCAATGGAGAAGGCTATATGGTTCATTTTCAGCACAAAACAATATTTCAATTGAATACAAGTAGTAGATTTAAATCGCAAGTGAGCAAACATTTTCAATACTTCAAATAACAACGAGTAATTAACTTTAGACAACAATTAACCACCACAGGTGGCTGCCCCTGCAGCACACAAACATAGCATGAGAACCAATCACAATACCACTCTATCAAGTTTTAATTTTAAAATTCCAAATTGTTGAGTCTAACTCTTGCAAAACCTAACCAAGCGTGTCATAACCAAGAACATGGCTACTCGAGTAGATTAAACCCTGCAGGGGTGTACAACTTTACCCACATGCCAGACCGCTCCTTTGCCATACGATTAAGCACACTTCCGAAGGTATGCCGGCAGAGCTAAGTCCTACGAGACGTTTTCCAATGCAATGCCTTAACTAAGAGCCGCCCTATGCGAGAAATCCTCCATGAACCATCCTTGTGTGTGCAGACGGGGCTCTCACGGAGGACCCATACGTTGTGTCAGAGTCACCGGCCCAGCCTCAGCAACTGCCGGTGCTCCTCAGGTGAGGGAACTAAAAGGGATTCAGCCCGCACATTTCCAATAAAAACAGAACATTTTTCTTCCTAACAACTACCACCTGCAACTCGGAGTTAACACATAACAAGGTACTAAGTCAAGAGGGGTCCCTTATGTCCCTCATGTGGATGCACGCAATAGTGCTTGGATAGTGTGGCACAAGATGTTCGGTCCTTATTGACTTGGGCACAAACCACCACACCCGATAACCACACCATTCATACCATTTGCCCAAGTCCAAATCGTTTTATTTTCACTTTTAGTTTTCCAAATATGATAGCACAGGGTGCTGTACATAACATAATAAAAGTAATTTATGTGATCAAGGTTATCAACTAAGTCGACAACCACCCAATCTACCAGAAGCTAAGCATTGCTAAGCATGACATCGAATAAGCATAAATAGACCATATAACATACACCGAGCATTAATCATTAACGGGAATATTAACTTAGGCTAGTGGCAGGGGATGAACAATTTTAGGGAATTCATGCAATAGGATTTACTACCTCTAATTGACAAAATAACTTGATAAAAAAAGCATGCATACATACAGTTGCAAACAAGATAATAGTTTGGAATATAATAGGATCAACATGCATCAAAGGATGCATGCTTGCCTTTGCTTGCTAGCACTCTAGACATTCACACGATCAACTCCATTGCACTCCCGAATCATCGTCATCTAACGATAAGAACCGACAAAGCGAAAACACCGAATAAACACCAAAATTCCAAAAGTATCCAAAAATTATGAAATTCATATAGAAGGTAGATTATGATTTTAGATAAATTTAAAAACAAAAATTATTTGGAGTTGGCATGTGAGAGTTATGCCCTGAACAATTTCTACTGGAGATGAAATTCTAAGAAGATTGATTTCGGTCACTGTAGCTGAAATTTAATTCTTTTCGTGAAATCTTCCATGGTAGTGGTGGGGACAAAGATTACAAGGTCAGACAGATGATACAATTTTATGAACAACGCAATTTGATTTATCCCATTTGAAGTTCATATGAATTTTCTATGAATTTTTGAAGTTAATTTAATTTCTAGTGTAAAAGTAATCCTTTTCTGAAATTAATTTAACTTCTGAAATTTTCTGTGACCGTAACAAGTTTCAAACCTATTCCATTTAAAAGTACATTAAAAATGCGAACCAACAAAATTGGTCTCACTCAATTTGGAGTTGATTTGAATTGGTTATGAACTTTTGAAATGAAAACTTTGGCATAAGGTCTACCATTGTTTACTAACCAATAATTCAATTCTTGACTCATGATTCATTTTTACTCTTATAGTTTAGATGCTAATGGCTAATAATTATATTTTTCTAATCCATTTGCTCTAGCATTAGAATTAGCTCTATCTCACTGTTAGATGAGTACTGTATTCTAATCTTGCCTCCCTTTTAATTCTTGCTCTCTTTGGATTAATTGCTAATGGCTGATTACTGATCTTGATGAATTTTATAATTCTGCTTTTATGTTCATTAGGCTATTAAGGGCTATTAAGTATTGTTAAACATATTTAAGTACTAGACTCATCTAACATCATAAGGTTTGTAAGTTTGAAATCTCCATTAGTCAAGAATCCTACTTACTGCTCTCCCTAAACCCATTAATTTTGTGTAAAAACAAAGAACTCACTGGTTGTTTTGGAGAATCAAACTAATGCTGATTTTTCAGATTGATTTGCCTCTAAAAGTTTAAGGTCCAAAGCTCAATTGGAACAATAACCTTCTAAGGACATGAATGCTAGAATGGTCATCATCCCACTAAAATAAACAAGGTTTCACCTGGAGACCCTTTTCTCACCATACATCCTATTAGAGGAAAATTACTGTTTTGGAGGTATGGTTAACTTAACCTTCCTACTTAACTCAATTATCCAAAAAAAATTACAAGTTAGGTTACTGCTACTAGATAATTGTCTCAAGACTAATTGAATTAAGAAAGCCTCTCACTACTTGAATTAGTCATGTTATTAGCCTTCTAACAATTTTGATAATTTTTTCAGATTACTGTTCAACACCTACATCAGCAAGATTTTTCAGACTAAAAAGCTATTGACTAAACTTCCTATAAACTCAAATATCCAAATTGCTAACTCAATTGAGTGACTCCACTCACAAAACAACTTATCTTCTAATACCTTCTCTTCTCTGTTGAAACATCTTTCTGAAGGAAATTGTCTAACTTGAATTTTTTGTTAACCAAACTTCTTTACAAGTTCCAATTTAAATATTTGTATCACTGAGTGATTCATCAGACATTCAAAATTCTATTAGCAAAAGAATTAGGACTCCTACATAACAAACAGAGGCTTTACGAGAGGGGGAGCTGTAAGAGCAGACAGAGAAGGCTTGGCCGTGGCTCGTCGCTGGCGATTGAGCGGCGAGGAGGTGAAGGCAACCACCAAAATGGATTGTCCGAGGGCTACTGGAGTTAGGGGAGGCGGCTTCGGGGCTCTGGCGGCACGACGATGGTGAGCGGCAGCCGGGCGTGGAG
Source organism: Phyllostachys edulis (assembly GCA_036346405.1). Lineage (NCBI taxonomy): Eukaryota > Viridiplantae > Streptophyta > Magnoliopsida > Poales > Poaceae > Phyllostachys > Phyllostachys edulis. Next base: position 14,230,539 of record CM070563.1, read on the forward strand.
GTGATAAGGCGAGGCGACGCTCGGGCGCAATAGGGAGGAATACAGGAGGAGCATGAGCATTGGCGGGGCATGGGAAGCTTACCAAGCCGGTCAGTAGAAGCGGAGGAGACCCGAGGTGGGCCGGTGACGCTGAGCACGGGCGACACAGGGAGGTCATTGGTGGCGGTGACCTGGAGAGGATGAGGGAACAAATGAGTTAAAGGGGGAGTTAAAGGGAAGCTAGGAGGTACTCATGGAGGGAGGAATCGGCTGGAGGATCGCCGGAGGAGACGTGGCGGCGCATATGTCATACCCCAAACATTTATTGGAGAAAAATATCATTCGGGAAAGCAAAATTTATTCAATTTCAAAATCAACCAAATTCTAGATTCGAAATTAAGTTCAAAATTCAGAGTTTGGGGGAAACTTAGAGCTTGGGCCTCCGGTTTTAGTGTTAATATTTCGAACCTTAAATTCCAATTAGAGAGAATATTATTCGGGAGAGGGAAATTTATTCAATATCGAATGCAACAAAGTTTAGAGATGGAAATAAGTTCAAAATTCAGATTTTTGAGAGAGTTTTGGGCCACCAATCCATAGTCGCGGGGGAAAGAACCGACCTTAGAGGCCCATGGCCCATGGAAGGCTAGTAGCCCACTTGAAGGCAAGGAAGGGGGGATCAAGCCACAAACCCTAGTCACTAAAGATTCTCATTACTACTACTGTGCTGCCACCCCTCCTACAGTGCCCTGCACTTTCAAAGAGTTATGCCCTTGGCCGTCAGCTGCTATCTCCGGTGTTTCCCTAGCAGATTGGCCGGCCATAAGGAAGAGGAAGGAAGGGGGAGAAGAGAGGAGAAGGGAGAGGAAGGAGAGCTTCTTCGTGGGTTTTTGTTCAGCATCTTCCTGGGATTCTACAAGGGTAACGAAGTGCTTTCCCCGCTGGTTGATGAGGATTAGTTGCGAATTCGATTATTTGGGTTGGATCGTTTTGCTGCCGGTAGATGTTCAATTCTGTCCAGTACCTTGCGGGGTCTATTTTGGGTTCTTAGAAGCCGAATTGGGGATTCCGATATACTAGAGATATCTAGATAATATTTTTATCTTTCCGTGGCCGCCAAGAACACCTAATTCTGACATACGGATCAAAAGTTATGATAGATTTAGTATCTGCTGTCCAGATTTCTGACGAGATTAATCTGTTTTGTTATTTCGTAAAATATGAAAATGTAATTGGAAGAATCTGGGTTTTCACCCAACTAGGTTATTGTAGGTAATTCGATAACCTTTCCAGATTATTAAAGAACGATCAATTCGAAGTTATACATTAAAAGTTATGATTGATTTAGTACTGCTGTTTGTTCATTTAGGCAGTTTCTATTCTGAAAGTTCATCTATCTGTTAACATACTAAATTGGCCGAATTGGATTATCTTGTCAACTAGAGTATTGTAGATTTGTCAGTTAAGAATCCACAGAAACTAGGCTCACCTCATTTCGAGTTCCAGACCGTTAGTTATGAGTGATTCCGTGCTGCTGTCCAGTATCAGTTCTATGGTCGTGTCATCTATTTTCAGATTAGAACTATCTAGTTAATTGTGGGTTGTCGGTAAGGCGTTGTAGTACGTTAATGGAAGCGTCATATTTTATGTTGTTCTTATTTCGAATATATATATATATATTGCATAGGCGGAGAGGCTTCAGGTTTAGGAGCACCGTCATTGCCTCACAACGCGTCGCATCGCGGAAGGCAAGTACCTTGATGTTTTGATGTTTAGGAAATGTTGAGTGCTTGATGTTGATCCTGTACTTTTCTAAGATCCATGATAATATTTAAGTTCATATTCCTTCCATATGTGTGTTATCTCCATGATTCGAGAGCGTGTCTTTTCAATATACATATTTCATTCCATGCATTCATTATTCATGTTCCATCCACGGGAATGGATTAAAAAGACCCATCAATTCCAGGATGGGCACGTAAGACCCACCATTCCAAAGTGGGCCCCACCATTCCAATGTGGGCGTTTTGGGACACCCGTATGAAACGTTCTTCATACGGGACTTGGATCCCCGCCTTTTGTTAAATGCGGGCTTAAGTGAACACCGACGGGTGTGTCACTAGCAATACCGGTATATGTATGTGTGTAGTCTCTCCATTCCATTCACTCCATTCATTGTATTCATTCAAATACTCATTCTGTGATTCCTTCATATTGTTCAATGATGTTGACTCGTTAATGTTTGTGGTATATTCCATTTACTCATTGTACTTGCTGAGTCTTGGACTCATTCTTGCGTTGTTTGTTTTATAGGTAATCATTGATATTGGCTCTTTTGGGAGGGAGTAGACACGTACTACTCATTCACATCATCCTATTCAAGTTCAAGATTATAAATTAGTTCTATCCTTCACTCATTATTAACGAACTATAATAAATAAGTTTAGATGGAGAAGGAAGGATACCTTCTCCATGATACGGTTGATTTATTATTGCTTGTGAACCTTGTTTAACGACGAACTATAATAAATACATTTAAACAGTGAAGGAAGGATACCTTCTCCATGTTATGGTTGATTTATTTATGCCTTTAGATGTTATATTATTCAGATTCTTCCGCAATGTTCTGTATGTTAGAGTTCTTAGGTGACATCTTGGCTTCCAAATAGCCAGGGTGTTACAGCATACGACGGTGGTGGCCAGTGTTGAAAAAGAACTCGATTTGCGCGGCGGTCCGGTAGAGGTTCCTCCAAATCAGTGGAGGGGATTTGCTCCTTACAGTGTTGGGCTCGCCGTGACACGGTCGTGGGCGGCCATAGTTCGCCGAAGCGGCTAGAACGCTTGGAGGCGGTGCGGCCATGGTGGCGCTTGGCATTCGGGCCTTGGTTCAAATGGAGCTCGGAGAGGAGAGGAATGGGGATGGAGTGGCAAGAGGGATGAAGTGCTGCTCGGGAGTGGCCATTTATAGGCGAAGGCGGAGGATGCAAGGCCGGCGACGCACTCGGAGGAAGACTCGACGTCAAAGCGGCTAGATGGGACGGCGGCATGGGAACGCATGCGACGACAGGGCATGGGTGAGGCTAAGAAATGGGTGCGGCATGGGCAAGACGAAACCAAGAAGTGAGCACCAAAACGTGGCGGTTACGTCAGGAAGCTTATTGCCGCAAGGGCACGTGGCAAAGGCGCTGATAAGCTGGTGTTGAGCACCGGCGAGACGTGGAACATAAAGCCTGTCGGGTGGGCCCGACAGGTCAGAGAGAGAGAGGGAGTGAAATTTGGTTTTCCAATTTTTGAAAAACGACTAAGGGCACTAAGGTAATTTTTAGACATAGCTGCCGTACTCCAAAAATAATGAATTTTTTTAGGGGCTGCTGAAAATTCAGAGAAGTTTATTCTGTAAATTTTCTATGGTTTTTCATGAAGTGTATTTTTCTCTAGAATTATTTTAAGTTCATGTTTTTGAGGTTTGACTTTTGATTCTCTGGTTTGACTAGCTGTTTTTTTTAATAGCAAATTAATTCTAGAAATAGTGAAATTTTGTAGGTGAGGTTATTGAGTAGTCCAGAACCTAGGAAAAATATTTTCAGGCATTGTTCACATGTTTTGTTTGTACTTTAAAATCAAATTCAAATTTGAACATGCAAATTAAATGAGAACCAATTAACCTCCAAAAATTCCAGAAAATTCAAACAATCAAATTAAAGAAGATCGAATCCAACTAAAATATTCCCACAGTTGAAACCTTTTTAGTTTTGGCCTAAAATAAATTTGAGCTTTTGAATTGGAGAAGAAATATTGGATTGCAGGTTTAAATTCTAGTCTTCGAAATCAAAGGATTTTCAACATAGGGTTTGTACTCCGCTTTGAACTAAGTTTCAAGATATTGACAAAATTTTATTTTGTTTTAGAAAACTCATTTCTCGGATTTGGAAAACCAAGTTTCAACTTATTTGTTTTGCAATAAAAAGTTTTAAAAAGTCCAAAATTTCACAAATGCACATTAGATGCTGAACTACTCCAACTTATGGACTTTGGGCTATTACAGCAGTCGTGAACGCAACAGTGCCGATGACTCACACAGGCATCCTGCATACTTGCTCCGTTAACACATATTAGATGGGAGCATGCATGGAGCCGCCCGGGAGTTGCGATCGAAGCTATAGATTCCTTTTATCATGCCGTGCAGAAATCTGGCGAGGAACTAAAACCTAACTATGTTATGCGGCAGAAAACGGGCATGCAATACGCGGCTAAAAACGAGGATAAGCTGTCCCGGTTTTGTGAAAAACAGCTACTGAGTAGTTTTCCAAAAAAAACTCGTATTTTGAGCTGTCCCAGTTTTGTGAGAAACAGGTACCGAGTAGTTTTCCAGAAAACTCGTATTTTGAGTTTTAGCCAAAACCAACTTTTATTATGGTTGTTATGCTCTGTAGGAAAAGTTCGCACACATTTGATGCACAAAATTATTTACACGTGGCACCACTGTACCACAGAAATAGTTTGCTTTAGAAATTACTTCTAGGCATAATTTCAAGGGAAAATTCGGCACAAGCCAAATCCACATTGATTCACCCCTCTACATGTTGTTCATAGAATGTACCCCTCGAATCCATTCCAGATGCATGTACTCCTATCGTTACGTCGTCATCAATTTGTGCGAACTGCGAAGTTGGCCTGAACTTTGGCCCTTAGGAGTTCGGGGGATGCATAAAGATGTCAAAATCAGTTAGGTACGTGTGCATATTATTAATTCAGCAATCGTTTGTTCATTTCAAATGAAATGACAGCTTCTGAACTCTGAAGGAACATTCTAGAACACGGTGTTGCTGGCGCTGGAGATACCGATTACATGCATAAAACTTGAAGAATACCCACAAGATTTTATCACCCAAAGCTCAACTTTTTGTCCCATCACGACACCTGCAGTGCTGTTAGGGTAGAGTATTAGGTGGTAACTATTGATGAGTACAATTGTGATATCGACTACAAAATACAAATGCATATAGGAGAAAAGGCAGCGTGTACCAAAGGACGAAGAAAACGTTGGCAGCTGAACTCCAAGAACGATGAGCTTCTGTACCTCTCTTCAGATTAAATATTCTTCTGGTACAAAGAACGATGAGGAAAAGTGAAGACGCGCCAACTGTGCAACCATACAGCAAAAAGATTATTCAACAAAGCAAACCAGTAGAATCTAAAGCTAGTTGTTATGTATACTGTTAATGCACAAGTCAAAGACTTGAGTTCAGGGACAACAGGAGTAAACCACAATCAAGTCAAAGTTGGTACAACCAAAGTTTTAATGTTTGGTCTGTCAAACAATAGTGTTATGGTAGAGTTCCCATCTCTGAATATGTAGGACAATGCAATATATGAACAACGAGAATGTTCTCAAATAATATATCTCAGGCTCCCACATAGAAGTGTGGAATGGAACAAGAAATCATAGTGGTGCATGAAAAACAAAGCTTGATTCCAGAAATACATGAGTCTTAACTCGTAATCACAGAACAAGGAATTATCTCCTATGATCACAGTATATCACTAGATCTAGGTATCAAGTTTGTACATCCATGCTCTGCCATCTTTTCCATCAACCATTACTATGACTGGTACACTACCCATCTTGAAACATATCAGTGGTTAAAATATACAAAGAACAGAAATTTGCTCAAGCATCCATCCCATGCAGAATGAACAAGAAATCATTGACACAGAATATCTACAAATAAATCTTAATATTAGATTTGCACTGCCAGTGAACTTTAAACTCAACAAGATGAACCAGATGATTTCAGTAGAACTGTGGTAAAGTGGCCAAGTGGGATTCAAATTCCACTTTTAACAGTTTCAACATAAACTTCGTTATTTTTTTTCCTACCAACATAAAGACTTACTTACATAGTTATATTGCGCGTATAGGGGTCTTGGATGCTAGTCCACTGCAAAGAAAGTCGATGATAGATAACTTGTGAAAATCATTAATATTCCATACTAGTATCATAACAATTTTTCCAACAATAAAGTGTTGCATTTGATAAAAGGACACTGCTTCCGTCTATCCTTTGTCGAGAACAAATAAAACAAAGGCCAAAAGAGCCAACACTACCTGCATCCAAATTAAATAAAGCCTTGTTAATCTGATGTACATGAAAATTCCACATATGTGGCAATTTCTTCTACTCGAAATAGGCTTTTCGATTCGTCGCCGCCTTCAGATTAGGTTATAAACTTCACGGTATTTAGCTCCTAAATTCTCTTATAGAACATACCACATCCGCAGCATATCCATATCACCACGCATACCATCACTGTTAACACTTATATTTCTACATACTTGCTATCTACAGAAGGTCCAGTCCACAGACTACGAAGAACGCAGTCATTTGGCTGCTAACAAAAGTAGGCCAGCTGATCCTCAACAGAAAAGGAAACGTCTACTGTGAGTTATTACTTGTACTAATCTACACATGACTACATCCAATGCATAAGACTCTCACTGTCCTTTTTTATTGATATATAAAGGAGATCTATACTTACTCCTTATAACCTTAATATAGGCCCTTTCACGCTTAAACTGTGGATGTATGCACATTTCTCAGCCAATCCTTGCATCTCGCTAATGGACCTGTTCTGCTGCAACTACAGAATGCTTATTTTCTACTCCACGTGATAACTTATATCATTGTCTTACCAGTCTCTATATCTAATATCTCTAATACATATATAAAGCACTAAACTTTGCTTACTGTATCCAAGAAAAATAGCATATCTATTTCCCCTGCCATTTTTAATCATCACATTTACATTTGTCAATCTACTGGCTCAGTTATACACGCAGATTTGTTCAGCATAACTTACAGATACTATTTGTGGCTTCAGACATCCAGACAAAAAAACCCTGAAACAGATACCATCTCTCTCTCTCTCTCTCTCTCTCTCTCTGTTGACGAAACTCTATTACTTTTCATAGTGAGTTTCTTTTAGAAAAGGGAATATTTATTATTCCAGCCTCTGCACAGCAAGGTGCATATAGCTATTCAGCATTAAAAGATGTGACCAAAAGAATATTAATACAACCAGCGTCTGAGAGCCTGACAAATCAGGAGAGAACAGGAACAAAAAGGACCAAACCAAGTCTAAAAAATTAAAGACCAATCCTATTGCTGAACTGCCACCCATGGTTTGCAAAAATCTCCATAACAGACGTTTCCAAGCGTCGGCCCATGTCCTGAAGGATAATACGATCCTCCTCCTTCTGCAGCAGTGACCAAAAGCGAAGCCAATAGGTACCTCTGAAGATAACCTGTATAACAGAAGAAACTCGAGCCTTGTCAAACACCACATCATTACGGCTCAACCAAATGGCCCAACAAAGAGCACTTGCCCCAACCAATAAAAGATATATAAGTTTACGGTTAATCCCCACAAGCCAATTTCCAAACAAATGAGAAATACTTGAAGGCGGATTAAAACCACTAGAAATATATACCACACGCCAAATAAACTTAGCAAAATGACAATCAAAGAATAAATGTTGTATTGTTTCATCTAAATTACAAAAACAACATTTGGAACTACCATTCCATTGTCTCTTTGCTAGATTATCCTTGGTTAAGGTTACACCATTGAACAAAAACCATAAGAAGATTTTAATTTTTAAAGGGATCTTAAGTTTCCATAAGTAGCCATTAGTTGGAATTACCATACCATTCATCAATGCTCTATACATCGAATGGACAGAAAATTTACCATGCTGATGTAAAGACCATCGAAAGGTATCTTGGCCATCTGTTAATTGAATGGAAGCTAATCTTAGGACCAACTCATTCCATGCAACTAACTTAGCACCAACTAAAGCTCTACTTAAAAGAAATACGAAGAGGCATGTAACCTAAAACCTCCGCTACAAGAGAGCATGCTTTCTCTGCACAATATTATATAAGGATGAATATAATTGACTCAACTTAGTTTGTCCCAACCAAACATCTTCCCAAAATCTGATTTGAGAACCATTATGTAAGGTGAAAGAGCCAAGTCTCGAAAATTCATTCTTAACCTTCATAAGGCACGCCCAAAACCGAGAATCCTCGGTTTATATTCCACTTGTGCAATTGTTTTGTCCTCAAATATTTATTTCGCAGCAATTGTTGCCAAACTCCATCCTCATTAGTTAGGTTGTAAAGCCACTTGCTAAGTAAGCACTTATTCTGCAATTCTAGATTCAAAATACCCAAGCCACCTTGATCTTTAGGAGTACAGAGAATGCTCCACTTAGAAAGTCTATACTGTTTCTTATGCCCACAATTTTGCCAAAAAAAAACGAGATCGAAAGTAATCCAATTTTTTAAGAACTCCTTTGAGCACTTCGAAAAAAGAGAGCATGAACATTGCTAAACTACTAAGGACCGAGTTAATAAGAACAAGTCTACCCCCAAAAGATAGAAGTTTGCCCTTCCAACAACTTAATTTCTTTTGAAATCTCTCTTCAACTGCTAGCCAATCCTTATTTAATAACTTCTTATGATGCATTGGAATACCTAGGTATCTAAAAGGCTGATTACCCCTTTCACAACCAAAAATCTATGAATATGAGTTTGCCGAATCCTTTGCTCCACCATAACAAAATAATTCACTCTTATGAAAATTAATTTTCAGCCCAGATAGTTGCTCAAACACACATAGCAAGAGCTTCATATTCTTGGCTTGTTCTAAATTATGATCCATAAAAAGAATTGTATCGTCAACATATTGCAAGATTGACAAACCATCATCAACTAAATGAGGGACTACTCCTTTAAATTGCCCGTCATCTTTGGCCCGTTGGATAAGGATTGCTAGCATATCCGCAACAATGTTAAACAAAATAGGGGATAAAGGGTCTCCCTGTCTAAGACCTTTCTTTGTCTGAAAAAAATGACCAATGTCATCATTCACATTAATACCTACACTTCCTCTTGAAACTACCTGATCTATCCAAGCACACCACAACGGAGAAAAACCTTTCATCCTAAGGGCCTGCTGTAAAAAGGGCCATTTTACCTTATCATACGCCTTCTCAAAATCCAACTATAAAATTACCCCATCTACCTTTTTCCTATGCATCTCATAGATCGATTCATGTAAAACTACAACCCCCTCCATAATATTTCGTCCTGGCATAAAAGCAGTTTGAGTCGGTCTAACCACATTATGAGCTATTACAGATAATCTATTAGTAAGAACTTTAGTGAAGACCATAAAACTCACATTTAACAAACAAATAGGCCTATACTGCTGAATAAGAATAGCATCAGATTTTTTAGGTAATAGAGTAATGATCCCAAAATTGAGACTGTAAAGAGGCAATCTCTTATTATGAAAATCATTAAACAAACTCATTAAGTCCTTTTAATGATTTCCCGTAAAGTCTGAAAGAACTCACTGGGAAACCATCGTATGCGACGACTTGTTTAATTCCATTTGAAAAATCGCCTCTTTCACCTCTTTTTCTGAGAAACATGCTGTTAACAACTCATTTTCAGCATTGGAGACTTGAGGAATATCATCCCGACGAGATTCATCCAATGAAAAATGATTCTCCACCGGTGACCCAAAAAGATCTTTATAATATTTAGTGATATATCTTTTAAGGTTGTCATTACCCTCTATCACCCCATCCTCTTGTTCCAATTTAAAAATACGTGTCTTACGACGTCTCCCATTAGCAACCAAATGAAAAAAAATTAGTATTATCATCACCCTGGAGGAGGTTAGTTATTTTGGAACGTTGGAGCCATTTAGTCTCCTCTTCCCTTAGCAACTTGGTCAGCCGAATATTAAGATGATGCCTTAAATCTAATTCATGGGGTTGTAGCGGCTGAAACTCTGCTTTTTTATCTAAGTCATCTAACAAGGATAACAACTCTTTCTTTTCTTTCCTAAAAGCACCTAAATAATTATTCGCCCAACCTCTCAGATATTTCCTAAGTCTCCTAATCTTAGCCAGCCACTTATCTAAAGGCGAGTCTCCACTAATTTCATTTCTCCATACACTAGCCACCATGTCATAAAAACCCTCAATTGTAAGCCAACTTAATTCAAATCTGAATAACGGTTGATTTCTACAAGGAGAGATTTTACCCGTAGTAAGTAATAGAGGTGTATGATCAGAAATATCTCTAGATAAAGCTTGCACTCTAGACAAAGGGAATTTTTGTCCCCGCTCGGTACTCATCAAAATGCGATCAAGTTTTTCAAAAGTAGGAATAACATTAGCATTTGCCCAAGTGAATTGACGACCCGTTAAATCTAACTCTCTCAAATTCAAACCATTAATAATGGCATTGAACAAGAAAGGGTAACGATTATTAAACTTGTTGTTATTCTTTTCTTTTCGACTCCTAATGATATTAAAATCACCACCAACTAGAAGAGGTAAATGTTCCATACTACAAGAGTGCACAAATTCAGACAAAAAGCTCTCTTTGTATTTTTTGGCAAAGACCATAGACAAAGAACCAAAACCCATCGAAAACCATCATCTTTATTCCTTAGTGTAAACTTGATATAAAAGTCCCCTTCTACCACACTCCCTAACTCAAAAACATCTAAATTAATTCCTAACAAAATCCCTCCTGAACGACCAAAAGGTTCCGACCAATGCCAAAAAAACTGTCTACCACCACAAAAAGTATCTAGGCAAATATCTGAGAAATGCTTCCTACGAGTTTCAAGCAAAGCAATAAAATCTAAACCCTCCTCTTTAGAAATTTCAGATAAAAATCTATACTTAGCCAAGTCTCGAAGACCTCTACTATTCCAAAAAAACTCCTTTCATTTAGAACAAAATTTGTTTTTTGGATGCAATCCTCCCTCGAGACCTGTACACTATCTTCTTTTTTTGAGGAGCTACATGAGGGGAACCACTCTGTCCCTCCATAACTTCATCCATAACTTCCTCCGTCAAGCCACCACATAAGTGACCAAGAGTTAAGTTATCAATGTCATTATCCTCCATATCAGACTCCACCTCTAAATCTACTAAAGAAGACACATCTTTATTATTTGGTGTTAATACAAACTATCCATTTCTACCTTCTTAATAAGCGTTACTGAATCATCAACATGGTTGCCCATTAACACCCTAATGTTTTCAATATTATCAGTTATACGCTTATTATAAAAAGAAAGAAAGGAATTAAGGATCGTACCATTGCTAAATTCCAGATTACGTTTAGCGACCAACCGGGCGGCACGCTCCACAGAGTCTTCATCTACCGAGTCTGACCGACGCTTGCTGTGTCTAGCCGGAGTTGCACACAACCCACGACTAGCCCAACAACACACTCGTCCCGCCCAACATCTGGGACCGCCACACCCTCCGAGGTCTCAGCAGATATCGCTGGCAGACAGACCGGCTTGAGGACCTCCTTCGCCAGCTGAAGAACATCACCCCCATGAGCAGGCTGTTGAGCTGCCACCTCCAAAACATGTGCCGCCACAGCACCCTGCTGGCTTGTAGCTGGCCCATCTGCAGGTGACCCTTCAATGTAAGGGGACACATGTAGCTCGCACCCACTCGCAGATGAGCCAAGGAGCCCATAGGCTTGCTCCCCTTCGAGGCCCAAAGCTTGTGACTCCCCATAGGCAGTCACTAGCCCCCCAGAAACCTCCAAGCTTGGAGATGCTTCAGTACCTGATAATTCCTGCAACACAATATCGTTAGAAAAAGACCACTCCGCCTCCAGCGCTCCCTTTTTTTCCTCCTCCACAGATTGAACATCTTCAATCACAACACCATCGTCCTCTTCCGCCAAAACCCCGTCCACACACTCCAACAACAACTTATCAGCCACTAAGTCCAGGATTTTATCCGCCATACCAAGCATCAAGGATTGCGACACCGTACCTTTATGTGCCGATGACATCCCCTGTCCCTGAACCACCTGATCTCCAGCGGCCGAATCTAAAGAAGAAGCATCCTTTCCTTTAGAATCCTTCCTATTCTTGGCTCTCTTATAATCTCTAAATTTATTCCCCTGGTTCCGATCTTGATCATTGCCCTCATCCTTTTGACCATTGTCATCCGTATCCATCTGAACCGGAACATTGACCATAGTGTCTTGTTCCACTACAAACTTCAGCTCAAAATAGCGATCACCAATAACCACATCCATCTGATTTGTGATTAAGTCCGGATTAAGAATAGCGACGAAGAAACGGCCAAAGATATTGTTCTTCGTGGTCTTCATATCCACCTTTTGAGTAGCCCCAAACATAGAGCCTAAAGCCCATAGAACTTGGTACTTACGCAACTTTTTAGGAAGACCTTTAACTCGTATCCAAATTTTTGGCATAGGCATACCACACTGGACATCTTCATATTCTTCAAAAGTCAACCGCACACCAAGATCTTTGATCACCGCACCACCATAGGCCATTGTACATTGCAACTCAGCTTGGGATGGGAAAGGGACTACATAAGAGTTATTGTCCAATTCTTCCACCACCCAAGCCCAATCTCCTGGTACTAGCTTTTGTAGGTGACCCATCAGCTGTTCAACTGAGATAGAACCCCCAACTACTCTGACCAAAGCAGTCGACTGTTCCGAAGACTCATTCGATAAGGGAGCGTACGGAATATGATAGAAACCAAGCTCTTCCGCCGCATATCCCACCGAGTGTGCCACCGGATGAGGATCTTTAAGAATGGGACACTTATATGCTACATGCTCATCACTGTCACAAATATCGCAAGATAACACTGCCTTACAAGAAGACGTGACATGACCTTTAGTTGCACAACGCCAACAATACTTCTTCTTTGCATTGGCCTTTGAAGATCCACCCTCGATTTCACCTTGAATTGCCACATTCCCAGACAACGAGCCAGGCTGACAAACCACTGGAGCTTTTGAGTGCTTCTGCGATGCCTCTTGAATCGTCGCCAATGGGATGGATGCCACCACAGGAGCTTTATTTCCTGTCAAAGCCATCGGCCCTGCATTCAGCAAACATACTTGAGAGTCTGAAGCCAGTTGAACTACTAGTGTCGATGTTGTTGCAGCCTCAAGGTTTCCCAACGTAGCCATGGCCACGCCCGCCGGTGGCGGCACAGCCACATTCGGCTGGAAGCCAACCAACTGCTTTCCGCGGCCCTGGAACCGCCCGCCACCGCCTCGTCCTAAGCCTCGGTAGCCACGACCGCAGGAGAAGCCACGGCGACCACCGCCGTGACCGGGTCCGAAGCCACCGAAACCAGGGTTGAACCCTTGCCCGGCGAAGAACCCGGGATGACCTCCAAAGCCATCCCCGCCTCCAAATCCATCTCCTCCGCCTTGATTGAAGCCATAGCCAACCCCTCCGCCATATCCTTGGGAGCCACTACCGTTGTTGAAGCTGCCGACTCCATTGAAGCCGTCGGCGCCATTGAAGCCGAATCCCCTTCCACCGAATCCTCCCCGAGCTCCCGAACCGCGACCTCCATGTCCTCCATTACCAGCGCCTCCTACTCCTTGATTAGCCCGGACGCCATCCCCTTGCGAACCGCGTCGGCGTAGGAAGGCCGAGCTTGAGAAAGCTTCACCGCCGCCTTCAGAGGAGACGCGCAACTGGAAGCCCTTTCCAACCGAGGGAGCCGACCGGTGCGAGCAAACCACCGACCCAGTGCTGGCGTGCAACGGAAGCCTTGGCCAGGCCCACATGGAACCGGCACTATCGGCATTGATCCAGATCGGTCAATGACCACAGATCTCGGCTCGGATGACGGCGCCAATTCAATGCGATCAGGGACCGAAGATTTTGGCCTGGAAGTTGATTCAAAATTCAAAAATCCATCCCCAACCTCTGGCTCCAGAAGCTCCTGGAATGGCAATCCCCGATCTGCCTGCCGTCGCGATTGCAGCCTTCCCGCTGAAGATCGACGATCAACCACTACCACATCCCCTAGGGTTAAACGTTGCGGGCGATGCGGAGGTGGTAGAGGTCCTTTCCAAGGTGCTACCTTCGATTGATGACGCTCAGCCACTGCAAAAACAATTTTCCTTGCAAGAGCGACATTCGGATTGGCAATTTCCGGCGATTCAATGGCACTGACCTTTGCACACGCATCAGAGTTGTCCAGAGAAGCTTCTACTTGCCGAACCTCCTGCACTGTGAAGCCTTCACCCAGAGCCGAACGAAGAAAACTCTCAGAAGAAAGAGACCGGACGTCTGCTCTCGGAACCTCCACGTCGGAATCAGAGTCCCCAGATAGAGCCCAAAACCGCGAGCTGGATCCGCCGGTTCTCCTGTCATGCAGAGGATTGGATTTGCAGATGCGAGAAGAATCAGTAGGCACCGAAGTCCAACGATTAGCCTCATCTCTGATATCAGGACCAAGCAGTACCGCCGGAGACCAACCATCGTCCTCAACGACCACCTTCGATCCTTGAGACCGAAGCAGCTGCCGCTGCGGATCCGACACATCCAAAGATTTCAAGTCGGCCTTCATAAACTCCAAATAATGCCACAAATCATCTCTACCTCTCCGTCTCCTCTCCTCATCTCGCTCTTGATGATCTTCCACCTCTTCCTGCAACTCCTCCGGCTTTTTCCGGCGAGCCACCGGCGCCAGAGTGAGCCGCCGCCCTCTCCCTCTCCTCATTGATCAAGCTTCCCTACATTCTCAAGGAAAGCACAACTTTCACATAGAATCAAATATGCAAAGGATGTATGTATCCGAGACTCTGAATGTCTGAAAGCCAAATAGTATGCAGAAGGTAGAACCCTCTATGTAATGTTAGAGCTCTCTACCATTTCCTTTGCAATGTCAAAGGATATGAATCTGTCAGACAACCAGTATGTCGTGCACAACAGCACAGCCAGTCTGAATCCCTCGTGCGGTAGGGAAAGCATCCCCCTTCGAGGCTCGTGTTCCCTCGCGGCGGCTCGTCTCGCATCCAGATGCCACTGTCCGGGGCCCGATTTTTAATCTCCTTACTTGCCTGCGATACAATAATAGTCAAGCCTATAACATGAATTTCCATCTTATATTAGATACATCTTAAACAGATTACGCATTCTGGAATCTATATGTAACATGGTATCTATACCACGCAGATCCCAACATGCACTGAGTACCGATCCAGTGGCCTCCTCTACTACCGAAAGGATCGATACAGGCGACAACCCCTCCCAGTGAACACCAGGTATATTCTATACAGTTTTTCTGGATTAGCCAGCTGTTTCTATCTGCCATATACACGTCTGCCAATTGGTCACTTAGTTTCCATCTTACAACCAACAGATTTCAGACGCTACGTTCCTACCCCAGGCCGTCTACTCGAACCCTGCAGAAAATGCATGTAACATACTCTGCAATCTAGAGGCAGAGCAGTTCCTTCAATAGCTAATTTGTATAATATATCTCCACGTTACAACCTATGTCGTAGTACGAAACAGAATGCCACATTTTGTAAGCCGTATGTAATATTCATTACTCAAATCTAGCTGCTCAAACAGATCCTGTTCAACCAATTGTGCTTTCTAACAGTAGTACACTGACCATATTCTATTATGCTTACCGTACAGCCAACACTATCAGACTATGCGTTTAATCATACTCTATTCTCGCACGCCCAGAGGCGCGCACAGGCTACTGGTTGATGATGAGTTGGGGACTGGCCCTATAAAACAGCTGGAGACTACCATGCTTCGTGTGTCTATATATATATATATATATATATATATATATATATATATATATATATATATATATATATATATGGTCTTGTACTTCCATGAGTACGTACTCCCGATGGCGGACACCGTGCGATCGGGTTGAGATGCGTGCTATTTCGAGGGTAGTGGGAAGCCACGCTACTGGGTTTTTTTCTCATGGCAATCCAACATGTTCCCATATACATAACTACCTCTCGGTATATCCGTGCTTTCACACGTCACTTGCAAGATGCAACCATCCCATTTTTTTTACCGTAGGCGGCGACCGATTTGCTAGGCCTGCGCCGTCGCCGCTGCCAGCCGATTTGATCATGCCGCCGTTGCCAGCCGATTCGATCATGCTGCCGCCGCCAGCCGATTCGATCATGCAGCCGCCGTTGCTAGCCGATTCGACCACACCGCCGCCGCTGCCAGCCGATTCGACCACACCGCTGCCTGATCACCAGGACCGTGAGGTCCGTGTGGTAGGCTCCACACATAGCTTCATCGCTGCAGGCCAAATATTGGAATCACAAGGTGAAGATTTTCTATTCGTACTGGTTTCACAACAATATCTTTCGCCAACACCTTCTTTGGCCAGATCCGATTGAAAATTTGCATCGTTTCTGTATGTGATTTCAGTAGTAGCTTTTTCGACTCTTATTTTTCACCTATGTAATTCCTCTCCTGCCTTGTGTATATGTTTTTCGATCTATTCTTTGTTCTTGGAGATATAAAAATGTATTAGTCTTGCTTGTAGATCTGGAGGGGTGGAGGATGAGAGGATATGTGATCCCCAATAGGAGCAATGCCACTTTGGATATGTGGATCTGGTCTTGAGCATGTTGGATTTGCTAATTTGTTGTTCATATTTCTAATTTCGTGATGTTATTTTGCGAGATCTAGTGAGTAAGATACCAATGAATTCTTTGTCATCTTAGGAGATTAACCAATGTTTACTGCACTACCAAATATATACTCACCACTAGACCTTCGGATGACCACCGGACATGCAGATGAATGTTTGCTAGTAGTGGCTTTTTTCAAGATGCGGAAAAGTAGCGAGAATTTGCTATGGGCATGCATTCGTTTCATCAGCCATGGTCTGGAGGTGGAGAAATTCGAGATGACATACTTCCTTTCCGTGTGCATATACCCGTTTTCATATTGTAGTATAATCTACCATTATATTGGTCTGATTCTTTCATTAGTTCCTCTCCCTATCAATTTTTAGATATATGATCTTGTTAAAAGTTCAGTAGCATAGTCCTTGCAATATGATTCTAGCAATTTACATAGATCAGGTCAGTTCCGTTGTTGCCTGAAAGAGCATTTGGATTAAAACAATGGGTATGTGCATGTACTTGGTTCATTCAATTAGCGTCTCGCTTTTCCTTTCTAATCTACTCAAGAGAGTTCCTTTCTAATGTACTCAATGGAGTAATCGGGCGATACTGATATCAACCAAATGTTACCGAATTACCGCTTTTTTTCTTTTTGTATATTTTTGAATTTGGTAAAAGGGTATGTGCAGTAATACAAAAGGGTATATCAATAAGGAACCAACTGTGTTTACTGAATGTGATTGCAGTTGTAGTTTAACCTACAGAAAAGATCATATTGTACTATGTACAACATTTAGTAATCTAATTAGGAATGTAATTAGATTGAATGGTAATACATGCATACTGATTCTTGTTGTTAATATACTGATTTTAATTTTATCAAGGAACTAACCTTTAATGCTTTCACACACTTCTCTGCATTGCATTTCAATAACTACTTAATCTTGTCCATTGCAGATCATGCCGAGGTCAAAATGCTTTTCGACTTTAAAAGTCTTCTCTTGGTTGATCACGTGGATAGGTTGATCTAGATGATACCAAAATTATGGTCAATGGAAACACCAAAGACAAGTGCCGGGCCTTATGGTCGACAAAAGAACAAATTATTGGATGAAATTATACATTCTAAGTGTTGTATGTTTTTTGCTTTTACTATGTAAAGCAAAGGTGGTCAAAGCTTAATATACTACATCAATGAATTATATCTCTTGTCTCTTGGTATACTCTAGATGCATATGTACTTCTGATTTTGGAAGATGCCTCCTTTTTCCATAGTTGAAATTCAGCAGTATATACTCTTTTTGTTGCTAAGGAGGAACTTCTTCCTTTGCTAAGCACGTAAAAGCAATATATACTTCTTTGTTGCTAAGCAGTATATACTTCTGTGCTTGATACTGCTTCTTAGGCTTTCGTTGCTAAGGAGGAACTTCTTCCTTTGCTAAGCACATATACTTCTTTGTTGCTAAGCAGTATATACTTCTGTGCTTGATACTGCTTCTTAGGCACGACGGTTAGTCATCTAAAAAGGTATTGCTCCGCTCAATAAGAAGTTTTACAGTGACAACATATGATAGGAACGACGACATACCAAATCTCAAATCTCAGATACTTCCCCTAGTTTCAAGGGAGAGGTTATACTAATTACAGTAATTAATTAGCATAATAATAATCTCCGTCGGTTGGTTTAGCCGCTAATGGGTATATCCAATACGGAAACATCCGTTAGCCGGTTGATATCTTAAAGTTGATCAACAGTAGGGAAGGGTGGGAGTATATATATATATATATATATATATATATATATATATATATATGTATATATATATATATGTATGTATGTATGTATGTATGTATGTATGTATGTATGTATGTATGTATGTATGTATGTATGTATGGGAACATATCTAGTGCTAATGGGTAATTGAGTGCTAAGGTGCTAATATCAATCTTGACCGTTGGGTCCGGATTGAACAACCAAGATTAATGCGACTCCCACCTCCAAACCATTTAATCACCATGCACGCTCCCACCTCCAATACCCCTTCATTAATGCGCCTTTATTAAACACCTGCATGCTCCCATGTCACCGACCAACCTAGCCCTTGATTTCCAAATTTCATCTGAGCTATGCAAATTGGGGGCCGCTTGTAGAAACTATAAGAACAATAATTTCCTTTGAAAAATACAAGAACGACCATTTGCTTATTTGATTTTCACTTAAGACAACAAAGACTTCGCCAATTTGATTTTATAATATGTTTGTGAGGTCTAAAAGCGAACTGGGCCAGTAAGAATATCAAGGATGTTAGTCCTCCTATATTGGTTTTGATGGATGCTACTGTTAAATTCTCAAGCTTTCCACAGTTGGGACAGAACATTTTTTATTTTTTAATCTATTTTTTAAAGATAACATCTCTCTAACTTTATTTCCAATCACTACACCATGGCATAGAATTAAGGGCAATTATCTGCCAGGAAAAAACTGGATTAGTGGCAATCTATCTACCGGCAATATCCAAGATTTTAGGGGTCCCATTATCTGCTGGGAATAATTATTTTCTAGAACAATCTATCTGCCGGCATTGTTCTAACGTTAGCAACAATATATCTGCCCTAGAAAAAGTCAACTAGGTCAACCTATCTGCCGGGAATACCTTTTAGGCGGGAAGACGAAAAATCTATCCGGATTAGAGTCAGCCAAACGAGCCGTGCTCGATGGGCTTCAAGACGAGGCACGACACTGCTAGCACGACGATATCGTTTCACGGGCCGGGCTTAAGACGCAAGACGATGGCTCGGGCCGTGCTCGGCCGACACTTTTAAGACAAAGACAAGATGGCCTGTTAGGCATGACACTCGCTTTTAATATACATATATAATTTTATTTTTATTTATTAATATTTATATGATTTGCTTTCCATTTTTAATACTTATATTGTTTTATTTTGTAGTTTTTAAATTTTATATAGTTCATTTTATAAGTATACATAAATTTATTTTGGTTTTTTAAATATATATATTTTATAGGATTGTTTTTCAATTTTTCATGTCTTATGAGCTAAATGACAAATGTTTTAACGAGTTAGCTATTTGAACATTAATAAAATTCTATTACATTTTCAATATGGTTGTCTCATTGTTTTTCAATTTTCATGTCAACTTCTGAATTCTACACATTTTTCTAAATTTTTTGGATTTTTTTCATTCTGCCGGGCCAAATGGGCTAAACGGGCCACATTTGGCCTGATGGGCTAAACGGGCCGTGCCAGCCCGGCACAAAAGGGTGATGGGCCGTGCTTGGGCCGTCACTGCGGCCCGTGGGCCGGCCCGGCATGAACAGTAGCCGGGCCGGAATGGGCCGGGCCGCCCATTTGGCCAGCTCTAATCCGGATGTTTCACGCTCCCGCCATCCCACGCCCGCAGTCCCGCCCGCCCCAGCCCCCAAAAACCCAAATCACCAAATCGCTACGCTCAGTCACAGGCTCACAGCTCCCGCAACCCTACCTCACCGCATCGCCACCGCCGTCGCTGCCGCCGCCGTCGCCCCTCCCGCGGTCCCTCCTCTCCTCCTCACTTCCTCCGCCACGCACCGCCAAGGTTATAAAGTCGGCATTCGGCGGTGCCTAGGCGCCGACTACGCTGTCGGCCTCTCTCATGCGCTTCCACCGAGGCGGCGCCCAGCGGGATTGGCGCCGAGGCGGTCCACGGCGGTCATCGACGGTCGTCGGTGGCGCCGGCGGTCAGAGGCAAGGCACCGAGGCGGAAGATAAGACCCTACCCACCCACCAATTGCCTGTGTTCCCGCAGATCCAGTAGCTGCGAAGTTTTTTTAATGTAAATCATAGCGACGGTGGGAGGAGGAGGAGGGGGTAGGGTTTGGCGGTGTTGTCCGCACGGCATGGAAGCGTAGGCCATGGCGACGGTGAACGAGGAGCTTGTGGCGTTGTACCACCACCCCGACGCCACCATCCGCACCGCCACCAACCGGCTGGTCGCAGTTAGCCCAAAGATACCCTCGACACGTGGCGGTGCGTGCGGGCCTTCTCACTCGATTCACCCTCTTTGCTCCTTCGCGTAGGGTCATTGGCGGTCTCCACGTCATGAGGTGTCATCTGTGCTAATTTGGGGTGGTGCGGGTGAGATTTGAGCGAGGTAGTATGTTGATTTGGCCGAAATGGCGCGAAATTTGTTGCCCTTTGGGAGTGGTTCGGTAGTATTCCGTAGTATGGTTGATGTGGAGGCCTGGAGGGGTGGTCAGCTATTTAATTGTGGTTAGATTTGTTTGAAGTGGTCTTTTGTTCTGCTTTGCTCTAGTGGCCGCAAGATTGTGTCTAGTTCTTTTGCAATGTGTACTATGTTCTCTCGTCATGATCTCTTTTAGAATTATTTCTCTTATTACAAGCATCGGTTAATCTTGCTAAGATCATTATTTCTTTTTGTTTAACTGGTCTCGCATCTGCAGGAATTGCTGAAAAAATTTAATAACGGACCAAGTTAGAACGCAGTAAATGAAATGACCTGAATTAAGTGGTATATTTTATTCTCGACACAATTATAATGACCATACCACTCGCTCTATCATGTTCAGATTTGCATTGCAATTGTCGCTCTGGCTGTTCATGTACCAGTAGAGGACTAGGGAGGTGGTGGAATTGTGAATTGGTTGTTTATGCAATGAAATCTCAACTGAATACATCTCAAGCTTCCTTGAACTTCTTATTGTGTTGCCACAGTACATTGCAATTTTTAGCTTGATATGGATGCCCATCATAGTCCTAAAGAGTGTCCCGATTTCTCCTATAAGCCTATTTAGGAGAGTAAAGGGTGACTAAGGAGCTAATTTGCAATTGAAACTTGACTAAGGAGCTAATTTGCAAATTTGAAACTTGGTTAGGCCATTTGAAAGTACCACGATGGCTTTCATTTTTTATAAACACCAAGCACTGTTAGTCTAGACCACTAAAAAGAAAAGGTCGACAACATGATTTTGATACGCTTTCAATTGGGCATTTTAGTTTTATTTTTATTTCCTGCGGTGAAACAATAAGTTGGCTCTATTTATTTAGATTTGAGGAAAGTAAATCAATGCACCTTTTTGGCCTTTTCTTGTCCTTTTACCATTTGTAGATGGGGATTTTTGTAATGGTAAATGGGATTTGGGCATGTTGCTACTTATTAGTAATAAAGTAGATCATTGATGAATCACATTCATGGATACATTAGATGATTTTTTCCCTAGAGCTTACAAATCTTTAGCCGATATTTGTTTGAATCACAAAGACACTATTCGATCTTATTTTTCCCATGCTCACGTTGTGATCATGCTCAAGTTTAATCGATCGATGTACATCATCCGCTCAAAATCTACTATCATGCTCGAGTTTAATCGATCGATGTACACCATCTGCTTAAAATCTTCTAGTTCATAACTATTGCATATTTGCATTAAATGAACAGTGTCCATATGACTCTAATTATTATCGCTAAAGAATCATGTATTACACCAATTGCATGTCATATTCTTTATTTTTCTTGGTGAAATTGGACTTACTTCAATTTCGTCTTGACAGAAACCTCTAGTCATAAAATAGTCGTCATTCCGAAAAGGCGCAAACAATTTGAGAATGACCTTTGTACTTCAACTAATGTTTCTCTTAGTCTATTGACTGCTTGCTTGGGTATTGATCAGCTAAAAGAACAGGTTAATTTCCTCTTCTTCAAGATTGCTTTTTATGATATAAGTCCTTAGGTGCTATAGTGGCGAAGAAAACCCGTTACGCTTGCAACCAAGTTTTGATGTATTCCTTACTGCCCTTTACACTAACAAGTTGAATTGACACACTCTTTGTTTAGGGGACATATTTTAAACTTGTCATACAATATGTCAATTTGTTAGCGTGGTCGCTTATGTGCTTTTAATTCATTGCACTATTAGGAGCAAATTTGTTGCATGAGCTTGCATCTTTGTGTTCTCTGCAAGGAAACAATTGAATGAATTGCTTCCTCTTTCCAATAGGTTCATATGGAGAGGTGTACTTGTCTTGATTGGAATGGAACAAGAAGCGCTTCTTTCCTTCATTTGCATCTTGAGCTTTGCCATTCTTCCAAGATGTTATTTGCACGAAATGTTCTACATAATTAAGATGAGAAACCAAATCATGGAGCATCTTTACTTTTTCCTTATTGGATAACTTGGTTCTCACAACACGTTGAAGTTTTTGTTTATTTGCAGAAGTAGTCAGAAAGAAATTCTTGGATCAAGATTTCTATGGTGATGCTTTGGACTAATTCGAAGTGAAGTAGGTGAAAGTATATATTTTTCTATCTTAGAGTTGTACTGAGTGTATCATTTGTTTTTCATATTTAGTTCATTGTTGCTTGCAATGTTTGATAATTGCATGTATTGTCTTTTACAAGGTGCGGATTATGCGTCGATTGCGCCATCCAAATATTGTTCTCTTTATGGGTGCCGTTACACGCCTCCAAACTTATCTATTTTATCCGAGTATCTTCCAAGGTATAACAATTTTGTATATTTTTATCACGTAGTTAGGTTATAATCTTGTGGTGTTTGTGAATCAAGCTACAAGTATCCTGTCCCGAGTTCAAATAACATGGAATGAATTCTAGTTGGCGGACCTACATAGAAAGTTCAACAACTTAGCTTTAAAATGGAGCGTAATACTGAAGGTGCTACATGCTACTTAATGGAAAAAAATACTCATGTTCATCAGATTCACATAAAATCTAAAGATCTATGTGTTCTTCAGAGGTGGCATGTATCTATCATAGCTTCAATATAATGTCATGTAACTCATGTTCCAGTCTTAAGCAAGTCTATAATGGATGTGGTTCATGTTTGATGGTTCACACTTGACTGTTATGTCCTTGCTCTGGGGAAGCTTATACAAGATCCTTCACCGTCCTAATTGCCAAATTGATGAGAAGCGGAGGATTAAGATGGCCCTTGATGTGGTAATGATGGATCTTGTATATTTTCTTGTCATGTTTGTTTATTTGCCCTTGCTTATGTAGATGACTGTTTTCTCTTAAGGCCAAAGGCATGAATTGCCTGCACACTAGTGTACGAACAATTGTTCACCGGGATCTTAAATCACCAAACTTACTGGTTGACAATAATTGGAATGTAAAGGTATGTGCTTCTTTTGCCTTTTAACAATTAAAATTTGATAACTCGTAGTCATATTAATGTGTGTGTTGGTCTATTGGCTCCCCAATGATATAAAACAGGTTTGTGATTTTGGACTTTCAAGCTTGAAGCACAGTACATTTTATCATCCAAATCCACCTTTGAACTGTAAGTAACTAGCACCTAGACTATAACAGATGTTTTTACTTTCTTTAATCATCATTAAAACATTTATCGGTTCTATTTCTTGAATTAAAAATATTTTTTGGTATCCCACCACTGAGTGGATGGCACCGAGGTCTTATGAACTAACAATCAAATGAAAAGTGAGTGATTTTCTTGATGCGTCTCATTTCAACTGATAAGTTTATGTCCGTGCTAGTTCCATTTACTTGTTCATTCTGGATATTCTATGTGAAGTTGTTCAGCAATTAGCCAATTACTCTGGATGGGGTGTCTATCTTCCCATCGGAGTGCTTGTGTTTAAATTTTCATGCTTGAACTTTTGACTCATTGGAAGTTGGGATGGGATATAATGCTTTCAAGTTTCATGTAATGGAATCCTGCATTTTTTTAGTTGACAAATGGACATGTAATGTTGATTTAAAAATCAATGAGCAGTTTACCAAGTGTGATAAAATATTTTGAGATATGCATAGGCTTAAAATATTATGATTCCTTTTACTTGTGGTTTTTCTATATTACACTTTTATTAGGTATAGTTGCTTCTAATATTCAATGTATGTAGTTGCATTTTTCGTATTTTGAACTATGGTTAAACATTAGATACTGAATACGGTCCATCTTATAATTTGGCTTGCATTCTCACTCTCTGTAGGAAAGTTGCCTACGAAGAATGCAGATCAAGGTGGTCCAATATAGGCAAATGGATTTGACTGTGCTTCTATTACAAATCAATAGGCTATAGGTAAATACAATGTGATTTTATAGAGCTTTATCTTATCTTATCTTATCTTTTTTTTTAAAAGAAGGGCTTAATCAAAGTCACTAATACTTAGTTATATTTAATCTCTTTGATATGGGCTATAGGTAAATACAACGTGCTTTTATAGGGCTTAATCAAGTCACTAATACTTAGTTAAATATAATCTCTTTGTGAACTTGTGACTTGCTAGTTAGTAGTTACACTTGTTTACTTAGCCCCTGTCATGGTTAGTGTTCAGCTGACGCAAGGTTAACCTTATAAGCTATTCCCTTACATAGTGAACTATACTTGTTCTTCGTATCTGCCTATTTGGCGATAAATTTTTGAATTTTTCTTGGTAGGAGAGAGGGCTCAGTGTTGACAAGTACACATTCCTAACGATTTATGCTACTTGACATATGCTCCACTATATATTGCTGGACCTATTGTAGCTACAATGCTTTGCGACTCAAAGTTGGTCTTCTCTAGGTAATTATTTTATTGCGGTGATTTGTCTCATTTCAAGTCGAAAGCAATGTAAGTAGTTTATGAAATGAAGATGATTTGCCACATTTAGCATGATTATTAGGCTACAGAGTCAAAACAATAATTAGTTTAAAAATGGGTAGCTTTGAAAATTCGAAAAGGAAATTATACTAATTGAATAGGTTGACTTGTAACTTTGGCATGATTGTGAAAGTCCAAATTTTAGTTTTGAGAAGAAATGTAAAAAACATTTGTAGTTTAGATACATTTGCAATTGTTTTTCTCATCTTCTATCTTGAGTTCAGTCCCTATTTTTTGAGATCTTCATAATTAGTTATGGGGTAAGATTATATTATACATATCGCATTTTCGAAGAAATGTGCTCCGAGTTTACTTGAGTTCGCCATTTATGGAATTTTATTCTTGCACCCTTTCCAGTTAGTGTTATTTGCATGTTTTAACGCTGAGCGGTTCATTGCAGGTAGGAGTTGAAACACCTAAAAACATGCCTAGGTGTATAAATAATTGTCACAACCTAGAAATTTATAGGCATTGGTTAGTCCTTACCTAACTTATTTCACGGGCATGGTTAACTTGCTTATTTTTTGTTCCTGAAATATTGGTCAAATCTTTATCCAACAATTTTCAGGTGAAGTTTCTCTCAGAACTGTGATTTGATAGACTATATAATTCCACATTAAGTTAGTTTGTATTTAGATCAAGCTGCCCTTGTATTTCTGTTGAGTTAATTAAAGTTTGATTTTAGGTGACCATTAGAAGTAACTGTCAGTAGGGCCCCACATCATTAAGAGATTAAACTTGAGGTTAAACTATAGGATAAGTAGTTGGTAAGAAGGTTAGATGGAAATGGTATTGTAGTTAAGCTAACCAAGGTAATCCATACAGATGACTAGGAATGGTCAGTTATCAGTGAGCAATAATCTATGCTTAACTAAAGTATAGAGGCAAGATTACTTATTAATTTTGCTGAAAAAGTAAACACCTGGAGGAAAATGTAAACACCTGTATAAACCGTTGTACTCTTCTCGAGATATATGTTGGTTTTAATTTGAGACTGATCTATGGATTCTCTTATTTCCAAATTTTGCTCAAGGAAGGGTCAGATATGTAATGTAACGCCTACATCTTCGTAATACATGCAAGGGTCGTCAATCCTTTTCATAATAAAGAACTATCTCCGACATTTCTTGAAAAGCAATTTGAGATGCTAGCCAAGATTCCCCACCACAAGATTCCCAAATTAGTAAATGATATGCGACTTTTCGAGTAAAACTAGGAGTCGAGTAGTCAATACTTCATCATAGTCGAAATTATGCCTTGCTCTTGGTCATGTAGAGGCCGAGTACATTCCCTTTCCATTTGGTCTGAGATCATGTGAATCACTTATGTTTTGCCCAAGAAAGAGAGAACGATCAGGAACTGGTTGGCAAACATTTCACTTCTTGTTTTGTTTGGTACCTGGTTTCAAATATTAGTGTAAGTTTAATTATCACCATATTGTGAATTGTGAAGTGTATCTTTTACCCTATCCCCTACTGTTATGTTTTATTTCTTGGATGTTGCTAAATATATGAGCTGCAACTTTCAGGTATTGGCTACATGTAGCAATTAGGTTGAACTTTCAAGTATTGGCTATATGTAGCAATTGAGGGCAATTAACTGCCGGCAATAGAACTAACTGCCGGGAAAAAAACTTATCTAGGGCACTTAACTGCCGGGAAAAAAACTTATCTAGGGCACTTAACTGCCGGGGAAAAAACTTATCTAGGTCACTTAACTGCGGGAAAAACATGCAATCGAGACAAGTTAATCGCCAAAGAATACATATAATCGCCAGGAAACTCTAATCGCGGGAAAACGACTTTTCTAGGGCGCTTAATCGCCGAATGCACATATCTGCCGGAAATGTTTTTCCGCCAACACTTTATCGAGCAATAAGTGCCGGGAATACACATTCCTGGCAGATAAATTGCCGGGAAAAGCAGTTTTTCCCAGCAGTTGCATTGCCCTTAATACTATGCCATGGTATAGTGAATTCTGACTCCTTTGATCACGTCACAACGCATGGCGTGGTAAAAGCACGTTGTCACGCCACAGACCTCAGCGTGGCAAATGAGTATTGTCACACTACTCCTCTTGGCGTGACATGATTTAGCCAAAAAACGAACGCGTGTTGGTTTGGAGGGCTATCATGGCAGGTTTGGCCACGCCGCGATCGGTAGCGTGATATCACAGTTTGGTCACGCCACGAGTCATGACATGACCAAAGGGGCCAGAATTGGAAATAAAGTTAGGGATATGTTATCTTTAAAAGATTTTTAAGAAATAGATTAAAAAATAAAATAAAAAACTCGTTGGGCCACTTCAATGCTAAACAGACACCACAGTATTATTCAATATTCCAGTTGTTCCCCTATATTTGGCAGGTTTGATATTCGATGCATATAAGAAATTGCATCTTTGGCCTAAAAAACAAGATAAACAATCGCATCTAGTTAATTAGCTGAAGTTATATGCCCTACAGAGTTTTTGAAGCAATGCTCTTTCAGACAATTTGTAAACGAATGGTGAAGGAGAGACGGAATAAGAAACAGGGTGAGTTTTCTAAATTAAAGTAGGCACGCAGCATTTCAATGTATGTAAAGACTTACTGGGTTACAGTTTACAAGCTCCCCAGCCAAGAAAACAGCAATTTGTCGGACTATGGCAATATCCATGGATCAGACTGTTATATATATATGGTGTTATCCGGCAGAGCGCCTGTATCAAATTTCTGTTGAAAGACCTCCTCGGCGTTGTCCATTGCTTGAGCCTTGCACATGCCAGAAATGATTTGAGTTATAAGTCACAACATTTGGCGAAATCCCTCGACGCAGCATTTCACGAAATATGCTGTAAGCTTTGTCCACCTCACCCTCTTTAAAGAAGCCATCGATGATGGTGCTATATGACACCACATTAGGTGGGAAGCTACCTCCATCATCATCCATCGTGCGAATCAGCTCATCATGTCCTCAGCACTTCTCCTCATCGCAGAGCCCCTTGAGAAGAATATTGTAGGAGACGACTAGGGCTGGAAACGAGCCGAGCTGAGCCGGCTCGAGCCAGGCTCGCTCAAACTCGTTTGTACAGTAGGCTCAGCTCGTTTGAGCACGAACCAGGAGGGCGGTTCGGGCCGGCTTGGCTCGGCTTGTTTCCAGCAACGGGGTCAGCCCTATAGTGCTTCTGCATGAAGTCGAGCAGCGTCCGCCATGTGAAGTCTGGGTACGCACGGGGGTTGTCGGCGTCGACGAGCGTCCCCGGCGGGCGCACCACCTTGTCCATCTCCAGGCAAAGGAAGAAGACGAGCAACTTGCGGGGCACCCGGCTGTTGACGACGGCGCGGTGCAAGCAGCTCTTGTAGCGACCGTTGGAGAGCGCCGTGAAGGTGTCTCCAATGTTGACGACGAAGGCGCCGGCGTGGGGGCGGATAGAGCGCCAGCGGCCGTCGGTGAAGACCTAGAGGCCACCGATGTCGTCCTCATGGAGGATGGTGAGGGAGGTGGGGACGCAATGCGGGCCCGTGCCCAGCGTCTCGTATGGGCACTGGCACGGCGAGTAGTAGTTGAGCCACATTATGGAGTCGTTGCCCTCGAAGAAGCTCCGGTAGTGTGCACGCCCCACGCCCAGGCTCTCGCCCAGCACCTCCATGATCTCCAGCAACAGCCGGGCGAGGAGGCGCAGGCGGAGTAGTGGAAGGATAGCGTCTCCTTCTAGGGGAGCTTGGACGCGAATCGCCCCGTGAAGCTGCTCGCGTACCCGCAGCTCTCGCCGGGCCAGCGTTGCGCGCGCTGCTTCTCCGTGAGCGGCAGCGTGAAGAAGGCATCCACGCAGCGGTGGGCCTCCGCCAGCAGTGCCACGTCGATGCCGTGGTTCACCACCTGGAAGAAGCCGTGCTGCTCGCCGCCTCCCCCACCTGTGTCAAGACTGTTAATCATCCAAGCTTCAGATTATAGCTTTTCAGTGGTAGAAGAAGACCAGAGAGGAGGCTCAAGGAAGATCAAACGGTCTGAATGCCACCATACCGGTTCGCTCGTAATGGACGCTAGCGATGACGAGTTGATTTACTGCTCGTTGAGTATTCTATTAGGACATTTCATCTTTTACTGTTTACCTCTTTTACTCTCTGTCAATTCAGTTTACTGTCTGTAATTCCTTCCAGAACCCAACTTGTATTAAACTGCGTAATGATGAGAGAAAAGGCAACGCCATTGATGCCATGTTATCTGTTCTTAGCTAGGGTTTAGTTGGTAGTTTAGTTCCTTTTCTGAATGCTTCCAGATCTAGCGATTCTTTTCCCAAACACAAAACTACCGGATTCCCTAGTTCGTGACAAAGTGGTATAAGAGCATCCTTTCCTTGGAGGCAATAGCAGAGATCAATAACGTCGAAGGGTTCCAGACTTGATCTGTGGTAAAATCCCCAACTAACCGCTTAGATCTCGGATGATGACTCAAGGAGGTAAGAAAGATGGAGCGGGTGACGGAGCTGAAGGTTCAGAATCAACAACGGTAAGGCAAGAGATGACAGATTTGAAACTCCAAGTGGAAGCTCAGATCGGAGCGCTCCACAATGGCGTGAATGGATTACGTAGGGAGATAGGTGAGATCAAAGAACTTTTGCATTCCCTGGTAAAGCTTGCGACAAGAGATACCGATCCTCGGGTGATTGATGCGGAAGTCGAAGCAGAGGAAG
The DNA here is from genome assembly GCA_036346405.1 of Phyllostachys edulis. Classification (NCBI taxonomy): domain Eukaryota; kingdom Viridiplantae; phylum Streptophyta; class Magnoliopsida; order Poales; family Poaceae; genus Phyllostachys; species Phyllostachys edulis. The sequence goes on from CM070563.1 coordinate 14,260,360, forward strand.
AAATGAGGAGGAGAGTTCATGCCTTGGCTGATCTTGATCTGAATAGTATGGGAAACCCAAATCAGTCCCAGTAGGGAGGCATTCATGTGATAAATTCCCCCTTTAGGCATTCAGTGGCTCCAAAGTTCAGAAAAAACATTCAGGTAACCAGTGTTGAACCTCCTACTCTGAACCTGTTTGGAGTTATGGGTGATAGAAGAGACCTCAGGGAGCAAATTAATAGAACTAGGAACCAAGATGAGAGAAGCATGGAATTCTTGAAATCCATTGCGAAGGGGCCGATACTAGAATTCCCTATTTTTTATGGTGAAAACCCTTTGAGCTGGATGAGGCAGTGTGACAAATATTTGGCTACTTCTTACATGATAGGGAGAGCTGATAATTGGTTGAGATGTTCTGGAATCATGAACACTCCAATCACATGGCCCATGTTGAAGCTAAGAGTGTGTGATCGGTTTGCAACTCATAATATTTATGATATCATCGAAGAATTTCATGCAGTCCAACAACAAAACAGAGTGGCTCAGTACATAGATAAGTTCGAAGAGCTTATGGCTATTATGAAGAATGAAAATCTAATGTCAAGGGATGATTATTTTGTGAGCTGTTTTGTTAAGGGCTTGAGAGAAGACATTAAGCATTATATCAAGCCACATAGGCCCCAGAGTCTTTGTGAAGCATATTGGATGTCAAAAGATTTGGAAAAAGGGGCTAATGCTGCAAAGAGGACTAATCCTTCTTCCAGTACTGGATATCAGAGAGGGGGATTTGTTAAAGGAGGATTTTAGAGGCATAACTTCAGGAATGCGATGAACAGCCAAGGAATCACAAAAGAGACAGAAAAGAAAGCTAACAAACCAGTTTATCCTATGGTTATCACAAGGGAACCAGGGAAATGTTGGTATTGTGCTGAGAAATGGATTCCTGGTCACACATGCAAACAATCAAAAGTGTTGAATATTATTGTGATGGATCCAAAATGTATGGATACAGGAGAAGTGAACTTGACTATGGATGATGACAAAGAAGATCAGAATGAGAGAGATGAGGAACCACCAAGAGAAGAGGAATTGCTGCAAATCTCTTTACAGGATTTAAGAGGGGTTCCTACTGTGGCTACTTTTTCTGTAATTGTTACTTTAAGAGGAAAAAGAGTAGTGGCACTAGTGGACAGTGGTAGTTCACACACTTTTATTGATTGGAAATTTGCTACTAATGCCCAATGTGTGACTCAGAACAATGAATTACAGAAAGTAACAGTGGCTAGTGGAGGAGTTCTATATACTGGATCACATATGACTAGCTGTGAGTATTGCATACAAGGGGAGAAGTTTATTGGGACTTTCAAGGTCTTAAAACTACTCTCTTATGACATTATTCTAGGGTGTGATTGGATATACACCCACAGTCCTCTTGAGTTAAATTTGAAGACCAGGGAGTTAACTATTTATAGAGAGGGACAACAGAAGGTAACTTTCTCTGATTTCACTACTGGACATCCTGAAAGGTTCATCAATGCAACTCAACTAAACAAATTATGTAACAAAGAGATTATGGGTTTCATGATACAACACAATGATAAGAAGAAGCAAAGTATTGATCAACAGTTACCATCTGAAGTAGAATTGTTGCTGGAAAAATATCAAGCAGTATTCTCTGAACCTAATGATCTGCCTCCCTCCAGACCTTGTGACCACTCAATTCCCTTGAACCAAGGCTCCATTCAACCAAATGTGATGCCTTATAGGGTACCATATCAGCAGAAGTGTGAGCTGGAAAATAGGTCAAACAGTTGCTAGAAACATCTGTAATCAGACCAAGTGAAAGTCCCTATGCATCTCCAGCAATTTTAGTGAGAAAAAAAGATGGTAGTTGGAGAATATGCATTGACTATAGGAAGCTTAATGCTCAAACTGTGAAGAATAAATTTCCAATCCCAGTGATTGAGGATCAGCTTGATGAATTACAAGGAGGACAATACTTCTCTAAACTTGATTTGAGGTCAGGCTATCACCAAGTGAGGATGAAAGAAGAGGACATCTTCAAGACATCTTTTAGAACTTATTTCGGCCACTTTGAGTATTTGGTCATGCCTTTTGGTCTCACAAACGCCCTAGCCACCTTTCAATCTCACATGAACACTATCTTTAGTGATTATCTCAGAAAGTTTATTTTAGTATTCTTTGATGATATTTTAATCTACATCAAAGACCTCAAAGAGCATCTCAGCCACCTAGAGGTTGTGTTGAGTTTACTGCTGAAGGAACAATTATTTGCCAAGAGGAGTAAGTGTGCATTTGCAGTCAGGTAAGTGGATTACCTTGGCCATAGCATTACTGGAGAAGGAGTAGCCACTGATCCCTCAAAAATTACTGTTGCGAGAGATTGGCGTAGACCCTAGAATGTAACTCAATTGAGAAGTTTCCTAGGGCTCACTGGATACTACAGGAGGTTTGTAAAGGGATATGGGTTGATCTATAGACCCCTCCAAGATGTGCTGAGAAAAGGAGCATTTCTGTGCGAGGGAAAACAAGAGCAAGCTTTTCTGGAACTTAAGGAGAGTATGATCACAGCTCCTGTGTTGGCTGTACCAAATTTTGCTGAGTCCTTTACCCTTGAAACAGATGCCTATGGTATTGGGATAGGAGCAGTTTTGATGCAAAAAGGAAGACCCATTGCTTATTATAGCAAATCACTTGGGGTGAAATCTGCTGCCCTCTCTACTTATGAGAAAGAAGCTATGGCCATCCTAGAAGCATTGAGGAAATGGAGACATTATCTCCTGGGAAGCCATTTCACCATTAAAACTGACCAGAAAAGTCTAAAATTCATTGCCGAGTAGAGGATTTCAGAGGGAATCCAACACAAGCTTATGTTGAAACTCTTGGAATTCAATTATGAAATTGAATATAAAAAGGGAAAAGAGAACAAAGTGGCAGATGCACTTTCCAGGAGAGAAGAATGTACTGCCATAACCCTGGTTACCCCTGTGTGATGGAAGAAATAGGTCAAAGTTATGAGAATGATTCACACTGTCAGGAATTACTGAGCCGACTGGCTATTAGTGCTGACCCTGTTGATCAGTATTCATTGCATTCAGGAGTTATAAGGTATCAACGTAGGATTTATGTTGGAGAAGATATCATGTTGAAGAACAAAATATTGGATTCTCTGCATGCTTCTGCCATTGGTGGTCATTCAGGAGTGGCTGCAACATACCAAAGGGTGGAAAGATTGTTCTATTGGCTGGGGAAGAAAAAGGAAATACAAAAATTTGTGATTGAGTGTGCTATCTGTCAAAGATCGAAAGGTGAGCATTGTCATTCTCCTGGTTTGCTCGAACCTCTGCCAATACCTGACATGACCTGGACCCATATATCTATGGATTTTGTTGAAGGATTACCCAAGTCTAATGGGAAGGAGGTAATTCTAGTGGTCATAGATAGGCTCACCAAGTATGGACATTTTATATCGTTGGCGCATTCCTATTCTGTCCAAACAGTAGCTCAAGCTTTCATTGAAAATGTTTTCAAACTACATGGACTGCCAAAGGCAATAGTGACCGACAGAGATCGCATTTTTACCAGCAAATTCTGGCAAGAAATTTTCAAAGCATGGAAGGTCTCACTTAGGTTTAGTACAGCGTATCATTCGCAAACCGATGGTCAAACAGAGAGACTAAACCAGTGTCCGGAGTCTTACCTTCGATGCATGGCTTTCTCTGAACCCAAAAGATGGTATTATTGGTTGGCATTGGCGGAGTGATGGTACAATACTACATACCATTCATCACTCAAAACTAACCCATACCAAGCACTTTATGGCAATCCTCCCCCGGTTATAAGTGAAGTATCAGTACCAGGTCCTGAAAATGGAGAGGCAAAGGATTTCCTGTCAGAAAAGGAGAGAATGCTCAAGCAGATCAAGGAGAATCTGGCACAAGCTCAAGCTCGTATGAAGAAATATGCAGATCAAAATAGAAGTGAGAGATCTTTTGAAGTAGGTGATATGGTATACCTAAAGATGCAGCCTTATAGATTGGCTGCATTTGGTCTGAGGCAACCACACTGAAGCTGACCAGTAAGTATTATGGCCCTTTTAGAGTTTTACAGAAGATGGGAAAAATAGTGTATAGGTTGCAGCTACCTACTGGAGTCGGTATCCATCCGGTTTTCGATATCAGCCAACTTAAGAAACATTTAGGACATCGGGCTGTTCCAGATTCCCAATTGCCTTTAGTTGATTAGGAAGGAAGGATCAAGACTGAACCTGAAGCTGTCTTGGACTCTCGAGCTCTGCCCCAACCTCCACAATTGGTGATGCAATGGCTGGTACAGTGGGTGAATTTGCCACCATAAGACTCGACGTGGGAAGATGCGGATTTCATCAAAGGAACATTCCCTGATTTCTATGCCAAAACCATCCGAACCTGGTTTCCAGTGAATGAACCTTGAGACAAGGTTTCTCTTAGGGGAAGGTATTGTCAAGACTGTTAATCATCCAAGCTTCAGATTGTAGCTTTTCAACAACAGAAGAAGACCAGAGAGGAGACTCTAGGAAGATCTAACGGTCCGGATGCCACCATACCGGTTCGCTCGTAATGGACGCTAGCGATGACGAGTTGATTTACTGCTCATTGAGGATTCTATTATGACATTTCATCTTTTACTATTTACCTCTTTTACTCTCTGTCAATTCAGTTTACTGTCTGTAATTCCTTTCGGAACCCAAGCTATATTAAACTACTTAATGATGGGAGAAAAAGCAACGTCATTGATGCCATATTATTTGTTCTTAGCTAGGGTTTAGTTGGTAGTTTAGTTCCTTTTATGAATGCTTCCAAATCTAGCGATTCTTTTCCCAAACATAAAACTACTGGATTCCCTAGTTTGTGACAACCTACCGGGTCACCTCGGCGGCGGCCGTGCGGTCCCTCAAGAGGAGCCCGCCAACGTCGATGAGCAGCACAGGGAGCTCCTCGGCGGTGTCAGGGGTGGGCTCTCGTCCGCCGGGAATTTGGGAAAGTGAAGGGGAATTGGGAATTTGGGATCGGGAGTTCGAGACATCCGGACGGGAGAGGAAGAGGCTGGTGGGCGTCTCAGCGTCTAGGCCTTTGTGGGTCGCACGAGCCAAACGGCTCACCGAGCGGCTCGAGCTTGGCTCGTTTTTTTGTCGAGCTAGGCACAGGGCTCGGCTTAGCTCGAAAAATCACGAGCCCGGGCCGAGCCGGCTTGAGCTCGTTACGAGCCAAGCCGGCTCGCGAGCTGCGAGCTTTTTTCCAGCCCTAGTGACGACATTGGGTGTGCAGTGGAGCTTGGGCATTCTGCATATCATCATGTCCATGGCTTCACCCACCCTCTTCTTGGTGCACAGGCCCTTGAGCAGTTGATTGAATGTGGAGGTGTCCATCGTACAGCCCGTTTGAAGGATGCGGCTGAATGCCGTGAAACTAAGATCCAAGCAGCCCAAGTGGCAGCAGTAGCTGATGAGGATGTTGTAGGTGCACATGCTGGGAGCCACCATGGAGCGGGCGCGATCCATGCGGTTGAAGAGGGAGACGGCGAACGTGGGGCCATCACGAGCGACGACGGTGAGGAGGCAGTTGATGGCACGAACGGAGCTGGGCCTGGATCCGCTGGAGGAGTGGAAGCGGCCGTACATATACCCAATCTGACAGAGTGGTGGAAGCCAAGAAGAAGAATGGCGGCGAGTTGGAAGGGAAGACGGCGGCGCGCTGCCGTGCTCCAAGGTCGCCGCTACAATGGTTGTTGGGTAAACGGCCGCGTCAGGTATGGTGAGAGGGACGGGAGCCTGTCAGAACCCAAGTATAAGCGGGAGCAAAAAGAGTAAGTCTGCAACTAGGGGTGAAAACGGGGCGAATAATTCTCGTCCGATCTGATTTCGTATCAGGAAAAAATCCGTCCGGGGTACCATTTTTTAGTCCTAACCAGCATCCGATATTATTCGTATCCTAATCAAGAAAATCCCATGGAGTATGGGTTAGAATATGTGAAGAGCAATATCCGATTTGTATTTTATAGAATATCAAATCCGTATTTTATAGAATATCCAATAAGCATCAATATCCTCTATGGTTTTCTAGTCATTGACTAATATATAATATGAATTTACATTTGATTATGTTTATGTTGTTAAGTAGAATAAATAATTATCTAATAGAGTATAATTTGACACTTTCATTGGTGAAGTTATATCTTTTCTTTATGTGTGCACTATCCATCAAGTTATTCGTGACCAATTTAAATCCGATTTGCATCTGCCCCATGCCCATATCCCGAAAAATCCGTATTCGTATCCGTATCCGACTATGAATCCAGGGTTAAAAAATGGGTTAGAATACGGGAAGAGCAATATCCGCTCGTATCCGACCCGTTTTCACCCCTATCTGTAATGATTTAAATGCTTCGTCGTATTCACTTAAGGGAGGAGGGAACAATCAAGATTGGAAGATGAACGTTAAGTGACTCCAATAGCTAATCTGTGTTTCAGTCCAGTACTTTCAATGAATTCCGAGTATAACTCTTACTTTTACCCATGTAATTCAAGCTATAATTCTCGAGACTTTGTAACCCGATTCAATCTGGAATGGAAACCCAGAAAGAAGAAAGCTAATTCTAGTCATTTAGTTCTTAGAGTACAGTAGAATTAAACTCTAGCTTTGTTCTTATCTTCAATTTATCCCCAAAATCCTTAAACTTGTATGCGATTTCTGTTGGATTCCACTCGAATTCGATTGGGGTCCTAACAGAGCCGACGAGAGAGAGAGAGCACGCCTCACCGATGGGAGCGAGGGGGAGGGGAACACGGAAAGGGAGTTGGAGTTGGAGTTGTTGTGTTGGACTGCTCGATGTGATTGTTCTCTCTTTTCAATTTTTGTTTCAAAGAAAAATGTTCCCTCATTTTTGCTATATTTATCTACAACCCAAGCATTAAATCTAAAAAATAATTAATAAGAAATGATATACCATGACTATTTTGCATCTTCCAAAGCATTTAAGTAAGGATAGAAAAAGAAAAAATTGCAATAACTGTACTCTAGATTCTCTATATGGATAAATATATTGAAATGGATACTTCCGAGACCATAGAAAAATTATAGCGGAACGGATAGAGTAAGGAGTTTATGTGTGTACATGGTAGAGTAAACAAGCAATATTGGATGCTACAACACAGCACATCAATGCCAAACTGGCCCTAAGACAACAGAAAGGGCACTTGTATTAATACAGAGACACGTACTGTGTTTCTATACTACAAATACCTCACCATTTCAACAAAAAAAACTGAGGGCGTTAACTGCTAAGATAATAGACAATGGCATTTATTGGATGGCACTTTGCGGGTAAATACCAGTAAACTCGAGGGGCAAATAGAGAAGAGAGGTGGTGGGAAGCTGCCGGCAACTTCCAGCTTTCGGCTTTCTCCCATTACGACGGAAAACGGCTGCGAAAAGCCAACCGTTTGGAATGGTTTCTAGCTTTTCCGGACGAAAGCTGGAAGCTATTCCAAACAGGGCCTCAGCTCGCTTCTCTTCTAACCTTGCTGTTAGAAGTTACAGTTGCAATAGCTTGAGGATTCAGAAGGCACCTCATTTGTACAATTTGAGCCTTTAGCTGTTCCAAGAGGCAACCATACAGGAGGTGCGAATCCTTCTCAAGAGCAAGTGTCAGTTGACTCACTTAACCACCTACGAAATTCTCTCGCTCACGTGACCACCGGAAATTGGAATCATCATTCCTCAATGCTGTTTTTGCAGCATATCTCTCCAGGATGGCATACTGCCTTCGCGGTTGTCGAAGCCTCTCCAGAAGTTATTGGAACAATGGATGGCTTTCGCTGATCAAAGCAAGGATAATTGATGTCCACTGAGGATCTGTTTCACTTAGGAAACTCCGATCCATGGTTCATGGTTTTCGCTGATCTAAGCAAGGATAATTGATGTCCACTGAGGATCTGTTTCACTTAGGAAACTCCGATCCATGGTTCATGAAACCTACTGCACCAATGGCCTACAAAATAAACACAGCCCCAAGAATAATATACAGGACTCATCAGCATTTTTTTAAAAAGATAATGATCTCAAAAATAGTAAACCGGTAAAGTTGTGCTCTGCAAAAGTGAGCATCTAGGTTTATCACAATTAAACAGGCAAACATTGAAGCAGTCAACTGAGCATTCGCATCTCTCTCCAAAAAAAAAAAACTGAGAGACATGTCAACTGGCCTAAAGGCATCAGGCGGGATTGCTCATGCTGCTGTGTACCAAACTGAAAGGAGAAGCGATATACATAAACATAAATCTCGATGAGTGATATGTGGACTGGAATGGTAAAGATAATTCAGCCCCCTTGCCTGCAGAACTGTAAAACAATGACTGTTGCCATACATACATCAAAACCGCCATGTTAGATCGAAGATACCACAGCCTTTTCACTTCTCACTTCTCATTCTTTCTTTCCCTGAAACTACTTGATATGACTTTTGTTACATCCATTCAGCTTATATGCAGTTTGCCAAAAATACAAAATCAGGTTCAAACAGAGCTATCAGCTTTTACTTTCTGCATTTACTCAATGTTTCTGAAAACCACAGTCTAAGAATGTTTATCTGGTTCTTCCTACTATTAAATGTATGCTTTTTCTAGACTCAAAAAGACATCTGTTCATGTTCCAGAAATTCCATATAACTTATTTGTTCACCAAATTCCTGAGACAAATGGAGAGGAAATGCACTTACAATATCTAAAGCCATGTGAATGTACCATCTCCAATCCATCTTGGTAGCGTACCTTTGAAGTTGCAAAACAAACCTCCATTGCATTTGAGAAACAAAAAAGGATGAAAATGAGAAGACACAATGAAAAGATTGGTTAGTTGTAACACTGATTGAAGAATGGAGCAAAACCAGTCCAAGCAAATATCTTGATGCACCGATATGATCACCCAAGACCCCCCACCCCCAAACATATCAGGAGGAATGAGGCAATTACTTCTCAGGTTATACTAAGGCCTTGAACTTCTGTTTCAATTTGCCATGCCTTATGCAACTATTTTTGTAATAATCAAGGCACACATGCAGATTTAATCAATCTCTTGTACCTGTGATGCCCATTAAGTGGCGCACAAGGTAGGATTAGACTAGTTAGGATTGAGATAAGATTAGTTTCTTTAAATTAGAGATTGATTTCTTAAGGGCAAGTAAGTCATCCCTATAAAAGGGACAACATGTACCCGTTATGAATTAAGCTATGAACAATGAAGAAGTATTCCCAAGTCCCCAATTCCTAGCTCTGGTCTCTTCCCTAGGCCGCCCACTCTAGATCCGTTGCTCTCCCTCAATTGGTGCCCTCATTCATGTAGCACTGTTCTACCTCAAGTCGTCACCGTCGACCTCCCTCCGACGGTGTTTATCCTTGTTATGAACTAAGATTTATGACAATTGGTATCAGAGCAATCGATCTCTTCCCACGACTTCTGCTACCATGCCTATGGCTACCGGTCAGACAACAAGACATGTCGCTGAGTCGTTGGCCATGATAAAAGCCAACAGAAGCAAGATGATGGCCATCGGTACCACTGACAACGACAAGAAGACGAGGGTCATCATCCTCGATATCCATGCTTCTCTAGAGAAGATGATCGCAGCAGCAAAGCCTTCCACAGTGGGGGTGGAGGCGCATTCGGTAGCGGCGGCAACACAACCAGAAGCACAAGGAACAGGAGCAACGGCGGCTGTGCCACGGCAGTGGTGCTGCTATTGTTGCTCCTTCATCCGGAGCGGGCAGTGCTGCGTCTTCAAGCGGCGACGACGTGGCACGGCGTCGCATCAGGACGCAACGGCGGTGGCGCAACTAGCTGCAGTGGCGGCAACACAGATGAGAGAAGCAGCGGAGAAGGGTGCAACCACAATGCGGTAAAGTGCGAGTGGCGAGAGCGCAGATCCAAAGAAGCAGAGGGCGGCGGCGCGCCAGGGTTTACTCATCGCCGATGAGGAGTTGGAGTCGCAACATCTCATCAAAGTGGGGTTATGAAGGACATCAGCCTTGGCCACCACCTTGTAGCTCGAGGACGAGCTGCATGTCCAAGAGGGGTGTAATGTCATGGGCGAGGACTAGAGGGTTGATGCCCATTAAGTGGCGCACAAGGCAGGATTAGATTAGTTAGGATTGAGATAAGATTAGTTTCCTTTAGATAAGGTTAGTTCCTTTAAATTAGAGATTGCTTTCTTAAGGGCCAAGTAAATCATCCCTATAAAAGGGACAACATGTACCCATTATGAATTAAGCTATGAACAATGAAGTAGTATTCCCAAGTCCCCAATTCCTAGCTCTGGTCTCTTCCCTAGGCCGCCCATTCTAAATCCATTGCTCTCCCCCAATCAGTGCCCTCATTCATCTAGCGCCGTTTTATCTCAAGTCGTCGCCGTCCAACCACCCTCCGACGTGGTTTATCCTTGTTATCAACTAAACAAGTGAAATAAGCATGGCAGCTGTGGAAGCTTCAAGGGACAACTTCCTCTCATCAATTTTGGACAGGTAAGCCCCAGCCCTGGGTACCTCCCCCTTGTGAAGTAACCTTCTAACTATAGCATTCAGCATATGGGAGTTGGCAGCGCAGCCTTAGTTAAGTGATTTAACAATTTAAATATTCATGCGGCAATGCTGGATTTAGTGTCAAACTAAATACCTGTAAAACATACATAGCAAACAGGTATTAGAGACAAACAAGTTTTAAGCTTAGAAAGCTCTAGTTTCAGATCCCTCCATGCCCATCAGTAGAGATGACAAGGAATATGATATTCCTCTTTGAGGACAATGATGCACATCTAATCTCCCATAATGAAGTTATTATCTTCAAAAGTACAAATGTTAGTGAATACTATTCGGCCACTTCTCTGCAATTCAGGCGTGATGTTACTAAAAAAAGGTTGGGAGAGTAACCTACATACCTCACAATCTACACTTCACATACAAAGAAAATATATCCCCTCAATTATGAGTCCAGAATGTCTAGTTAGAATTGCTTTACAGCAAAAGGTTTCAACCAACCCAGGATTCCACAAAAAAAAGTGATATTTTTCAGGGAGAAAATCCTGATGTTGCTGATGTTTCCTCCCTGAAAAAAGCGATATCAGTGAAGCAGCTGAGGAAGCTTCATTGGTGAAGTTCTTCTCATCAATTTCGGAGAGGTAAGCACTAGCCCTGCATACCTCCCCTTTGAGAAGTAAACTTCAAACATATATAATAGACCTTTATTGATTACTTAAACATTACATAATCCAACATTAGGTTAATGAGAAAACTAGGTGGTACATCAGACCACAAAAGAGTTGCAGTTAAACAGATAGAGCCTCTCTACCTAATCGATGCTCAGCATGCGTTGCGCTACCGTATATGCTACAAGCGTCTATGTTGTACGCACTCACCATTCTGAACGAGGAGGATATGTGCCGGGCTCCATCAATAACAGCAGGCCCTACACCTTGCGCAGGGTTGCCATCTGGGATATCTGCAGCATCACATGCCTAAGAGGCATCAGTTTCGATAATCACATGGTTTCCTCCCATCTAGGCCACTAAGAAGGTAACTTTTTCCGCCTCGTGGTACACACGCCAGCAGCTACAACAACAAAACTAAGTAAGATGGTTCCAACATGTTTACCGAGCCTGGTACTTTGATCAGGTTCCAGATTCTTTGCCAACCTAGAAGGGAAATATCAAGTAAAGAAAAGAAAAAAGATAGTACTGACTCTGAATCTGAGACTGCAAAAATTACACCTCGAGCTCATGGAAACCACCGTCACTATGCTTCATGCGACAAAGATGATACTACAGCCTAGTAAAGGGAGCCACTGAATAGGCTATGTGCACTATTGGATGACAGGGGACTATTGTACAGCAACCTGAGTCCTTTTTCATGGGACAAAAGGTAAATCTTCTCATGCTGTGGCTATTAAGGGCTCTACCCTCACACTGAACTACTGAAGACGTTGCAGGCCTCCTTGCTGATTCTTTTTCTTCAAAGCATCGGAAAGTTATGCAAATTCTAAGCAAAGAAGCGGTATTAATAGGCAGTCTCGTTCGACTCATCATTGCCGATGACCACACAAACATTCCTTGAAAGAAAAAATATCAATATTCAGGGAAAGCGTTGGGGTCACAAGAACGATGCACACACAGATTATTCATGTACCTAGTACCACTCAACTCTTTACGACTTGCAAAAATTTCTCAGAATTCCTTAGCGTAGCCCTGTCCAACTACTCCAGGAGAACTCTTAGAAGACACAGAAAAACCTATATAATTCATGGGAATAGTCTAATTTTCCTGATCAAAGTATCTCTTGTATTGTTCAACAGAAGCTCCATTTCTCAACTCGGAGTTCCTACCCTACCCTACCCACGATAAAAATGATTCAGACAGCAGTGCTGCGATTCTCCAACCTAAATTTTGTCTAAATAGACAGAGCCAAACAGATAAGGACATAAAAACATCAAATAAATGGATACAGTCAGATAATTGGTGCTTTGTTTGGAAATTCGGCAAATCAAACTTCTCTAAAAGAGAAGTTTAATTACAAGCAAACCAAAGCAAAAGTTTGGTTCAACTGTTCTTCAAGAGAGGGTTCTGTTATGTTTCCCTGAAGTTAACTGAATTATATTTACAGATATTCACAATGTTCACCAAGGTGATAGGCGCTAGTCGGACGGCAGACCAGCGCCTAGCGCCAAATTGCCGACTAGACGGGGCTAGGCGGCCGCCCAGGCGGGATAAATCGGCTAGGCGGGAGGGTGTTGCCTAGCGCCTAGGCGGGCGCCTTTTAGAACACTCGATATTCATGCCATTGCTTGATTTCGTGCCAGACACACAAACTTATTTTTCCCAGGAGTTAAGTGATCGAAATATTTAAATATTCACGAAACATTGCTAGATTTTGTGACAAACTTAACACCCTAAAACAAACATAGGAAAACATGAACCAGATAGAAACAAGAACGAAGCTTTCAAAGCTGTAGTTAGGGATCCCTCCATCCATGCCTCTATCAGGATCGATGACAAATAATTTTATGCTCCTCTTAGGGGATGACAATGCAATACGAACCTTCAATAACAAAGTTAAATAATTTAAAAACCTTAGTGAAATATAGTACGACTTGAGCCTTGGAACTCTTCAACCCATCGGAATACCCATTATCAAACTTACCTAAGGGAAAATTCCAAAAATCAAGTTTACGATATTTACCTCTTCTATTGAATTCAGATATAATGTAACTCAAAAAAGATTCTACATACCTCGCAATCTACACTTTCACATACAAAGAGAAGATTTCACCTCAATTAGCAGTTCAAAACGTCTAGTTAGAAATGTATAACTGCAAAAGATTTCAAATATCCCTCGATTCTATGAAAGAGCGATACTTTTCTGGGAGAAACTTCTGATGTTGCCGATATTCCCCCTCAAAAACAAGTGAAATAAGCATGGCAGCTGTGGAAGCTTCAAGGGACAAGTTCATTTCATCAATTTTGGACAGGAAAGCCCCAGCCCTGGGTACCTCCCCCATGTGAAGTAACCTTCTAATTATAGCATTCAGCATATGGGAGTTGGCAGTGCAACCATTCTTCTCCATAGTTAGAAAAAGATCATTGGACTCCTGTAGCAACCCTTCTTCTAGAAGAATTTGTATCATTAAGCTGTAGGTTACAACATTCGGCATTAATCCTTTGGCTGAGATACCAGCAAACAAATCCTTGGCTTCATCCTTTCTGCCAACTTTAAGCAACGCACCAATCATAATATTAAAAGTCCTTATCTCAAGCTGAAAATCCATCGAACACAGGCTCTGAAACATTCTCAGTGCTTCATCAACACAGTTATTTTTGCAAAGTCCTACAAGGATTGTTCCGTACGTGATAATATCAAGTCTCATTCCAGTGTTGATCATCCAGTGATAGAGTTCCTTCGCAGCAGCAGTCCTTCCAGCCTGAAATAACCCATGCAGCAAAATGTTATATGTAATAACTCCAGGCTTAACTCCCTTGCTCGCCATTTCTCTGAAAAGAGCTAATGCATCATCTACCCTTCCATTCTTACAGTAACCATCAATCAATGTGGAATAGGTAACACCATCAGGCTTCAAGCCAATTGAGAGCATAACAGAAAGTAACTTCATCGCTTCATCCATCTTACCAGCTAAGCAATATCCATCTATTAGTGTACTGTATGTGATGATATCAGGCTTCACACCTATATGTATCATCAAGTCAAAGAGATTTTGGGATTCTATAACCCTTCCTTCTTTGCATAGGTTGCCCATTATTGTACTGAAGAACACGACATTAGGACGGATGCCTCCATTCATCATTTCAAAAGCTAATTCCTCAGCCTTCTCCCATTTGCCACAGGTACACAGACCATGAATAAAGGTAGAGCAAGTGATGATGTCAGGAGTCAATCCTTCTTCAATCATCTGATTCCATTGGGACATAGCATCATCCACTCTGCCTATCCTGAAAAGTGAATCTATTACTGTTCCATAGCTGACTATATCAGGGCTCAATCCTTGCTGCCGCATTTTGTTAAATATAAGCATTGCCTCATCGACCATTTCACATTTACCATATGCGCATATCAATATGTTGAACACATGATGATCAGGTTGAATACCATTCCGTACCATCAAATCAATGAGATCATGCATATCAACAAGAGCTCCTTCAGTAGCGTACCCATGAAGCAGAGTGCTGTAGGTATTAACATCGGGTTTTGGGCCCTTCTCGAGCATAGAATCAAAAATCATTCTAGCTTCTGCGCAGCTTCCGTTCTTGCATAGATAGCCCATCAGCGTGTTATAAGTAACAACATTTGGTTCAAGACCATCTCCGCGCATTTTTTTCAAAATTCTAACAGCATCTTTCCACTGTCCTGATGAGCAATATCCATGAATCAGACAAGTATATGTGGTGTTATCTGGCATAACACCGTTATCAAACATCTGTTGAAGGACCCCCTCGGCCCTATCCATTGCTTGAGCCTTGCATAGTCCAGAAATGATCGAGTTGTAAGTCATGACATCCGGCAAAATCCCACGATCCAGCATTTCACAAAATAGGCTGTAAGCTTTGTCCACACGACCCTCTTTAAAGAAGCCATCAATGACGGTGCTATATGACACCACATCAGGTGGGCAGCTGCCTCCGTCGGCAGCCATCAAGTGGAGCAGCTCTAGTGCCTCTTGGCTCTTCCCCTCATTGCAGAGCCCCTTGAGAAGAATGTTGTAGGTGAAGACATTGGGCGTGCAGCCGAGCTCGGGCATTCGCCGGAGCGCTATGTCAATTGCGTCGCTCGTCCTCTTCTCGGCGCAGAGGCCCTTGAGCATAGGATTGAATACGATGGCGCCCACCCTCCATCCCATCTTAATGACTTGGCCGAAGGAGGCGAAACCGAGGTCCAAGCGGCCCGCGCGGCAGCAGCAGCTGACGAGGATGCCGTAGGTGCATATATCGGGAGCCACCCTCCTGGAGCCGGCTCGGGCGATGCGGTTGAAGAGGGATACGGCGAGCGCGGGGCCATCGCGAGCGACGACGGTGAGGAGGCGGTTGATGGCGCGAACCGAGGCGGGCCCTGCTTGCTGGAGCAATTCGTCGAACAGGTGGAGTGCGTCCTGGGCGCCAATGTCTCCGGCGCGGAATCGGTCTCTGATAATGCGCTCCAGACGGTCCTGGATAACGCGCTCCAACTTCGAGCGGGATCCGTCGACAGGGAGGAAGCGGTGGGACATAGCCAACCTCAAGGAGAGGTGGAAGCAACAGAGAGGTGGACGAAAAGAGAAGATGGCACACGTCCAAGGCGTGACGCGTCTGTGACTTTGTGTGCGCCGCTTGCAAGCGTCCTGGAGTGGGAGCGGGAGGCTGGGGATGGTGGTGGCCGGTGGGAGAAGAGAGCAGTTCAGGCCTTGACTCCTTGAGGGTAGGAAGACTAGGAAGGCAGCCGCCGAGGCGCCGGGAGAGCGCGCGCGAGAGGCGCAGGAGGGGAGGGCCGAACAGTGACGTCACGGGAAGTGCGGAGAAGTTTGGATATCCGAGAAGTTTTGTACCTGTCAGTTTTTCTATTTCTTTCCGTTGCTATGGCAATTGTAGACTGTTCAAACGTCCGCCAGTCCGGGTCCTTCGGGCTTCCGGTGGTATGGAAAATCCCGGTCTGGAATGGCTGTTGCCTGGTACCTCAAAGGCTTTCAACAAGTACTCGCAAATAAAAACATTTGCTTCGTCATCTGTTTTTGATTGGAAATAGTTCTAATGGGATTGGCCGATTGGCTAACTATCCCGGGTGCATGTTAAGCTTAACTGCTTAGGCACAACCGCACAGCATCGTAGTTACATCATGCGAGAATTGGGTTTAGTATTTTTTTTCTTGAAAAACTTAATCAAAGGTCAAAATGCTCTTCCTCTTGTGCGCCGCCGCGTCTTGCTTCGGCCTCTCCTCGGACGCTTCCAGGATGGGGCTCAGCATCGGCTGCTGGTTCTGCTGCTGCTGCGACACCATCGCCTGCGCTTCTGCCACCGTCGAGGGGTCATCCTCCGAGGCGTAAAGTATCTTCTGAATAGCATTGACAATCTGCCAACAGAATGAAATGTCATTATCAACATTACCCTGACAAAAGCATGATGTTTATACTTGTTCAGATGGTTTTCTATAACAGATTAATAATAGCCATTGCAGTAGGTAGTGTGTATGACCTGTTGGTTCTTGCGTGTTTTTGAAACATGCGCTTGCAGTCTTATCTTTACTATTATAGAAGAACTTGGTGGTGGTGGTGAGTTTACTATCTATCCCTTCTTGAGTTGATGTAATCTTTTGTGTATAAATATTTGCACACATATATAAGATACTTGAAAGATATTCTATGGATAATTAGATTATATGTGTTTGTGGTTTGTGATAAGATTATATGTGACTTGTTGATTGGATGCAAATTATGTATGAGTCTTTCATTAGTAGGGATGATTACCTTATGTATATTGGTCTTTTAAGTTTATAACTTATATTATATTTTATTTGAAATCCGCTGCAACGCACGGACACTCGATTAGTTATCAGTAAGCAATACAAAAACAAAGGCATTTCGCTCTCAGTAACATCACAAAATCCTAATCTTGGGATTATGTAATATAAATGCATTAGGGAAAAAAATTCCTTTGAACAATTGCATATGAAATATGCTATATTAAAAATCTTGTATTTGTTTTAAAAAGACAAAACTTGAACTACAAACAAATAGGTGCTAAAAAGGAAATAGATAAAACAAATTAAAATTTTCTAATTGAGAGAATTGTTTCTGGCCAATTATCCCAGGAAGTATTCAACAAAAGTTATACATGAAAACTTATTTAGAAAAATATTTACAAAGACATAAGAACAACACCTTGTTCGAATTTTGTAGAAATTCTCAGAAAGTTTTAGCATCTGAAAATTTTACTGCAGAAACTACATCAGACCAGAAGTCTACACAAAAAATTTCATTAATTTTGGACTTAGTTTGAATAGTAAATAAAATCAGGAGATCAAATCAACAGAAAAAGAAAAATCCTAAAACTACTCTCTCTCTCTCTCACCTCGCTGACCGGTGGGGCCCGCGTGTAGGGATCGTCATCCACCTCCGCGCGGGTGCTCTAGCGCGGCACTGTGCAAGAGCTCTACCGCCCCCGGTTTCTCCTCGTCGCTCGTGGTTTTGCTGCTGCCCAGCCACCCACGTCGCTTCTCCAGTCAACACCGCACCCATCCCTGCCCGCGCAAGCTCCTCTCTGCCCGTGCAACGCCGAGAGCTCCGATATTTTTGCCCGCAGTTGCCCGAGCTCTACCTCGCCCATCTCCGCCCCTTCATCTATATAAAGACATCCCCGAGCTGCGCATCACTCTTTCCTACACCGTGCGCTCACTCACTCCTCCTCTCCTCCGCTTAATCGAGCTCTAGAGCTCCGAGAGCGCAAAACCTAATTCGGTTGTGCGCCACCACCTTCGTCTCCGGCACCAAGAAGGGTTTGGTGTCAATCTTATCACGTCATTTCCCACTCCTAATCAACTTGAGACTTTCCCCTCACCCAATTCGACCTTTGTTTCACAGGATCGGCCGGATTGACTCGTCTTCCTCATCTCTGGCCGAAACGCCGCCTCAAGCCCCGCCGAAGCTTCAAGGCACCTCGGACCAATCGGCTGCACCCGAAGCATCGCCTGAGCACCAGGAAGCTTTTCCGACCATTGGACTTCAAGCTCCTCCATCCAATCTTCTTCTCCACGTGCGACCGACCTCGCCGCCGCAACTCAATGTTGATAGCCTGTCTCCGACCACCTCAACCCCTCCGCGTCCTTCTGGTATACTCCTGGTAGCACGTAGATGCTCGCGCGCGCACTCATTTGCCGAGGGCGTTGCTGTTTTGCGTTGTCACATTTTCCCGTACTTGCTCCTCCGCTCGCCGCCGGTGCGACGCCGCGTTAGGCCATCTCAGGCCACGCCATTAGTGCCGGTGGGTGCGCATTAGTGTGTAGATCCCATTTTGGGCACTCACTGGCCTCGCCGAGCCTCACCTCGCCGACGACATGCGCGGGCGCTCGCACCGCCGCGCGGCACAACGATGACGAGCACTGTAGCTCGTCATCACTATGTCTAACTATGATCATTAGGACTTATTCAAGGTTTAGTTATCAGTTTAGTTGTAACAAGTCGCTGATGTGTGGGACCGTTTCATTAATTTAAACCAAAACATTATTTCTTAATGAGTCTCTAACATGTGGGCCCCACGGCTTAAGTGCACAGTGAAACCTCCCCGTGAACCCATGCACCACGCGTGTATACACTGTTCGTGTAGACCAAGTCACTGACAAGTGGGCCCTACTTGTCAGTTTAACCGGAAAATCAAATGGAAAATACGCTTTCAATTGTAACAAGAATACGCTTTCCTTTCGGGAAGGCGTAAACTCAGTTAGAATAGACGCGAGAATACGTTTTCTCTGTTAGAAAACGTATTTTTCTTTTAAACTGGATTTATCAAACCGATTGAAATTAAAACCTTAATAACTTTTGCTACAAAACTCCAAATTGAGTGAAATTTGTCTCTAAATTCATCTAAAATCATAATCTACCTGAATATATAAAAGTATTTATTTTTGGTTACTGTTTATTTTGTTGAATGTTATTTAATTCGTTTCCGGCTCTTTTTAGACATCGATTATTCGGGTTATTTTTGCAACGATCAATCTACCATATCTCCAAAACATCAAGAGCAAGGCAAGCACCCCCTTTGATCATGTTAATCCCAGTATTTTAATTATTGTACTTTGTTTTTGCAAATCCTATTATGCATGCGTGTATGTTGTATGAAAATGCTATTATCGGGAAATTGGTAGTTGTAAATCATACTTGCTGCATGTGTTTCCTTAAAATATTGATCACTTACTATTGTAACCTTTAGAATATGGGTTAGACAATAGATAATGTCAATTGGGAATTTTTTAGTACGATTGTCGTACAAATGCAACTAGAGCAATAGAGTTTCTGAAAATTGATTAAAGGACAATAAATTAATTTGTGAGTTTGGGATTATTTTGAAAAATGTCCAGAGGAGTTACCTTTGTTATTTTATATGAAAATGACGTGAAAACGCTAGTCTTTAGACACGGGCGAGTTATATTGTATTCCGAAAGAGTGAGGATTGTAACTCACTAGTAGATAGGATGGAGTTCTCGCCCGTAGTCAATTAAGGATTGAAGCCAGCAAATCCGGGACTAAGACCTAATTATACAACCATATGTGCTAGGATGGGGTAGCCGTAGCTAACTAAGTTATCAAAATCTTAGCCTTGCATGACAGTAGGCAGGAGTAGTGCGCGCATTACCGAAAGGCTGGCATGCCGACACAACTATGGATGCCTCACTTCGACGGGTTTCAATCCGGGCGAAGTGAGGGACTCACTCAACGGGTTTCTATCTGTGTGAGTGAGGCTCCTCATTTGATGTGTACTTTTATTATTATCTTCATTATTATTATTAATTTTCTCAACAGATGGGGATAATGATTCGCAGGGCTAGTGCAAAGTTAGGACTAGATAATGTAAAGGTTGCGTCGCGAACTCTAGATTGCTTACCTTCGGTAGTGAGTAGCAATATAGAGATATTCCAGGCAACTGCAATACCGCATACTATGGGTTAAGTTGTACACCTCTGTAGAGTGATAAACTATTCGAATAGCCGCACTCGCAGTCATGAGCATGCTTAGTGCGGCTGGTATGGCGGTAGCTTTGCTTTTCAATACTGATTTGTCACAAATGATAGGGGTAATGACATGGGGTTTTTCATTTGTTGAGTTAACTGCCATTTCTATGGCTTTGTTGCTATGTCTATAGCGGAACTGTCATTTCTGTGATTGTGTTGCCATGCCTATAGCAGGACTGCCATTTCTATGGTTGAACTTGAACTTGTCAGTGCCATTTCTATGGCAGAACCTGATTATATTTTCACTTACAACCAATTAGGGTTGTAGGTGTTGTTGTTACTTGTTCAGTTACTTTACTTACTGTCATGTACTTACTTTTTCTTATACTGCTCTTTCAAATTTCATTGCAAATTATTACTTACGATTATTGCAAATAAACCTGGCTTTGAGCAAAAGAACTTGTGGAGTAGAGCCATACATTTGACAGTTTGCATCTAATATGATTTTGTGATACACTACAAGTCTTGATGAGTACACAAGTACTCAATCTTGCTATTGTTGTTGGTTTAGAATTTGGAGACGAGCCGATGCCTAACGACGAGGTCCTTGCACCTGGCACCGAGGGGTTCGGTGACGGGTCTACTTAGGCCTTGTTTCCTTGTCGATTGCCTGCGGGATCGGATGGGCATGCCGCTGGACTTTTGCTACTAATATGTCTTCCGCTGCTATTTACTTTCTCTTATGGCTGCTTTTATTTGGCTGGTCGGCCGTTGTTGTAATAACTATTGTAATAGCTTAAGTAGAATATCCCTTTTGCTTTACTTTAGAATATGATTGTATGGATATGATGCCAAATGATGTGAATGTGTGTGCTAGCCTTTAATTCTAGGACTAGCACTGTATACACATAAGATCCTCAGGTATTCCACACATGGGGGTCTGACAGCTACTTACCGGCAAGTGCTCAATCTCAGGGATCTGGCACAAGATCTCAACGTCACGCAGCTTAGAGAAATAGAAATCTCTTTCTTTCTCGAGGCTATCAACAAGGAGCTTCAGTTCAGTGATCTGCATTTGATGTCACAATGTAAGTCTTTCATAATTATGCGACTTGAGAAGAAAATTAGGCAAAAGCATTCATACGAACTCTCTCTCTCTCTCTCACACTTGCTCATCATAAGCTGGTCCTGTAGAGTTAGCAGGAGATGGCTTTGCACTCTGTTGTGGGGCATTCGCCGCATGCCTGTTGGCCCGCTTAGCACCATGCGACGTAGCTTGAGCTTTGTGGGCGGTGGACGCAGACTTGGCGAGCACCTGAGAAGGCATTGATGTCCTTCTTGAAAGCATCTAGGCCCCTAAAAATTATTTTGGTAATTTATGATAATATATGAATATGGGACTAACATGTTTATTGAGTATTTACAAGGTTAAGTCCCAATGGTGAGTTTGATAACTTGAAGATGCATGCTAAAGGACAATATGAAGATCAATATAGCTCAAAAACAAGGTACAAGTAGTCTGGGATCCTTTTTATGTTTTACCGGTCTTAGGAGAAATGGTTGAAAGACTGGATTTTAGGTTAAACGCCATACTATTAAGAGGGATCATGACTAGTAGCTTGATAGCATGTTCTTGTGCCAATTGGATCAATTTAGGATCATACATGCATTTGGATTTTGTTTTGAAAAGCCAACTGTGCATTGTCAGGAAAAACGGTAGTACCGGCGTTGTTTCAGCGGTACTACCGCTCAGCGGTACGACCGAGCTCGTGGTGCGGTACTACCGCAACCCGGTTGTTCCGATTTGTAGTTGGCGGTACAAAAAATCCAGAGAGACACATTTTCGGCTTGGTTTGCAAAACCCTATGAACAGTAGTACCGGAGTTTATTTGGCGGAACTACCGCGTAGCGGTATGACCGCAAATCCTTTGGCGGTACTACCGGTGAACGTTCGGACCATCCGAACGTATGATCCAATCATGTGGTTAAGACCTGTGGTCTAAACGTTCAATCGAATCTAAGCCGTCCATGTAATCAGTCCGATCGTGCAAGGCTGATCTGGTCGCTCCTGTGAAGCGGTAGTACCGCAGTTCTTGAGCGGAACTACCGCAGCTCGGTAAGTCAGAAATATTGGTGGTACATTTTTTTCCAGAGAGCATCCATTTTGGTTCCTTCGAGAACGGTAGTACCGCCCTTGTTAAGCGGTATGACCGGCCAGTGGTAGTACCACATGTTGGTTGGCGGTCAGAGGGAGTTAATGCCTCTGTTATAGCCATTACAGATCGGTTGGTGGAGTGCGGTAGTACCGCTCGGTACATGGCAGTAGTACCGCAAATCGCTGAAAGTTGGGAATTTCCTCTTCAATGGTCGTATTTGTTGGTGGGGGGGTATAAATACCCCTCCACCTACTCAAGGACAGCAAGCTAGACCACATTTAACATCCTTAAAGCCTTGATCATCCTTTCAACTACTCAAATACACTTGTGCACTCATTGTGTGGTAGTTGAGCCAATTCAAGTGCATCCATACTAGATTGATCCATTGCACTTGAGTGCCGTCAGGCGAAGATCATTGGTTTATTACTCTTGGTGTTTGTCAAACACCTAGACGGCTTGGCAGAGGTTGCACGGTGATCTCTTCAAGAAGATTGTGAAGAGGCCTGGTGCCAAGATTGTGAGTGACTTGGTGTTCGCCATCTCTGGAGCGGAGGAAAAACAACTACTAGTGATCAAGGGAAGGCTTAATTCGTGGAGCTGGCTTGATTTGTTCAAGCTTGCTCAACGTGGACTAGTGAAGACCGGCAAGTCTTCGATATCACGGGAAAAACATCGTTGTCTCTTTTGTGGTTATTTCTTGTCTTTACTTTCCGCATTTATAATTCTAGCATTTATCTTGTGTTGAAATTGCTTAGCGAGAATTGCATCTAGTTTAAACTTAGTTCATAATTGGCTTAAATTGTTAATTAGTCAAAAAGTTTAAAAACCTCCTATTCACCCCCCTCTAGTCGGTTATCCTTAATCCTACAAGTGGTATCAGAGCTTGGTCTCTTATTGATTTAGAGTTAACCGTCTAAGAGAGAAAATGATGGCTAGTGAGGGAATTGCTATAGGAAAGGCTCATTTGTTTGATAGCTCAAATTATGCTTATTGGAAAATTAGAATGTCAATTTATTTAAAGGCCATGAGTCCAAGCATATGGAAAATCGTAAATGAGGGTTACGTCATGCCTCTTAATCCACTAATTCCCACGGATCTAGAGGTACGTAATACTCATTTAGATGCCCAAGCTATGAATGCTCTTTTTGGTGCTTTGAACGTGGATGAGTTCAATAGAGTGAGCAATTTAGAAACCACTCATGATATTTGGACCACCCTCTCGGAAATTCATGAGGGAACATCCACGGTCAAAGAGGCCAAATTGTATAGGCTTCGAATCAAATATGAGATATTCGTAATGTTGCCTCATGAAAACATCAATGAGATATATTCAAGACTCAACAATATTTTGAATGAACTCAAAGGTCTTGGCACTAACCTTTTTGATGTTGATATTGTGCGCAAGATACTTAGGGCTCTTCCGGACAAGTATGAGACGTTGGTGACGTTATTTCTCAACTCTCCCGAGTTACCAAGAATGACGCCAACGGGACTCTTGGGCAACTTTATAACAAATGAGTTGTTCAAGAAAGATAAGGAAGAACTCTTGGAGTCGTCTTCCTCAAAGAAAAAGATTACCGCTTTCAAGGCCAAAGCGGAATCAAGTGATGATGAGGATGAAGAAGGAGACTCCGAAGAAGAATTTGTCTTTCTTGTGAGAAGAATGAAGAAATTCATGAGAAGGCGCCCACATAGAAGTTTCAACTTCGACAAGAGCAAGAAAGGGCAATCCTCAAGTGACAACAAGCGTTATAGCAACATCCGGTGCTATAATTGCGAAGAGAAGGGGTACATTGCCTCTCATTGTCCTTTAAAGAAGGATGAAAAGGGCAAGTCATTCAAGAAGAAAGAGTATGATGGCAAGAAGAAGCTTTTCAAGAAGCTTCACAAGGATGGCAAGCATGAAGCCCATATTAGAGAACGTGATTCCGATGAGGAGTCAACCGACTCCGATGAGGATGAGTCTCCCAAGAAGAAGGGACTTGTAGGCATCGTCATCAAGGAGGCTCTATCGCTATTCTCCACTCCTACTTGACTTATGGCAAAAGGAGATAAGGTAAAATCCATTAATGATAGTGAACCTTCATATGATGAATTAATGGATATGCTTGAAGACTTGAATGAATATCTTGAAAAAGAAATGTCAAAATATAAAATCTTAAAGAGAGAGCATATCTCTCTAAAAGATTCTTATGAGGAGCTAAAGGAAGCTCATGACTTGCTTATCCAAGAAAATTCAAGCAAGTCTTGCTCTTGCGTAGGAATTACATGTGATATTATTAATGAAATGCCTAGTGCAGAAATTGTTAAGACTAGTGCATCCACTTCATGTAATGACCTACTTGCTATGCCATGTTTCTCTAATATTGAATCTAATCATGATAATATTAAGTCTCATGATGCAAAGCTTATTGTTGAAAACAACGAGCTAAAAGAGCAGGTGACCAGCTTGGAACGGTGTTTCAAGGGTAAGGCTACCCTTGACAAGCTTTTGAGTGAGCAAAGATGCTCATTCAACAAAGAAGGACTTGGGTATGTGCCCAAGAATGGTAAAAAACCGGTGAATAAGCCCACAAGGCTTGTGAAGCAAAATGGTAAGTATTACCATAAGTGCCGGAAAATAGGACATTTGCAACAAGCTTGTCCTATTGGTAAGACTCCATCCCTTGGTATATATGATTCATGTTATATACTTAGAAAAACTAAGGATGGTAAAGTCATTGCTAGATTTGTTGGCACTTCAATTTTAGGCGCTAAAAAGAATGCTATTTGGGTGCCTAAATCCTTGGTCACTAACCTCCAAGGACCCAAACAAATTTGGGTACCTAAAATAACTTTGTCGGTGTTTTAGAACCGATCTTACGTAAAGATTGTTTGATTCGGGGGGTCTCCTAGAATAGAATCACACAGAGAGATTGACACGGGTATTTTTATACAGGTTCAGGCCTTCTCCGGAGAGAATAACAACCCTACTCCTGTGTGTGTATGGTATTAAGTGTATTCTGAACAATCAGGAGAAAAGCTAAGACTATTACAGATGATAGTTCTTGTCTCCCTAATAGCCCTCGATAGCGTGTGTATACGCCTCAATTGCCCTCTTCCCCTTTCCTCTCTGACCGTTGCCTTTATATAGTCGTGAAGGAATAGCCGTTTTCCTATTTGAGACGCCTCATCAAATCGAAAGAATTCGCGACGTTTGCGAGAATCATCGGTACGGTAACTCCTTCACGCCGCCGGCGATTACTAGTCGAGATAATGGGTATTATGTGTTATTATTTCGCATAATAACAGCGTATATTGACTGTTTAGATTCCTTAATCAATTGGACCCACTTGCCCGTAGGTTTTATTGATCATAAGGTGATCGTAGCTGACCTGGTCGTAGAGGAACTTACGACCATAAGATAGTCGTAGCAAGACTTACGACTATAAGGTAATCGTAGAATATCTTACGACTGGGTAGTAATCGTAGAAGAACTTACGACCATAAGGTAGTCGTAGCAAGACTTACGACTATGGGGGTGGTCGTAGAAGAACTTACGACCACCTATTAGGCTTCTCCCTTATAAAATTAAGGGGTATACCCAAGGACCACATGACGTCATATTTACTTATAATAAGAATTATAGATAAAAGATAAAATGAGGATTATTAGATCCTCGTCATCTAGCCCCCACTTCAAGTGAAAGTAACTAACTTGGTGAAGGTATTATAGATGGTCTTACTGACCACGAGAGGTCGAGAGAAATATGGTCGAAGGAAAAACTCTTCGACATTTATGTACTACTTTGACCAGAAATATGCTTGGTCAAGAAGGTTGCTTACGACTATCAAATAGCCGTAGAAAACTCCTACGATCACGAGGTGGTCGTAGTTTTTAGTGATCGGAAGAAAAACCTTTCCGATTAATATTTCATTTGGTCAAAAAGATTTGATCAAGGAAGTAATTTCGCTTGAGGTGTAAAAACAAACCTGATTTTCTTGAACAAACAAGTTAGAGAATCGCAAACGACTCCCACAAGTCTGTCCGTTGGAGCGGTTCCCGTAGCGGTGGCAACCTTTGGAATGCCACGCCTTCAGCCCAAGGCACACGGTTATAAATACTTACCAGGGGTAAAACCTAGATTTATACTTTTCCCCAAATTGCTCCATTGCTCATCGAGTTCTTGTCTTCTCGCCACTAACTCAATCGAAAATCTCCCTTTACGAGAGAAATGGCCGGGAGAGTTTCGAGTGGGTTGAGTCGGAGATGGATGCGGTGAAGATTCAAGCCCTGGTCGACGCCGGGAAGATTCTAGAGAAAATTCTCGTGAAGTGGTTTACGGCGTCTGGACAACATTGGCCGTCGGGGGAGATTGAACAACTCCCCGTCTTCCAGGCATATTGTGAGTATGGCCTTCGATTGCCTGCTCACCCATTTCTCACACTTGTACTCGAGCATTTTGGGGTGGAATTGGTGAACCTCGGTCCTAATTCCATCACAATGCTAAGTGTATTTGTATATCTATGTGAGGCATACATGGGAATTCCAGCGGACCTTGAGCTCTTTCAATATTTCTATGGAATGGCTCGACAAACTAGAATAGCTGGAAGTTGTGGTCTGAAGCTCCATGACGGGAAGTCGAAAGAGTACATTCAGATGTTTACTAAATCTTCGTGGTCAGGATGGAGGAAGAGGTGGTTTTACTGGAAAATCACCCCATAAGGCAGCCTTACTTTCGAGGGGAAGGCTGCTGAAAAGAAATCTTCATGGGATTCGACTCCCAAGGATATCAGCCGAATTGCCCCCTTTATTCAAACCATAAAGGACTTGAAAGAAGAGGGGTTAACCGGATGGCATGTGGTGAAGGCTTTCATCACACATCGGATTAGCCCTTTGAAGAAACGAGTACCTCCTATGTGGAGGTACACGGGGTCAAAAGACCCGATCAGGGACTACGAGGAGGGTAAGTAGTTTTTCGACTTAACTCTCAGTTTGGTCTTCTTCAAAATTGTCTAATGAATATCTTTATCTGTTTTACACAGATCTTTCACAGGCAGAGATTGACGTTCGAGTCAAACTCATTTGTGAGAAGTCTCCGCCACTCAGAGTGGCAGTTCCTCAAATCCTTGTGGTTTTATCCGCAGAGGAAAAGATGGAGCGCCTAAAGGTAATCAAAAGTTGATTCTATCCTTAGGACTTCATAGTCGTAGAAAGAACTTACGACTAGGTAAAGGTCGTAGAAAATCTTACGATCAAGGAAATGTCGTAGAAAAGCTTACGACTGGATACTGGTCGTAGAAAATCTTATGACCGGTCAGTGATTCTTCTTTTTCTGTTTTTCTTTACAGAAAGTAGGTATGGAAAACCGTCGGGATGACGAAGAGGCCGAACTGATAACCATCGGCGCAGGGATGATAACGAACAAGGGCTCAGCTCCTCCGACTAAAAAGCGTCGACTTACAAAAGTTGCCGACAAGGGAGGAGCAAGCTCAAGTTCCTTTATTTCGACCAGGTCCTCGGCAAAGTTTGCGACACACATGGTTGCAACAGAAGCCGAGGTTGAAACAGCTGAAGCTGAAGAAGCTGAAGAACCTCTTAGGCGTAAAGCCCGCAAGGCCAAGGATTTGGTTGTAACAGAAGCCGAAGTTGAAGCAGCTGAAGCTGAGGAGGCTGAAGAACCTCTTAGGCGTAAAGCTCGCAAGGCCAAGGTACCATTTTATTATGACAAGAAAACTTTCACAGTTTCTGCCACTCCTAGTTTTGTCAAGCAACTAGAAAAGGAGAACTGGAAGGACTTTATGTCTTTTGTGAAGGATAATGCTGATCCAGCAGAGCTTACAATTGAGGGTAGCGCTGCTCTTGGAGTGGTCGAGACAGATCTCGGCCATCCGGAAAGTCAGGAGACCAGAGAGATGGTTCCTGTTCAAGATCTATGACCAGACGTGGTCATGGCTGAACCTATTCTCCAACTTGAACTCCGACCAGACGTGGTCGTAGAAAAGAAGTCGAAGAAATCTTCCGTCGGGAAGATAACTCCTAAGTTTCTGGTCAGGTCCAGGATGCAGAGGTATGTGAAATGAACTAAAGTGTAAGAACAATATTTACCTTTTTGCTTTTCACAACCTAACTTGCCCTCTTTTTGTTGATTTTAGCCCGACTCCTTCAGCTCCCGAAGACTCTTCTATCGAGAAGCCCGTTGCCGCCTCTCCAGCGGTTGGAGAGATGACAGTAGAAGTGGTCGAAGGATCGTCCACAGCCTGGGTAGTGGAGGAAGTTGTGGCTCCTGAAGTGGTTACCACAACCATTGAGGTAGTAGCTACGACTACTGAGGTGGTCGTGGAGGCAGCAGAGGCAGTCATAGAAGCCTCTGGCCAAGGTGGTGATGTACTTGACCACCGTGCTGGAAAGGAAGTCATTGAAGACGTTCCTCCCGGTACCCAAAGAGAAACTGCAGTTACAGAATCAGAAGACGAGGAATATTTCAACTTCTGTGCTGATTTCTTTGGGCCTGCTTCCATCGTAGGGTCTTCAGCTTTTAGATCTCGCGATCGAGTCCCTCATCCCAAAGATATTCCCAACAGAGGGGAAACTTTTGACAATGAGCGTCTTGAGAAGGTTTGGTGGGATCAAGTCGCGAAGATTGACAAGCTGAAGAGTCCGTCGTTGGTTTACTCGATGTTTGCTCTATTAGACCATGAATGTAAGTATTTAAGGATACTTATATATATATATATATATATATATATATATATATATATATATATATATATATATATGGTCTTCCTTGCTTCTTCTTGTCTTTCTTTTTGCGTAAAGCTCGAACAAATTGCCACTGTTGGTGAATATCACCGACAACTCATAGAGCTACGACAGGAAAAAGCGGAGCTCTACGAACATGCAGAGAGGTGGTAAGTCACTGTTATTCGTAGTCGTTTCAGGGTTTGACTACTTATACAGTGCTTATGAGGCTTGTCGTGGAAAAACTCACGACTAGGTGCTAGTCGTAGAAAGACTTACGACTAGTTAAATAGTGTTCATATCTACTTTTAACCTTTTCAGGCTAAATAGCGACGAAAAGACCCTGGCCGACTCACTCGATTATGAAAAAGAGGAGTCGAGAAAACTAGGGGAAAAGGTTGGAGACCTCTTGAAGAAGCTTCAAGAGGCCGACTCTAAGAATCAAAAAATGCGTAAAGAGCTA
Source organism: Phyllostachys edulis (assembly GCA_036346405.1). NCBI lineage: Eukaryota > Viridiplantae > Streptophyta > Magnoliopsida > Poales > Poaceae > Phyllostachys > Phyllostachys edulis. Next base: position 14,289,922 of record CM070563.1, read on the forward strand.
AGCAATGAAGTCTTGAACTTAAGACTGCTTATGTTGTTGATCTTTACCTAACTCTTGCTTCTTTTCAGAAAAAGAAGATGACATGAGAAAGCTTCAAAATGAAGTCAAAGATAAATCTTTGGTTATTCACCAGATTTCTCGTATCGCCAAAGATAAAGATCAAGAAATCGAGAGGCTGAAATCTCGACGAACAGGTAAGCAATACTTTACCTGCAGTTTTTTACGAGTTCTTTCCCTTTTCTAACTCTCATTTCTTTTTTAGAAACTGATCTTGAACTGGGAAGGCTCGAAACTGAAGTTAGGGATAAAACTTTGATCTATAACGAGACTGTCCGCATTGCTAAGGCAAACACAGAGGAAATCAAATTATGGGAGAAGCGGCATGCTGAAACTGTTGCTTCCCATAATGAAGAAATCAAGAAGTTGGATTCTCGACTAGTAGGTAAGGAATTCTTTTACCTGTGATTATTTTTGTTTTCTCCTCTAGGAGTTTATTTTTGCTTGACCAGTCTTATTCTTTCCAGAGCAAGTGGTCGAAAATAAACAACTCCACGAGGCTTTGACTCGTAACCAACAGAAGATAAAGTCGATGAAGATTAATCTTCAAGAGAACATCATGCTCCTGAACAATATACTTGGTGAGCTATGTAGTGAGGGAAAAACTCCTCAAGATGATACAATAGTTGCTCACATAAGTACTATTGGGGAACAAGTCGGGACTTTGCAAGAATTGGTGACCACTCTGAAGGCCAACCAAGCTGAGTCAATCAAGGAGGCGGTCGAAGGTGCAGTAAGCTATGCATTGGCAAAACTTAAAGCTCGTGACCCCAACCTTAATGTACAGCCAATTGAAGTTGACTTCGACTGCCCTGAGGTAGAAGCAAATCGTCTTATAGAAGAAATGCAAGCTGTTGGCAGGAAGGTTTCGGAGGAGATGCGACTGGGCTCTCCCTCTTCAGAGTAGCTTGTAAAAAACCTGTGAAAAACAAGCTTTTGTTGATGTATTATGTTCTCCATCTTGTTTCCTGCAAACCATCTTTGTCGAGTAGTTAGTAACCCAAAAGATAATTAACGAAAGAAAGACTAAGAATTGAAGTCAGGTTAATAACTTTATCCTAGCTCCCGACTATTTGCTTAGTTTGTTTAGACAAACTAAGTAAATAGTGTTAAAAAGGGTTTCTGAAAACAGAGATGTTTGGTTAACTTTGTAGTTTTTGGTCACGATTGTCATGCACTAGTCGAAAAAGTGGGAACGAACCGACACTAGGAAGTTCCTTCTAGTGGGCAGGACCACGTGCAGAGAGGAAAGTCTTCGACTAGGTGATGTTACCATCTTCGACTAGATTAATTAAATCGAGAACAGCAACTTGAGGTAAGCAAACATCCAGAGGACTTCAAAAAATTCATTCGCCCTTCTTTGGTGGACTCGATAAGTCTGTCCTGGTAGCAAAAGTAGGAAACTGAACAATGCTAGGAAGTTCCTTCTAGTGGGCAGGACCACGTGCAGAGAGGAGAGACTTCGACTAGATGTGTTTCTTCCTCTGACTTAGTTAAGACGGATCGAATACACCAAAGGTAGTTGAATAAATCTAAAAAAGTGCACTCTGCTTAGAATACTTTTCAAAAGAACTGAAGAAATAATCTAAGGTGGAAAAAGTTGGCTTTAAAAATATTTCGACCAAAAAGAACCCGAGCTCTTTGTATTGGCGGCAAAAGTGAGTAACGAGTTGACACTATGAAGTTCCTTCTAGTGGGCAGGACCACGTGCAGAGAGGAGAGACATCGACTAGGTGATGTTACCTTCCTTTCGACCAGTGTAAAGAAAACTAGGTGTTTGGAATGTAGTCGAAAGATTATGAAAGCACTACTCAAAAGTAAGACAAATAGAGGTAGAAAGAACCTGAGTCTTTATTGTCTGAATGGTTAGTTACACATAAAACTTATGTGGCGGGGTCGATGTTCCAAGAATTCGAGAGAACCTGGCCATCTTCCATTGCAATCTTACTGACCCTGGCCGAGTAACTTCGACCACTGTGTAAGGATCTTCCCACTTGGGAGAAAGTTTGTTCCGATTAGACTTGGATTGGCGAGCCTCAATACTAAGTCACCTCTGACAAAAGGTCATGCGAGGTTGGACCTTCGATCGTAGTATCTGCGTAGGGCTTGTTGGTAGACTGCTGAATGGATTAAGGCCTGGTTTCTCCTTTCTTCGAGTAGATTAATGTCATCCGCTCGAAGTTATTCCTGGTTGGAGTCTTTGAAAGTTTCACTGTGTTGACCGTATCTTTAGTTCCGGAGGAAGCATGGCTTCACTCAAAACCGAGAAAAATGGTGTTTCACTGTAGTCTGACCGGTAGTCGCATTTAACCGCCCATAATACAGAGGGTAATTTTTGTACCCAAGCCCCCGAGCGCTTGATGAGCTGGTCGAAGACTCGGGTCTTAATTCCTCTCATTATTTGGCCGTTTGCACATTCGACTGCTCCATTACTTTGGGGATGGGCCACAGAAGCATAACACAACTTGGTACCCAACTCGTCACAAAATTCCTGAAATTTTGCGCTCGAAAATTGCTTACCATTATCTGTAATTATTCGACTCGGTACTCCAAATCGAGTAATTACGCATCTCATCATGAACCGCTTTGCCGCTTCCGTTGTTATCCCAGTCACAGGTTCGGCTTCAATCCATTTTGTGAACGTATCAATAGCCACAAAAAGGAACTCGAAACCTCCTGGAGCTTTGGGGAACGGTCCTAGGATATTGAGACCCCAGGTCGCAAAAGGCCAAAATAGAGGTATCGTTTGTAATGCCTGAGCTAGTTGGTGTATTTGCCTGCTATGAAATTGGCATTGGACACACTTTTTAACCAACTCTTTAGCATCATACAGGGCTGTTGGAAAGATCACATTTGGCGATAATAGCAAAGGAAGGGTAATAAGATTGGGTAAAATCACTATCTCAAATGACCTTTCTATTTCTAATGTATCTTTAATAGAATCATTAAATTTCAACTTGCTATCCGTTGCTCAAATATGTGATCTTGGCTTAGTTTGCTCATTCTCTAATGAAGGTGTTACAATTTCAAATGCAAAAGATAGCTCTTTAGTTTTCAAAGGTTTTATATTTGGAAATCTTTCTTTGGTTGATTTTACTTCAAATAAATCTTGCTTAAAAACTTGTCTAATTGCAAAAACTTCATTGGGTTAGCTTTGGCATAGAAGGCTAGCTCATGTTGAAATGATTCAACTTAAAAAGCTTTTCAAACATGATTTAGTTGTTGGCTTGAAAGATGTGAAGTTTGAGAAAAATAGACTTTGTAGTGCTTATCAAGCCGGTAAACAAGTCGCTAATTCTCATCCTTCTAGGAGTATCATGTCAACTTCTAGACCATTAGAACTCTTACATATGGATTTGTTTGGGCCAACAACCTATAAGAGTATTGGGGGTAATAGCTATTGTTTAGTCATTGTGGATGATTACTCTAGATATACATGGATATTCTTCCTAGATGACAAAGGTGAATCCTCCAGCATTTTCAAAAGTTTTGCAAAAAGGGCTCAAAATGAATTTGATTTCAAAATTAAGAAAATTCGTAGTGATAATGGTTCCAAGTTCAAAAATACTAAAGTTGAAGACTTTTGTGATGAACTTGGAATAAAACATGAACTTTCCACAACTTACACTTCGGAGCAAAATGGAGTTGTAGAAAGAAAAAATTGTACATTAATTAAAATGGCTAGGACAATGCTTGATGAGTATAATACTTCCGATAGTTTTTGGGCGAAAGCAATTAACACCGCTTGTCATGCCATAAATCGTCTTTATTTGCATTGTCTTTTGAAAAAGACTTCTTATGAGCTTCTTGTTGGAAGAAAACCGAACATCTCTTAATTTCGTGTTTTTGGTTGCAAGTGTTATAATTTGAAAAAGAGTGTTCGTCTTTCAAAATTTGCAAGTCGTTATAATGTTGGTTTCTTGCTTGGTAATTCTTCAAATAGCAAAGCTTATCGTGTCTTTAACAAAAACTCCGGTTTAGTTGAAGAAAGACACGATGTGCAATTTGATGAAACTAATGGCTCTCAAGAAGAGCACGAGAATTTGGATGATGTAGGTGATGAAGCCTTAAGAAAAGCAATGGTGTATATGCAAATAGGCGACATCAAGCCCGAAGACAATCCACCATCTTCCACTTAAGTTGAACCTCCTACCTCTTCCACGAATCAAATCCGAATTAATGAAGAGGACAATAAGGAAGATGATCAACCATCCAACCTACCACCAAGAATTCACAATGCAATTACAAAAGATCATCCAATAGACCAAATATTGGATGACATAAGTAAAGGTGTTCAAACTCGATGTCGTGTCGCTTCTTTTTGTGAACATTACTCTTTTGTCTCTTCTATTGAGCCAAAGCATGTAGAAAAAGCACTTGATGATCCGGATTGGGTGAATGCAATGCATGAAGAACTCAATAACTTCACCCGGAATGAAGTTTGGACATTGGTGGATAGGCCCAAAGAACACAACGTGATTGATACTAAATGGGTCTTTAGGAACAAGCAAGATGAAAACGTTATGGTTTTGAGAAACAAAGCAAGGTTGGTCGCTCAAAGATATTCACAAGTCAAAGGTTTGGATTTTGGTGAAACCTTTGCTCTCGTAGCTAGACTTGAGTCAATTCGGATATTGCTTGCTTTTGCATCATGTTTTGATATTAAATTATTTCAAATGGATGTTCAAAGTGCCTTCCTAATTGGTAAAATATCCGAACTTGTCTTTGTTGAACAACCTCCTGGTTTTGAAGATCCTAAAAATCTAAATTATGTCTATAAACTCTCCAAGGCACTCTATGGTCTTAAACAAGTTCCTAGAGTATGGTATGAATGCCTTAGAGATTTTTTAGTATCCAAAGGATTCAAAATCGGAAAAATGATTCAACTTTATTTACTAAAGTTTTAGATGATGATTTCTTTGTTTGTCAAATTTATGTTGATATTATTTTCGGGTCTACTAATCAAGATTTTTACAAAGATTTTGGTGATATGATGTCTAGGGAATTTGAAATGTCTATGATCGGAGAATTAAGCTATTTCCTTGGACTTCAAATCAAGCAACTCAAAGATGGAACCTTCATGAGCCAAACAAAGTATGCAAAAGATTTGATTAAGAAGTTTGGCATGGAGGATGCAAAACCCATTGAGACTCCCATGACAACCAACGATCATCTTGACTTAAATGAGAGAGGTAAATCGGTAGATTTAAAGCTTTATAGGTCTATGATTGGTAGTTTGCTTTATCTTACCGCATCTAGGCCCGATATTATGTTTAGTGTTTGCATGTGTGCATGCTTTCAAGCAACTCCAAAAGAGTGCCATTTGATGGCCGTAAAAATAATACTAAGATATTTAAAGCATTCATCTAGCATTGGCCTATGGTTTCTCAAATGTGCTAAATTTGATTTAATTGGATACTCGGATTCCGATTATGCGGGTTGTAAAGTGGATAGAAAAAATACCTCAGGTAGTTGTCAATTCTTAGGAAGATCTTTAGTATCATGGTCATCTAAGAAACAAAATTCCGTAGCTTTATCCACCGCCGAAGCCAAATATGTTTCCGCGGGTAGTTGTCGTGCTCAATTGCTATGGATGAGGCAAACTTTGATGGATTATGAAATTAAATTTGATAAAATACCTCTTTTGTGTGATAATGATAGTGCGGTGAAAATAGCCAATAATCCTGTCCAACACTCAAGAACCAAGCATATAGATATTCGCCACCATTTCTTGAGAGATCATGTGAGCAAGGGAGATGTTGAAATTAGCCACATCCGGACCGAAGACCAATTAGCAGATATTTTCACCAAACCATTAGATGAAGGCCGCTTTTGCAAATTGAGGAATGAATTAAATGTCATAGATTATTCAAATATTGGTTGAACTCTTGTCTCATGCATTTTGCTTCATGAGCGCGGAACTACCACGATGCGGTTTTACCGGCCTAACAACGTCCGTACTACCGGATCACGGTACTACCGGCTAAAGACCTGCGGTACTACCGATTTCCCTAACAGAAAGCAAAGATCATTCCATTCAAATTAAACCTATTTTGTTTGATTATTTGTACTCTTTGTAACTTATCCTCTCCTTGTGAAGATGCCAAGGACCAGAATTGCTACTTGGAAGTCTCATGGCCCTCCTAGAGGACAATTTTCTTCCTCTCAAACTCCTGCAGCACCTACTCAAGGAACTCGAGAGGTTCGTCAGAAGGATGCGCATGACAAAGGCAAAGGGCTAGCAGCAGATGAATCTGAAAGTGAGGAAAGGTCCTCACAAGCTGAATCAGGTTCTGAGTCTGACTCTGAGACAGAAACAGAAGTTCAGGTAGCTTCAGATGAAGAGATGGCGAATGCAGAAGAGCCTCACATTGACTTGGGGACAATTCCAGCTGATGACTATGCTATCTTGAGACATAGTGATCAATATCTTTATCCTTAGGATTCCATAAATCCAAGGTTTCACACTAGGTTTCAAGAAAAAGTCTATAAGCAGCTTTATGGACCAAACAGAAAATTTGCAGATCATAAGTGGATCAAGTGGCAGCACATCAATACATTGGACAAGTATACTGGTGTGTATCGGCTTTTTCAAAAAGTCGATCTTCATGATCTCGTAGCACTAAAGAACAACAATGATGAGGAGATTGTGCGATAGTTCTATGCCACAGTGCATGTTTCTCCATATTTGAACAAACCGAAATGGATGACAGTAACCAGTTATATGGAGAGCAGCAAGATAGATTTTAAGCGTGTCCTGAGAACATCATCTAGCAAATGGGAGAAGTTGTATGACAGGCCTGCTCTACTAGTCCCGGCTTGGACAGATTTCTATGATCAGAATGTTAGGTATACACCAGGGAAGATTCATGGTCTTCTACCCATTCCTAGTCTGATTAATAGAATTATTAATCATACCATTCATCCCAAGAGTGGGAATTTTGATGTTGTGAGAGGACATGCCTGGAACATTATTGATAACATTATGCATGAGAAGAAATTTGATGGGGATGTCATAATTTGGGGCGTAGCTTCTTCAAAGAATGATAGGGTCAAAAGGATTTATTATGCTCCCTATATCATGGCTTTGATCCTCAGCAAGTTTGAGTATCATGGAGGTTTGGGCTCTCCCCATAAGCCATACAAACCTCGAGAAGGTCCTCCTATTCAGGGTCAGCAAGGTCAGCAAGGATATGATGCTCCAAAGGAAGTAGCTGCAGATGATGCTCAGGGTCAGGTAACACTTGCTCAGATTCTCAACAATCAGCAGATGATTCTCAACAACTTGCAAGTGGTTATCTCAAATCAGCAAGAGCTAAAGGACACTCAGCAAGAGATGAAGACAGCGCAGATTGAGTTTCAGAATGAGACTCACAACAGGATGGCTGCCCTGTCAGAGTGTGCCATTTCTATGGAGCAGTTTTTGACTACTCCTCAGCGCTACACTCATCGTCGCCCTAACACACCTCCAGGGCCTCTACTTCATCTGCTCTATCTACTATTCCTCAAGCTCCAGCTCCTCAGGATCCAGCTCCTCAGGCACCAGCTCCTCAGGCCCCAGCTCCTCAGGCTCCAGCCCCTCAGGATCCAGCACCTGTACCTCATCAGGATCCAACTACTCTTCCTCGTCAGGACCCAGCTGCTTGATATGTTTTTGGTACTTTGATGCCAAAGGGGGAGAAGCAAGAAGAGAAGCAAAGAAGAAAGATTTAGGGGGAGCAAGCAAGACCTATGTTATTATTATTATTTACTCTATGTGTCTTGTGGACTATTGCTATGTTTTGATGTTGAACTTGGTATGGTAAACTTGTTATGGTTGAATGCTTATGTGCTTGTAATAGTTTACCTTGTTATGGTTTTTTTGTTGCAATTATTCCTCAAGTTCAAACAAGCAAAAGAAACTCCGCCAAAATTTCTAAAAATCTATACATGTGCTTGCAAGGATTCTCTATCATTTATATGCACATGTTTAGGGGGAGCTTTTTTTATTTAGGCTTTAACAAGAAAATAATTCTCAAAACTCATTCGAGCTCATTGCGAGAATTATTTTGTTGTTAAGCCATCAAAAGAATATACACTTGTTTCACATCAAGTAATATATTCAAAACAATATTTCTCACATATTAATTGGGTTGTCATCAATTACCAAAAAGGGGGAGATTGAATGCATCTAGGCCCCTAAAAATTGTTTTGGTAATTTATGACAATATGTGAATATGAGACTAACATGTTTATTGAGTATTTACAAGGTTAAGTCCCAATGGTGAGTTTGATAATTTGAAGATGCATGCTAAAGGACAATACGAAGATCAATATAGCTCAAAAACAAGGTACAAGTAGTCTATGATCCTTTTTACGTTTCATCGGTCTTAGGAGGAATGGTTGGAAGACCGGATTTTAGGTTAAACGCTGTACTATTAAGAGGGATCATGACTAGTAGCTTGATAGCATGTTCTTGTGCCAATTAGATCAATTTAGGATCATACATGCATTTGGATTTTGTTTCGAAAAGCCAACTGTGCATTGTCAGGAAAAACGGTAGTACTGGGTGTTGTTTAATGTAGTACCGCTCAATGACACGACGACGGCTCGTGGTGCAGTACTACCGCAACCTGGTTGTTCTGATTTGTAGTTGGCGGTACGAAAAATCCAGAGAGACACCTTTTCTGCTTGGTTTGCAAAACCCTATGAACGGTAGTACCGGAGTTTATTTGGCGAAACTACCGCGTAGCGGTATGACCGCAAATCCTTTGGCGGTACTACCGGTGAACGTTCGGACCGTCCGGACGTATGATCCAATCGTGTGGTTAAGACCTGTGGTCCGAACGTTCAATCGAATCTGAGTCGTCCACGTAATCAGTCTGATCGTGCAAGGCTGATCTGGTCGCTCCTATGAAGCGGTAGTACCGCAGTTCTTGAGCGGAACTACCGCAGCTCGGTAAGTCCGAAATATTGGCGGTACATTTTTTCCAGAGAGCATCCATTTTGGTTCCTTCGAGAAACGATAGTACCGCCCTTGTTGAGCGGTATGACCGGCAGCGGTAGTGCCGCATGTTGGTTGGCGGTAGTGCCGGGCGTGGTTTAAACGGTTATATCAGAGGAAGTTAATGCCCATGTTATAGCCATTACAGAATGGTTGGTGGAGTGCGGTAGTACCGCTCGTTTCATGGCGGTAGTACCGTAAATCATTAAAAGTTGGGGATTTCCTCTCCAACAGTTGTATTTGTTAGTGGGGGGGGGTATAAATACCTCTTCACCTGCTCAAGGACAGCAAGCTAGACCACATTTAACATCTTTGGAGCCTTGAGCATCCTTTCAACTACTCAAATACACTTGTGCATTCATTGTGAGGTAGTTGAGCCAATTCAAGTGCATCCATACTAGATTGATCCATTGCAATTGAGTGCCGTCAAGCGAAGATCATTGGTTTATTACTCTTGGTGTTTGCCAAACACCTAGACAGCTTGGCGGAGGTTGCACAGTGATCTCTTCAAGAAGATTGTGAAGAGGTCTGGTGCCAAGATTGTGAGTGGCTTGGTGTTCGCCATCTCCGGAGCGGAGGAAGAACAACCACTAGTGATCGAGAGAAGGCTTAATTCTTGGAGCTGGCTTGATTTGTTTAAGCTTCCTCAACGTGGACTAGTGAAGACTGACAAGTCTTCGATACGATGGGAAAAACATCGTTGTCTCTTTTGTGGTTATTTCTTGTCTTTACTTTTCGCATTTACAATTCTAGCATTTATCTTGTGTTGAAATTGTTTAGATAGAATTGTATCTAGTTTAGACTTAGTTCATAATTGGCTTAAATTGTTAATTAGTCAAAAAGTTTAAAAACCTCCTATTCTCCCCCATCTAGTCGGTTATCCTTGATCCTACACTTCTGTTAGTCTCCTTTCCACCTTTGCTGCTTTTTCTTCTCTTGGAAGCATTGTAGCTGTGCACATCCAATTCACAACACAACAAAACGTAAGCATTCAGAGGATTTTGACGAAACGTCAAAGGCAATGATCGCAAACTATAGAGCTAGCCTAAGGTTTGAGTAGTGAGCACCACACAATCGGTAACACTAAACACAACTTAACATTTGCGCAATGCTCACAATTAAATTGGCCATACAAGCTAAAGAAAAGTAGGGAGCAGATTACCTACTCATGAAGCCTCCATTGACAGAATCACAGTATCTTTTCATCCATTGCATGAACTCTAGGTTGTCTAGGGGCCTTCCTTTGATGAGCTTATTCACCTTGATGTGCTGCGACAATGGGCAGAGAAAACAAGAACAATCAACATAGCAGTTGCACTAATAGCCTCTCTGGAATAGCAATTAGTAAGCTAAAGTGCTAAACACCAATCCCCAATTCCCTGCCACGATTGCTCATGAGAAACTCCTAGTCAATAATCGGATCTAGAATTAATTCTTCACAATCGAGCCTATTCACAATATGAATTCAAGTCAATCTCGATCTAGAATCTAGAGTGTTTGAGGCTTTCGCCACCTAATTCTTCTCTTGGAAACTAAATGCCATTGAACAAGATCGCCACAAGCATGGAACAATTAGACGACATGAGAAATCCAACCTAATATAACCAAATTTCACCTATGCGGGGCAAGAAGAGAGTGAAAGGCAAACCGCTTGCACCTTGATAATCTTTAGCTTGTCAACACATCCTGCAAAGATCTTGTAGTTCTCGATCATGTCGTACTGCTTTTGGCGTGGAGTTGACTGGTGCATCGGCACCTCCCTCTGGCGGCCCATCACCGGCACACCACCACGCCCGACGCCGACTACATGCCACCACCATTCCAACAACTTAGGCACACAATATGCAACCAAAAGGAGCAGCAGCTCCCCCAAAATAGACACACACGCGCACGCACAGGGAGACCCAAGAAATCTCCAATCCCACGACCAACAGAGAAGAGAATAAACGCAGACACCTCCAAATCGAAAGAAAAATCCTGATTCGAAGAAGCAGTTGTTACCTCCTCGACCTTGGAGAGGCCGAGCTACAGCGTGGTGTTGATCCAGGACAGGATCTCAATGCGCCCCACGAAGTAGGCGCCATCCATCATCCCGATGTTGCTCACCGCCATCGCCGCTGCCTTCCTCCTCCGCAAACCTAACCTCTCGCAGAGACCAACGGCTAGGGTGGAGGTGTGGAGCGGGGAAGTTTGGGGTTCGCGAGGAGAGATCCGAGCGCGAGGAAGATTTTCAATGCGGTGGCGTTGGGGGCTCGGGCCGAATTAAAAGGAGAGAGGAGACAATGCTGCCCTTAGTGCGGGCCGTGAGGGTTTGAACTTGACGGCGTGATTCGGCGCGCGGGGAGGTGGACGGACGATTCGGCCGACCGCTGGGACGGACAGGTGCGCAGGGCGGTCCCGTAATTTCGGGTGGAAAATTTGCATTTTGGTGGTACACCGTCATGGCGTGTCTTGGCGCGACGTCTTTGCGGTGTCGCCGCCTTGGGCATGTGCCGCTTTAGCCGGAGCCGCAGGATTGTGTGAAGCGTTTTTTGTTTCAACGATTTTTTGCCCGTTGCTTTTTGCTGGCTTCTGCGTGTTCATGTGTGCTCGAACAAGTGGTTGCTCGTGTTTTCATCTTTTTGACAGAGAATTGAGAGTTTTTACCACACTGTAAAACTAATAGATCATTAAGGCGATATGGAACTTGAAAAACATGCTGCTCTCAGGACCATCTCATTGTGAGGAGATATTTTTCAAGTTGCACAAACCTTTTGTGGTGTTCCCCTAAAACAAGGACTACATCTTAACTAATAAAAGAAAGAGTTTACTCCTGTGCAACAAGACGATCGTCTCACCCTTGGAAAAAAAAACTTGCGCTGACTCCTTCCACCCCTCCTGTGCACGCCCTACACCCTCCCATCCTAAAAAACCCGTTAAGGAAAAACAGGAGAAAACTACGAAACAAAACTCTGCGACTGCCTAGGGAGGAGGTGGCGTCACCTCCCACCGTAACCGCCCTTTCGGCCGCGCGTGCGTCCCGCTCCCGCGCCGCGGCTCTTAGCTCCTCCGCCTCCTCTCACTTCTGCTCACGCTCATGGAGCGTGTCCCATCTCATATACGATTATTTTATCCATTGCAACGCACGAGTATCTAACTAGGACATGATGATACGAAGAATCAATTCATTCATGGACATGTTATGGTTGGTTTACCTAAAAACATAATTGATTCCGAGTTCTGACCGCAAATGTGTGCACGACTTAAGATATTAGAACTGTTTGGTCTAATTTCAAATGCGTCCTTACAATTTTCCAATATAAATATGTATTTTTTGCTTGCTTTGAACAACCGTTTGAGATTTTGTTCAAACAATTTTTGATACATGGAATGCAATGCGGAATGGTTTTGCTTACTACTAAAAATTTTCAGTGAGAGCCGATTCAGAAAGATTCAGCTTTGTACGTACGCTTCACACAATATGGAAATTATTTTGTTCAAAATATGAGATTCCGTCACAACGCACGGCACCCTACTAGTACTTTTACAAAATTGTACCAAGTAGACATCCTTTTGTGAACAAACACATCACGGGCTCGAAGTGGAAAAATGAAGAGGGGAAAAACGCCCAAAAAAGATGGAAGCAGCAGCACGCTTTCCTTCTATGCATAGGTTGCCCATTATTGTATTGAAGAACACGACGTTAGGACGAATGCCTCCATTCATCATTTCAAAAGCTAATTCCTCAGCCTTCTCCCGTTTGCCACAGGTACACAGACCATAAAGAAGGGTAGAGTAAATGATGTTGTCGGGAGGCAATCCTTCTTCAATCATCTGATTCAATTGGCACATAGCATCATCCACTGCCAATCCTGAAAAGTGAACCTATTACCGTTCCATAGTTGAGTATATTAGGGCTCAATCCTTGCTGCCGCATTTTGTTAAATATAAACATTGCCTCATTGACCATTTCACGTTTACCATATGCGCATATCAATACGTTGAACACATGATGATCAGGTTGAACACCATTCCGTACCATCAAATGAATGAGATCATGCATATCAACAAAAGCAGAGCGTTGTAGGTATTAACATCGGGTTTCAGGCCCTTCTCGAGCATAGAATCAAAAACCATTCTAGCTTATGTGCATCTTCCGTTCTTGCAAAGATTGTCCATCAGCCAGGTACAAGTAACAACATCTGGTTCAAGACCATCTCAGCGCATGTTTTTTTTCAAAATTCTAACAGCATCTTTCCAATGTCTTGATGAGCAATATCCATGAATCAGACTATTATATGTGGTGTTATCCGGTGACATCCCACAATGCAGCATTTCAGAAAATAGGCTGTAAGCTTTGTCCACACGACCCACGTTAAAGAAGCCATGAATGACGGTGCTGTATGTCACAGCATTTGGTGGGCAGCTGCCTCCGTCAGCAGCCATCAAGTGGAGCAGCTCTAGTGCCTCTAGGCTCTTCCCTTCATTGCATAGGGCATTGGGCGTGCAGCCGAGCTCGGGCATTCGCCGGAGTGCTTTGTCAATTGCGTTGCTCGTCCTCTGCTCGGCGCAGAGGCCCTTGAGCATCGGAGTGAATGACGCGCCCACCCTCCATCCCATCTTAATGACATTGCCGTAGGCGAAACCGAGGTCCAAGCGGTCCGTGCGGCGGCAACAGCGGAGGAGGATGCCGTACTCAGGAAATACAGGAAACTGATATAGCTTTCAGTTGCGTCACGTTGTCGCGACTGGGTCACGCGCCTGCTACTCGTGTGGCGGAGACGCGAATGGTGTCAGACGCCTGCCAGTCGTGGAGTGTCGACGGGCCTTAGTCGCACGAGTCTACGATTGTGGGCGCTGGGCTCAAATTGTTGGACTACCAAGTGATTAGGCACAGTCGCATGTTGGCTCAGCGATTGTGAGCTGTTTCTGAAAAAAAAACTAAGTCATGGTTTATTTGTGTAAAATGATTAAAAAATAATTTATTTTAAAAATTCCTGATGTGTACATCCGTATTGCGAAATAATAATGACGGTGAGCCGGGGACTGACTGCCCCGCTGCAGCTGCCGGAGTCGGAGACCACAACTTTGCTAAAAATTTGATTTGCACTTAAGACAGCAGAACTTTGCCAATTTGATTGTAGAGACTAGCATTGTTGAGCTCTTAAGCTGCCACCAGTTGAGCAAGAGTATCAAGGGCGTTAGTCTTCCTATTTTCTATTTTCTACTGTGCTATTGTTAAACTTCTCAAGCTGTCCACAGTTGGAGTACTTCAATGCTAAACAGTAAACAGACATCACTGTAATAGGTTGTGTCTCGTTCCACTCTTCAGTTCTTCAGCATTACCAAATAAAAACTCTTCAAAATATCTCAATTTTCCTGATCAAGAACATAAAGCTCCTCTGCACACAATGTTAAGACCATATCTTGCATTGTTCAACAGAAGCTCCATTTTCTCTAACTTTAGTACCAAACATATCCAAAGATATAAACGATTCATACAGCATTGTTGGGAAATCTCCAATCTAAAATTTCTTTAAATAGACAGAGCCAAACAAATATGGACATAAGAACAGGAAATAAACACAGTACATGCAGTCAGATAAATAAGTGATGCCTTGTGTGGAAAACGGGAAATACGGCAAAGATTTGTAATGCTTCCTTCAAAGTAATATTACAGGTCCAAAGACTTAAGTTATCTCTATAAAAATTTTCAAATCCAAGACTCCAAGCAAATATTTGGTGCGCCAAACACAACCAACATTTTCAAAATACTTGTAATTCAAAAAAACTCGCCACAACTAGGACCAATCCAAACTAATAAAGCTCGGTCAATTCGACGCGATCAAAATTCAGTTCACACCCCTAATGATCAACTGTCCCAGCTCCAAGAATTATGCTCACCAAAAGGAAATGAACCTTTGGACTAAATATTAAAAATATTGAGGGAAATGACATTCTACATGTCCATTGACTAACAAGAACCAATGGAAAATATGCAATTTCACTCGAACAAATATTTTTCATGTTAGCCCAACACAGCCAGCATTTTCACAATGTACCCATAGTCTAAAAGAGAGGATTAATTACAACAAAACAAAGCTAAATTTCTGTTAGGCTGTTCTTCTAGAGAAGGATCTGTTATGTTTCCTCGAGTCAAGTGATTTTAAATTTAAATATTCATGCAGCATTGCTGCATCTAGTGTCAAACTTCGCTTCCCAGAGTTAAGTGATTTAACAATTTAAATATTCATGCGGCAATGCCGATTTAGTGTCAAACTAAATACCAGAGAACATACATAGCAAACAGGTATTAGAGAGAAACAAGTTTTAAGCTTGGAAAGCTCTAGTTTCCATGCCAATCAGTAGAGATGCCAATCAGTAGAGTCAGACGGCAGACTAGCTCCTAGCGTCTAATCGCCGACTAAGCGGGACTAGGCGGCCGCCTAGGCGGGATGAATCGGCTAGGCGGGAGGGTGTCGCCTAGCGCCTAGGCGGGCTAGGCAGACGCCTTTTAGAACACTCGATATTCATGCCATTGCTTGATTTCGTGGCAAACACACAAACTTATGTTTCCCAGGAGTTAAGTGATCAAAATATTTAAATAATCACGAAACATTGCTAGATTTTGTGACAAACTTAACGCCCTAAAACAAACATAGGAAACCATGAACTAGACAGAAACAAGAACGAAGCTTTCAGAGCTCTAGTTAGGGATCCCTCCATACATGCCTCTATCAGGATAGATGACAAATAATTTTATGCTCCTCTTACCGGATGACAATGCAATACGAACCTTCAATAACGAAGTTAAAGAATTTAAAAACCTTAGAGAAATATAGTACGACTTCAGTCTTGGAACCTTCTTTAAAGAAGCCACCAATGACGGTGTTATACGTCACAGCATTAGGTGGGCAGCTGCCTCCGTCGGCAGCCATCAAGTGGAGCAGCTCTAGTGCCTCTTGGCTCTTCCCCTCATTGCAGAGCCCCTTGAGGAGAATGTTGTAGGAGAAGACATTGGGCGTGCAGCCGAGCTCGGGCATTCGCCGGAGCGCTATATCCATTGCGTCGCTCGTCCTCTTCTCGGCGCAGAGGCCCTTGAGCATAGGATTGAATACGATGGCGCCCACCCTCCATCCCATCTTAATGACGTGGCCGAAGGAGGCGAAACCGAGGTCCAAGCGGCCCGCGCGGCAGCAGCAGCCGACGAGGATGCCGTAGGTGCATATATGGGGAGCCACCTTCTTGGAGCCGGCTCGATCGGGCGATGCGGTTGAAGAGGGAGACGGCGAGCGCGGGGCCATCGCGAGCGACAACGGTGAGGAGGTGGTTGATGGCGCTAACCGAGGTGGAGTGCGTCCTGGGCGCCAATGTCTCTGATAATGCGCTCCAACTTCGAGCGGGATCCGTCGACGGGGAGGAAGCGGTGGGACATAGCCAACCTCAAGGAGAGGTGGAAGCAACAGAGAGGTGGAGGAAAAGAGAAGATGACACACGTCCTCCAAGGCGTGACGCGTCTGTGACTTTGTGTGCGCCACTTGCAAGCGTCCTGGAGTGGGAGCGGGAGGCTGGGGATGGTGGTGGCCGGTGGGAGAAGAGAGCAGTTCAGGCCTTGACTCCGTGAGGGTAGGAAGGCAGCCGCCGAGGCGCCGGGAGGGGGGGCGGAGAAGTTTTGTATTTCTTTCCGTTTAAACGTCGGCCAGTCCGGGTCCTCCGGGCTTCCGGTGGTATGGAAAATCCCGGTCTGGAATGGCTGTTGCCTGATGCCTCAAAGCCTTTCAACAAGTACTCGCAAATAAAAACATTTGCTTCGTCATCTGTTTTTGATTGGAAATAGTTCTAATGGGATTGGCCGATTGGCTAACTATCCCGGGTGCATGTTCTTCCAAGAATCCTAGCTAACAAGCCTTCACTCCCATTCTTAAGCTTTAACTGCTTAACACGAATTGCTTAGGCACAACCGCACAGCATCGTAGTTACGTCATGCGAGAATTGGGTTTAGTATTTTTCCTTGAAAAACTTAATCAAAGGTCAAAATGCAGATCACTCATTTCTTTTATCGCAACTAAAACAAGCTCCAGACAATCACGACAGTTTAAAAAACGGCACTACTTTGCGACAGAACGTACATAACCATAGATCAAACTATCTGCATTAATATGTCGCAAAAGGCAACCAACCTTGATCGCCTCCTGGTTCCAGAGGGGCACACACATTATACCATAAAACACAACGAAAGCACAAAGCAATCCATTATCCAGCAGAGAGAGAGAGAGAGAGAGAGACAGAGACAGAGAGATTGATTTAATCCCCATATCCTAAAATACCAGGTCATAACCGCAATGACAACCTCCACCCTGCAACCAGTCCCTCCTTCAGGTGAAGCTCGTCAGGGGGGATCCGCACAGCTGCACATCCGAGATGTCGAAGAGCCTCTGCCTGGAGCTGGACGCCATCTCGAACTCCCCCAGGTCCGAGATGCTCTTCCTCTTGTGCGCCGCCGCCTCTTGCTTCGGCCTCTCCTCGGACGCCTCCAGGATGGGGCTCAGCATCGGCTGCTGGTTCTGCTGCTGATGGTGTGGCTGCTGGTTCTGCTGCTGCTGCGACACCATCGCCTGCGCTTCTGCCACCGTCGAGGGGTCGTCCTCCGAGGCGTAAAGTATCTTCTGAATAGCATTGACAATCTGCTAACAGAATGAAATGTCATTATCAACATTACCCTAACAAAAGCATGATGTTTATACTTGTTCAGAAGGCTTTGCACTCGGCTAGTTGTCAGTAAGCAATACAAAAACAAAGGCATTTCTGCTACTTACTGGCAAGTGCTCAATCTCAGGGATCTGGCACAAGATCTCAACGTCACGCAGCTTGGAGAAATAGAAATCTCTTTCTTTCTCGAGGCTATCAACAAGGAGCTTCAGTTCAGTGGTCTGCATTTGATGTCACAATGTAAGTTTTTCATAATTCTGCGACCTGAGAAGAAAATTAGGCAAAAGCATTCATACGAACTCTCTCTCTCTCACCTGCTCATCATAAGCTGGTCCTGCAGAGTTAGCAGGAGATGGCTTTGCATTCCGTTGTGGGGGCATTCGCCGCGTGCCCGTTGGCCCGCCTAGCGCCATGCGACGAAGCTTGAGCTTTGTGGGCGGCGGACGCAGACTTGGCGGGCGCCTGAGAAGGCACTGATGTCCTTCTGTTAGTCTCCTTTCCACCTTTGCTGCTTTCTCTTCTCTCGGAAGCATTGTAGCTGTGCGCATCCAATTCATAGCACAACAAAACGCAAGTATTCAGAGGATTTTGATGAGACATCAAAGGCAATGATCGCGGTAAGGGTTGCAGTTTGTCATGCCTACGCAGGCAAGTATGTCCTCAGTGTATTGACGCTGAGAGAGAGAGGAAGAAGCTGGAGCCGGTGCGCTGTATGGAGACGCCGAGGTCCTTGAGGGGGAATTCGCTGTGGAGCGAGTTGATCACTTGGCGAAGTAGTGCCGGCGAGGAGGCGGTGAGGACAATGTCGTCGACGTACAACAGGAGGTAGACAGTGTCCGCGCCATGTCAGTAGATGAACAGTGAGGGGTCTACCTTGGAGGCGGAGAACCCCAAAGACACAAGGTAGGTCGCAAAGTGACTAAACCATGCCCATGGGGCCTGCTTGAGGTTGTATAGGGACCTGTTGACGCGGCAGACATGCGAGCTGTGCACGGGGTCGACGAAGCTGGAGGGTTGTTGATAGTAGACGGTCTCGACGAGCGTGCCGTTGAGGAAGGCGTTGTTGACATTAAGCTGATGCACCGACCACTCGTTGGCGAGCGCAATGGTGAGGACAGTGCGCACGGTGGCTGGTTTCACAACCGGACTAAACGTCTCATCGAAGTCAACGCCGGGTCGCTGGGAGAAACTGTGAAGGACCCAACGAGCCTTGTATCGATCCAAGGAGCCATCGGGCTTCAACTTGTGTCGAAAAATCCATTTTCCTGTCACAACATTAGCACTGGCGGGACGTGAAACGAGCTCCCACGTGTTGTTTGTTGTAAAAAGTGCAATTTTAGCATAAATTCAGATTTAATTCCAGCATAAATAATTATGAATAAAACATAATACCATAACCAATTAAATGACACAATTGACACAAAAAACATGAAAATCCTTCAAGTCATTCAAAAGGAACAGTATGATCAACAAGTACATAATGGGTAAAAACAAAATCAGCATAAAGCTAAGATTTAGTAGTATGAAGATTGCTCTCAGAAAACTAGATGCACAAGGATTAACTTTGGCCATCTTAGCACTTTAGTCTAAACTCTTCACAAAATTGATAAGATAACTAGAAATCAGACTTTGAGCCCTAAATCAATGCTTTACTGAACTGACAAAACTAAACTCATGAGCAGCATTCAACTCTTATACTTTCTGTCAATAGTAGTTCACCAAAAGACATAGAATCCTTTACTCCAGTTTATAAGACAACATACCACCTATGACCTCACAGTAAAAGAAAACTACAAGGATCAATTATACAGCCTTTCGGCCACCAGTAGAATTAACAAGATTGCTAATCAAATTGATCAATTTATTCACTACAGAAAGAATCTGAATTGCTAGAGATAATATGACAGCAGTAAGCAACTCTATTAGGGCTCAAGATTGAACTAGATATCTTAACAAATTTCAGTTCAAGACTATTATTATCATTGAGCAATAAGCCAAACTCACATGTATCTTTGCAATATCTTCCAGAGCTAGTCTCAGTGACCAACACAGTCAAGTAGATCAACTAGCACAACGCATATATATGTAAAGTTATGCTCAACTGATTAACAGAGATACTCACAGATTCAGTGGTAATCGAAACCACCAGGATGTAACCAGGCAAGGCATGTCAAGAAGACGCTGACCCAGAAAAACTATCGGCTCGCTGATCCAAGCAATTGACGAAGTATTCGGAGATACAATGCCGACCTTTGAACTTCGGGACCCACCGATGAACAAAGTTGAGGTGCAAGGAAAATGCCACACAAGATCATCACAAATGCTTCGGTCGAAGCACCAAGGAGCACCCAACCGAACACCTTCCTTCCATCGACCAATCCAGAGCCAATAGGAGAAATCCCCAATTTCATACACACTAAGTTTCTCCCCTGAGCACCCAACCGAGAAGGGCACAAGAAGAAACCTTTGGAATGCAAAAAGGGAAAAAAAATCCTGACCTTCCACCGACGGCGTCGGAATGCTCACGATGATGCAAGATCTCTCAGGGAGACACCACCAAAGATCAATCCAGGAAGAAGATGAACACCAGATATTGGGGGAACTTCACTGATTTTTTTCTTCGGGTCTCAGATTGAAGAGAGAGGGGGGCTTATCTTTCAAGAGGAGGAGTCCTTGCTTACTAACCACCCGACGGCACACAACCCGCTAGATCCGCCACCTCCATCACCGTCGCGCTTGTAAAGTTTGGCCGAGAGCCAAAATCGCCAAATACTAAAATCGCAAGCGCTTCCTCCATCGTTGGAGAACTGGTTGCATGACCTTATCCCCCCCTTCATCTTATGACCAGTGGGCCCCCTCTAATTTCCTTTCTTTTCTTTTTAATCTTTTCTCTTTTCTTTTTAATCTTTTCTCAAAAGGAGAAATTACCAAAAAGCCCTTAAAAACAACATTGTTTGCACGCAAGGCGTCAAACTCATGTTGCATGGCGACATGCCAGTTTTCGTCATTGAGCGCCGTGCTGTAGGTCCGCGGGATCGACGAGGGAACGGCCACATGTAGGTTGAGCCGGTCGATGGGAAGCCGAAAGCCACGTTTGCCGCGAGTTGTCATGGAGTGCTCGTTGACAATCGGGGCAATGGGCACACCGGTTATGCGGCGCAAAGCCTTGTGTGCGACATGCGGTTGTCTTGGCACATGCGTGATATCATGTGGGGGCGTGGGTGCTGGGGCAAGGAGAGTCATAGGTCGTGTGATAGGAAAGAGAGCAGGCGCGGGTGTGTGAGCGACGACTGAAAGGAAGTCGAAGTCAGAGGGCACCGGCGGGTTAGGTTGCTCGGAAAAAGGAAAGGAAGATTCATCAAAGATGACGTGACAAGAGATGATGATGCGATTTGTGGAGAGGTCGAGGCAGCGGTACCCCATATGGTGTTCAGGATAGCCAAGAAAAACGCAAGGCGTGGAGCGCAGCGGTGGCTGAGAGATTAGGGTAACACCTACAACCGAAAACACAGAGATGAGAGTAGTCGGGAGATGAACTGAAAAGAGCTTGGTAGGGGATGCCGAAATTGAGTGTTTTAGTGGGGTGGAGGTTGAGAAGATATGTGGCGGTGTGGAGAGCTTCGACCCAATACGAAGGCGGCATGCTCGCTTGAAATAGAAGAGAGCGGAGAATGTTGTTGGTAGAGCGGATGATGTGTTCCGCCTTACCGTTTTGTTGGGAGGTGTGTGGGCATGACATGCGGAGTGCAATGCCATGGGAGAGGAGGTGGTGGTGCATGGAAGAGTTGTCAAATTCGCCACCATTGTTGCACTGAATGGCGTAAACGAACGAGGAGAATTGAGTGCCGACATAGGCAAAGAAATTGCGAAGAGTGGTAAAAACATCATATTTAAGCCGAAGGGGAGACGTCCATAACTAGTATGGAGAGCTCTGATACCATGAAGGCTCATAGAAATGATGTACTTAACTGATTCATTGGTGTACAGGGATATATATACAATAGTGACACTAATGTGAACACATGCAGCAACTGCTAATGTGAATACATGTAGCAACTCGAATTAATCACCTGGTTGAACCGAGGCGTCACATGCGAACGCATGGTAGGCTAACACACACAATCGGTAACACTAAACACAACTTAACATTTGCGCAATGCTCACAATTAAATTGGCCATACATGCTAAAGAAAAGTAGGGAGCAGATTACCTGTTCATGAAGCCTCCATTGACGGAATCACAGTATCTTTTCATCCATTGCATGAACTCCAGGTTGTCTAGGGACCTTCCTTTGATGAGCTTATTCACCTCGATGTGCTACAACAATGGGCAGAGAAAACAAGAATAATTAATATAGCAGTTGCACTAATAGGCTCTCTGGAATAGCAATTAGTAAGCTAAAGTGCTAAACACCAATCCCCAATTCCCTACCACGATTGCTCATGAGGAACTCCTAGTCAATACTGGATCTAGAATTAATTCTTCACAATTGATCCTATCCACAATATGAATTCAAGTCAATACTGGATCTAGAATCCAGAGTGTTTGAGGCTTTCGGCCACCTAATTATTCTCTTCGGAAACTAAATGCCATTGAACAAGACTGGCCACAACGCATGGAACAATTAGACGACACGAGAAATCCAACCTAATATAACCAAATTTCACCCATGCGGGGCAAGAAGAGAGTGAAAGGCAAACCACCAAGCACCTTGGTGATCTTTAGCTTGTCAACACATCCTACAAAGATCTTGTAGTTCTCGATCATGTCGACTCGCCTTGGTGTCGGTTGACCTTGTGCATCTGCACCGCCTCGGTCTTGCGGCCCATCACCGGCACGCCACCATGCCCGACGCCGACTACATGCCACCACCATTCCAAGAACTCGCATGCAAAATTCAACCCAAAGGAGCAAAGCGGCTCCAAACACACACACACACACATGCACACGCACGAGAGACCCAAGAAATCTCCAATCCCACGACCAACGGAGAAGAGAATAAACGAGACACCTCCAGATTAGAAGAAAAATCCCGATTCAAGAAGCGGTCGTTATGGCGTGCTTGTAGCGTCTTTGCGGTGTCGTCGCCTTGGGCATGTGCCGCTTTAGCCGAGCCAGCAGTGTGATTGTGTGAAGCGTTTTTGTTTCAACGATTTTTTGCCCGTTGTTTTTTTTCGCTGCGTGTTCATGTGTGCTTGAACAAGTGGGTGCTCGTGCAAATTTTCATCTTTTAATGTAAAATTGAGAGTTTTTACTACATCAAAACTAATAGATCATTCAAAGACATGGAACTTGAAAACATGTCGCTCTCGTGATATCTCATTGTGAGGAGATACTTTCCGGGTTGCACAAACCTTTTGTGGTGTTTCCCTAAAACACGGATTACATCTTAACTAATAAAAGAAAGAGTTTACTCTCGTGCAGCAAGACGATTGTTCCACCCTTGAAAAAAAAAACTCGCGCCGACTTCTTCCACCCCTCCTGTACATGCCCAACACCCTCCTGCCCTAAAAAATAGCTAAGGAAAATCAAGAGAAAACTACTGAACAAAACTCTATGACGCCGCCTGTGATTTGCGTCGACCAAAGCGCCATCGAGCGTCTCATCTAAGACGCAAAGATCCGTGTTGCTTGCGCCCGTGGAGATCCACGATGGCTACCGCTACTGCATGGAAGGCGACTCGACCTCTCGATCCTCCTCATTGATGATAACGCGGTTGCTTGGGGAGACGTCATCACCTCCCATCAGAATCGCCCTTTTCGGCCAAGTGCGTCCCGCCCCCCGCCACTGACTTTAGCTCCTCTGCCTCCTCCCACTTCTACTCGCTCTCGTGGAGCGCGTCCCATCTCATATACGATTCTTTTTATCCGTTGCAACGCACAAGTATCTAACTAGGACACGATGATACGAAGAATCAATTCATTCATTATAGTTGGTTTACCTAAAAACATAACTGATTCCGAGTTCTGACTGCAAATGTGTGCACGACTTAAGCTATTAGAACTGTTTGGTCTAATTTCAAATGCGTCCTTACAGTTTTCCAATATAAATATGTATTTTTTGCTTGCTTTGAACAACCGTTTGAGATTTTGTTCAAACAATTTTTGAGGCATGGAATGCAATGCGGAATGGTTTTGCTTACTACTAAAAGTTTTTAGTGAGAGCCAATTCAGAAAGATTCAGCTTTGTACATACGCTTCACACAATATTGAAATTATTTTGTTCAAAATATGAGATTCCATCACAACGCACGACACCCTACTAGTACTTTTACAAAATTGTACCGAGTAGATATCCTTTTGTAAACAAACACATCACAGGCTCGAAGTGGAAAAATGAAGAGAGGGGAAAAACGCCCAAAAATGATGGAAGCAGCAGCACGCTATCCTTCTATGCATAGGTTGCCCATTATTGCATTGAAGAACACGACGTTAGGACAGATGCCTCCATGCATCATTTCAAAAGCTAATTCCTCACTTTCTCCCATTTGCCACAGGTACACGAGACCACTTAATAAGGGTAGAGTAAATGATGTTGTCGAGTCAATCCTTCTTTAATCATCGATTCAATTGGGACATAGCATCATCCACTCTACCAATCCTGAAAAGTGAACCTATTACTGTTCCATAGTTGACTATATTAGGGCTCAATCCTTGTGTAACATCCCCAAATTAATAAATGATAAATTGTATGCATCTCATTAACATGCACAGTGTTTTTGATTCTCTTGCATCATTTTATGCACTTGGGTTTGTGTTTCAAATGCATAAAAATAAGGAGAATTTAAAATTTTTGAGCATGCATTGGTTTCTCTGGAGCAATTGCATGATTTGTTGCTTTTGAAAATTTTGAAATCGAAGAAAACATACAACTCATTTTGAGGTTCCAAAAGAAAATAGAAATAAAAACTTAGAAGAACCAATTGGAAATAATTTAATCAAATAACATAATGATTATCATGAATAAATATAATTTTTCCCAAATTTTTGGGGATAGTTTTAACCCTCAGAAAATTCAAACTCAAATCAATAACCTTTTCTAAGTTTGAATTTAAATTACACAAATTAA
This sequence comes from Phyllostachys edulis, assembly GCA_036346405.1. NCBI lineage: Eukaryota > Viridiplantae > Streptophyta > Magnoliopsida > Poales > Poaceae > Phyllostachys > Phyllostachys edulis. The sequence goes on from CM070563.1 coordinate 14,314,718, forward strand.
ATCATGAATAGTGGGTTTTAAAATTTTTATGGGAGCTAGGATGTCCCAGGAACACCCTTGAAAAATTTCAGAATTTTATGAATTTTATTTCTAATTTTAAAGCCTTGGTCAAATCTGCTAATAGTTGGTCAAACCGTTTTGAAAACTTGGGCTCGTTACTGTTCCGAACCCGACCCTGCTGACTCGGTCCAACCCAACCAACTTCACCGCACCAAACCCGAGCCAAGCACTGTTCCAACTGAGCCGCTTTTTTCGCATCGACCATGGGCCCCACCAGTCATCTTCTCCAGGCACAAAGGGCGGTCGGCGCGCCACGCACCATGGGAGCTTTGGGCACGCTCTGCCGCGTCCCTGTTAGCGCTGTGTCGCACCGCCCTTGTAGACCAATCCCCTAGCGCCGCTTCTTCACGCCGTAGCTATCCCCGTCCTCCCTCTCGCTCTCTCTCTCGCTCGTTTTTCTTCTCGGGCATGGAAGAGGGGGAGGCTCTAGCTCCGCCTCCTCTCGGTGAGCTTCACCCGTGACCTCATCGCCAGACTCCACTCCTCGTGTTGCGCCCGTTTTGCCCATCCCGAGCCCTCGCCATCCACGGAGTCGTCGGGGGCGCCATCTTCGTTCTCGCCTCCGGTGGCCTCGTCTGCGAATCTTGCAGGCGTTCCGGTGGGTTGTACTCAACCTTGTCTTGTCCCTTGTTTTCGCATCATCACTTGGAGTTGATTGGTGAAGTTAATTTCGTTTTGATGCATTCTCGAGGGAGATTGGGCTGTTCTTCTCTAACACCAGTGAGCCGCCGCCGTCCACCATTCGGGCATCCCCAACCTCCTCCGTCGTCGGCGTTGAGGGCGCCGCGTTCTAGGCGACACGGTGATCCCTATGCGTGTCTTCCCGGAGCATCTCACCCACTGAAGCGTCGTCTCCACGGGCGTCGCCCTGTCGTCTCCGCCTCCGGCCGCCGGGAGCTCGAGTCTGGCAACCATCGGACTCCGCGCCACCAGCAGCGAGTTCGCAAGGTTACTCCGCACCCGGTGGAGTTGATCCCGAGCCCTAGGGCCCTCTGCTGTTGAACGAACCTTTGGGCAGCACCACAAGGTGATGCCCCGTTGAAACGTCGACGTGGTTAAGGTTTAAACCTACCCATTAAGCACTTAAGTGATTTTCTTAATGTCTGTATGACTGGTAGGTCCCACCGATTATAATCGTATTTAGAAGTTTAATAGGAAACCATTAAACCTCTTAGTCTATTACATGTGGGCCTTATGACTGGTTTAGTGGATGTGTAGTCAGATATATACGTATTCTCTTAAGGCAAAGCGTATTATTTGAATACTTCGAACAACTTTACGATTTCAGGTTTAGAAGACGTATTAGGTTGAATACGCCTTTAGCTTGGCAACGGTTGACCGAGTCATTGTTGACTGGGTCAAGTCCTTGACCTGGCCCCACTTGTCATAGGCATTGGCTAGGTTAGACCTCGGTACAAAAAGTACTAAACAAGTATAGAAATTCCGAAATGGTTTTTTTTTCACACTGAAAAATGCAATTAACTTCTAAATTGCATAACTAATTCATTTTAGCTTCAAAAACAGTGAAACCAATTTTGTTATTTTTAATTTTAAATTAACTATTTATGAAAATAGGTTTCAACCTTGTCCCTGTCACAGAAAATATAGTTATTGGAGATTGATCCAAAACCCATTTATTTATACACTAGAAAATGTCTTTAACTTGGAAAATCCATTACTATTTCTTATTAACTCCAATATGGATGAAATCGGTTTTGATAATTTTCATTTTAAGTGAAATTTATTTTAAAATAGGTTTAAAACATGTCTCTATAGCGGAGGATATAGTTTTAGAAAATGATCTATAATTCTATTATTTTTACAAATAGCAAAAGGCTGATAACTTTGGAAATTCATAACTAAGTCATAAAGGCTCCAAAATTTATGATTCAAATTTTTTTAGTTTCCTTTTTAAATGTACTTTATTATGAAAATGGTTTGAATCTTTTTACTGTTACAGAAAACACTTTTGGCAAAATTACTTTAGGATTAGTAATATTGTTGCATTAAAAATTGATTTAACTTGAAAAATGCATAAGTATTTCTCGGTAACTCCAAATTAGGTAAACTCAATTTTCTTAGAATCCTATGTTAGTGTAGTTTATTGTAAAATAGGTTGTGAGCATGATACTGTTGCTGAAAATATTTGTTTGCATGTAACTTGAGTACTACTTTCATAACTTTGAAAAATCATAGAAAATTCATCTTAGCTCCAAATGAGGTGAATCAAATTCCATTGTTCATCTCATGTGGTGCTCCTCCTACCATAAAAATTTCAAGTACACCACTGCTCTGGAAATTTTTATAAAAACAATTAATTCGGATGAACAGTAACCGATGGCAATTTTATTGGATTTTCTAGAAAATTGACTTTCAAACTGTCATAACTTTTGCATAGAACATCCAAATAAATTTATTCTTGTTGCTAAATTCACCTCAAATCATTCTCTACCTTTTGTGAATTTTTTATGATTTTTGGATGACTTTGAATTTTTGGGTCTTTTCGGTATTATTCGTTCTTATTGTGTTTTTGAATTCTTTCGGTAGGTTCCGACGATCCTATTGTTTATGAGAGTGCTCCTCTGCAGCAAGAGGGTAATCCACAACAAGCCAAGCAGTTTGATCATAAATGTCCCATTACTTTCAAGTCTAATACTTTGTTTACAAATTGTATGTATGCATGCTTTTGTGTCAAAGTTTATTTTCCGATTAGAGGTAGTTATTCCTATTGCATGGTTGCCTTTAAATTGTTATCCCTCGCCACAAAACATAAGCTATTAATATCGCCGGTGAATTAGAGCCCAATGATTTAATTATGCTCTTTATTGTCTTTACTATGTCATGCTTAGAAATGCTTAGCTATTGGTAGAATTGGCGCGCTTATCGACTTAGTCGATAACCTTGATCACACAAATCATTTTATTACTTTTTGATCAAGACCTTGTGCTAAATTGCTTTGAAAACTAAAAGTGCAAATGAAATGATTTAGACTTGGGCAAGTGGTTGGATGGTGTGATATCGGTGTGTGAATGTCTTGCCCAGTCAACAAGGACCGAACATCTTGTTTCACCAAAACCAAGCTTAATTAAGTGCTAACCACGCGAGAGGATATGGACCTCTCTTGACTAAGTACCTTGGGCGGTGTTAATTATGAGTCGGTTGGTGGTTGAAAAAGGAAATATTTGTAATAGAGGAACATCAAGAAATCGGCTTGAGCCGGGTGATGTGTCTTTCTCTTCGTTGGGTTGCGGCTCTTAATTAGCATCATCCATGGGAAATGTCTCAGAGGACTTAGCAGTACAAAGATACCAAAGGAAGTGTGCTAATCTAGTGGCGAAAAGGCTGTCTAGCGTGTGGGTACATTGGTACACCCTGCGCAGGTATAAACTATTCAATAGCCTCGCCCCAGGTTATGGACACGATCGATTGATTTGCAGGAGTTAGACTCAACATTTTGGAATTCTTAATTAAAACTTGATGTGGGTGGTATGAATGGGTAATTCATGCTATTGTTGTGGTGGCTATTGGGTTAGCCACTTCCAGGATGTCTTGTTATTATTGTTACTTGTATCTCGCTGTTTTTGTCAAATAAAATCAGATTGTAAAACTGCTTTCAATCTATTACATTATTGCAAATGAAAACTTGCTTTATGCTGCAAATGAGTCTAGAGCCTCCTCCACTTAAAATGAGCTTGCATGTAGCTATTTATATAGGCCTGTTACCCTACACGTAAGTCATGCGAGTACATTTTTGTACTCATTTGCTATGCTTTAATGTAATTGTTGCAGAGGAGGAAGTTGAACCCCAAGAGTTCCACTTTTGCGAGATGTGCGGTGGTTTCGACGACTAGGTTGGTGGCCCGGTTGGTTGCCTTGTGGGTTTAAGGCACACTACTTGGCTTTTGTTTATCGCCATCTTATGGAACCTTGCTTCCGCTGTTATTTAACTCTTTAGTTGTCATTTGGCCGGCCGACCCCTTTTGTAATAACTATATATTGTATGTCTTTTGAATTGCTTAGTTGTGCTTTGGATTCTATGTGTTGAATGGAATTGATGCATAATTTTTGTATGGGGTATGTGTACTGCACTTCTGGGAAGTACATATACGCCGAGAGTCGTGATATTTGATTTATAATGCTTGAATCATTTTAATGGTTAAGTATTACAAGTTGAATACCCTGGGTTCTCACACCTTGCTACCGCATTTTGTTAAATATAAGCATTGCCTCATTGACCATTTCACGTTTACCATATGCGCATATCAATATGTTGAACACATGATAATCAAAGTTGAATACCATTCTGCATAATCAAATGAATGAGATCATGCATATCAACAAGAGCTCCTTCAAGAGTGTATCCATGAAGCGGAGCTTGTAGAGTATTAACATCGGGTTTTGGGCCCTTGTCGAGCATAGAATCAAAACCATTCTAGCTTCAGGCATCTTCTCGTTTGCAAAGATTGTCCATCAACGAGGTATAAGTAACAACATCTCGTTCAAGACCATCTCAAAGACATTTTTTTCCTCAAAATTCTAACAACATCTTTCCAATGTCCCGATGAGCAATATCCATGAATCGACTATTATATGTGGTGTTATCCCATAAATCCCACAATGCAGCATTTCAAAAAATAGGTTGTAAGCTTTGTCCACATGACCCACTTTAAAGAAGCCATAAAGGACGGTGCTTAGACCTGTTCATGGGCCGTCTGGCCCGGCCCAAGCCTGATGATGTCTGGGCCGGCTTGGGATCGAAATCGCCCGCTAGGTTCGCCCTACCAAATCCCAACAAAAACAATTAAAAAAGCAAAAATCTTTTTATTTAATGCTGAAAATGAATTAAATATTAGTTTTTGTTCTAAAAAATGATTAAAATATTACTTTTAAAGATAAAAATCAGTTTACTAGGCCTGCTCAGCCTATTGATTTTGGTCGGCTTTTCAAGCCCAAATTTCATTTGAACAGTCTAATCTGCTGCTATCGTCACAAAGATTAGCGGGCAAATGGCTCACAACAACCATCAAGTGGAGCAACTCTAGTGCCTCTAGGCTATTCACTTCATTGCAGAGCCCTTGAGAAGAATGGTGTAGGAGAGGACATTGGGCGTCTTGAGCTCGGCATTCACGGAGTGCTTTGTCAATCAGTCGCCATCCTCTGCTTCTCGTGCAGAGGCCCTTGAGCATCGGAGTGAATGATGGTGCCCACCCTCCATCCCATCTTAATGACGTGGCCGTAGGTGAAACCAAGGTCCAAGCTGTCAATGCAAGAACAAATGGAGGAGGATGTCAGAACGACCGACTTGGAGTCATCCGAGGGGTCCTCCAAGTCCACCTGGAAAGTCCATCAGGACCTCCCAGGAGGTCCAACAGGATCGCTCAAGGGGACCTGCAGGACCACCCAAGGGGTCCAACAGACCACTCGGGAGGTCTTTTAAGATCACCCGAGGGGTCTTACAGACCACTCGAGAGGTCTAGCAAGACCACCCGAGAGATCCTAGGGAGGTCGTGAGGCACGGGATGTCCCCAAGTGCCACGACCTAGCTCAGTGGAGGTCGAGAGACCAAGCCCGAGGTGGTCGTGGGGCCTAGAGAGGTCCCAAGACCTTAGTGTGAACCGAGCTAGTCACAAGGATCAATAGCTAGCTCTCACACCATACAAAAGTGGTAACATACATCAATTGCAAGCTTTATTAACAACAGAGTTGATTACAAAGGGGAGGCTTAACAGCCAACAAGATAAAATACAGTGAAAGATACATAAGTAGACCACCCGATACACCACAGGCAATCGGCTGGAGGGCGCATCCTAGTCGGCCAGGACCACTTGGTCCATCAGCAGCTTCATCTCAAGCTTTCTTTCCTGCCAAAAACATGATCACAAGAGTGAGCACAACAACCGTGCTCGCAAGATACACCACAAATAACAAAGATGACATGTATAAATGGATGCCTCAAAGAAAGGCATAATATGGTTGATTTGCATAAAGCCAAGTTTCATTAAAAAACAACTACTAAGTTCCAAGGCAGTTATTAATAACTAAAACTCATTTTCTCAAATCAATTTTATAGTTTGGATAACATTCATCACAAGGTGGTGAAGGATACCCTCCTGTCACATGGCTCCCTGCCCAAACCCATTTGGATAAAAATCCAAAATCGATTTATAAAGTCCTTTGAAAACAAAACCAAGTCTAACTTTGAGTGGCTTTGCCAGCACGTCCATGACCGTGGACACGGCTATTCGAATAGTTTTACACTCTGCAGAGGTTGTACACTTTACCCACATGACATGATTTCTCTAGTTTGCTTGGCATTCGTCAATGCCACCTCTCACTACCGAAGGTAAGAGGTCTAGAGTTCATGACAAGGCCTTTACAATGCATCATTCCATCGCAGTCCACCCTCGTTAAGGTTTCGCATCCCTCTTTGGATAGAAATCCGCAGAGTTTGTAGGGGCACCCTCTTACGCCATGTGGGACTAACAAGGTCATAACACGACCAACCATCCGAGATGGACCCACACAACCAAAGGATCGACTGCGATGGAACTTTGCAAATTAATCAGCCAGGTCCCCTCCCCATACTCAAGACATGTGGTTGCACGGTGAGGCATAGCCCATTATAGGCATAGCAAAGATACGCTCAAAGGCCGGTCCTCAATTGACCTGGGCGACTTCCACAGAACCCTGGGCCTCGACCATAGAAATGGATCGATCCCGTGCATGAACATGCACCCGTCTAAGCAACCAGTTCGCCCAAGTTCAAACCAATTTTCCTTTTTTTTTTTTGCTTTTCAAGAACATTTGCAAACTACCACGACAACCCAATGTCATGGATTGAAACATTTAGACAACATTGGTCTTTTGGCAGTAAGATATCCCAAAACAAGAATTTTGGTCTAAGCATGTCTAAGCTCAAAGTTTAGCAACACATGCTGGTTCATACTAATGTACCAACCAGCCTTTACTATGGCGACAAGGGGGTGATCAATTTATCAATCATATCTGGTTGTACAAAGAAATTAGGAATAACTACAAAGTTAAAACATGGATTTAAACTACTTGTGTTGAAATAAGCATGCAGTAATAATTTGAAACACAACTTAATTAATTTGAAATACTGGGTTCAATATGATCAAGGGTGTAATTTGCCTTGCTCGAAAGCTTAAGGATTTATTCCTTCACAGAGCTCAGGCTTCCTAGAGACGACGCAATCTACACGAGAACGAAGCAAAGCAGAATCAAATAACAACCAGATAAGATCCAAATAAACTCCAATCGAACCGAACAGAAACAAATAGCAAAGAACAGAACTAGAAGAACTGGAAAAGGGCTCTCAGGAGGAGGTCCGCGAGAAAGGGTGGTCTTTGCAAAAGACCAAAGTGGGTGGTCTTTTGCAAAAAGACCAGCAAAGACCGAAAGGGTGGTCTTTTGCAAAAGATCAAAGCAGGTGGTCTTTGCAAAAGACCAGAAGGGCGGAAAGACCAAGAAGGTGGTCTTTGCAAAAGGGAGGTCCTAAGAGGCTCAAGGGATGTCCTGAGTGGGATGCCCCGAGGAAGTCGTGGGAGGTCTTTGAAAGGGAAAGATCCAGAGAAGGACCCAAGAGGGTCGTCTTTGCAAAGAGATCGAGAGGGTTGTCTTTGCAAAGAGGCCAGGGAGGTCCTGAGGAGATCCTCAGGAGGAGGTCCTAGGAAAGATACGACTACACAGTGGGGTCGTGGGAATTGAAGAAAGAACAAGGCACGAGGGAACTTACCAAGGCCAAGAGGGAGGTAAAAGAGAAGAAGGAGGTCGATGGCTGAAGGCGGCGCGAGTGCTCCGGTGAACTCCTTCGGCGGTGAGGTGGCGGCGCAACCTCCAGTGGTCTTCTTGGCGACGAGGAGGCGAGGGCGTAGCTTCAATGGATTCCTTGGCGGAACCTCAAGCACAGCGAAACACTGGATGAGAGCAAAAAGGAGATAAGTGTGGAAAGAGGTGATGATAGAGAGTCACTCAAGCTGTTTATAGCCTTGAGAAGGAGGAGAAAGAGAGTCTCTGGAAAGTTCAAAGACGGATGAGTCAAAGGTAGGTAAGAGACAGGGCAAGTGTCACGACCGATCTGGTGAAGGACAACCGAACAGGATATGCTGAGAAGGAAGGGGACAAGGAGGGAGAAAAAGGTGCCACGCAAGTGACCACGTAGGTGGCCGTATTTTATTCGGATCAAATGGCATTAAATGCACAAAGGCTTAGGTGGCGGATAAGAATAAGGGTAAGCAAGACTGTCAAGTGGAACCAGTCAACTTGGAAAACAGTCTGGTCAAAGAGGAGTGGTCACAGCTCAAGGGGAGGTCGTGACCGGCAGGGGTGGTCTTTGCAAAAAACCGTAGACGAGGTCCGTTGGACAGGGAGGTCCTATGAGATCAAAGGAGATCTTTGAGGCGGTCGGAAAGGCTGAAAGGCTAAGAGGTCCAAGGGACAGAGAGGTCCAAAGGATAAAGTGGTCCTGCAGACAGGGAGATCTTGACCTACGAGGGTGGTCTTTATGAAAAGGCCAAGGGGTGGTCTTTACAAAAAGATCAGAGGTTCGAAGGACAAAGAGGTCATGGGGAAATCCTGCAAAGGTGGTCTTTACAAATAGACCACGAGGTCCTGAAGAGAAGGAGGTCAAAAGGGCAAAGGGAAAGGCACAGTGAAACAGAGCGCCTCGATTGAGACGGTGGCTCAAAAGGATGAGACGTTTGGACTAGACGAACGTGCCACAAGATCATGCTGCCTCAATGCAGCGGCTGAATCGAGCCATGGGAGGTCTTAGACTAGAAGGAGGCCTAACCCACGGGGAGGTCTGGGCCCTCAGATCCAAACGAAGGGAGGTCTGAACCATCAAGTCCAAACGAAGGGAGGTCCAAGCAGAGGGGTTTCAAAGGGAGAGGGATCCAGCGGAGGAGATCCACAGAAGGTGGTCCAAAAGAGGTCTCGACGGACAAGATGAGATCAGGGGAGGTCTTGGTGGTCAGGATGAACCCGAGGGAGGTCCTGACGGCCAAGATGAAGGGTCAAAGAGGTCCTAAATGACACAGGGAGGTCCAAATGGACACAGAGAGGTCCAAAGGAACACAAGAAGGTTCAAATGAACACAAGGGATGACAAAAAATTAAACAAGAGAGTTCCAAAAAGGAGAAATTCAACTTAAATTGAATTTCAGGAATTAAGACGTTTGAAACACAAACCCGAGCTAGGATGCCACGAGGTGGTCGTGACTCAAAGAGAAGGTCAAACCAAAAGAAGGTTCAATCAGAAACGGAGGTTTAGACCACAAGGAGGTCTAAACAGAGAAGGAGGTTTGGACTAAAAGGAGGTCTAAACCATCGAGAGATTCAAACCAACAAAGAGGTCTGAACTAAAGGAAATTCAAACAAAAGACACAAGGGTAGGTCTTGAACAAGGAGAGAGGTCTGAACCAAAGTGGTCTAGGCGCAAGGGAGGTCCTGACACAGAAGAGGTCTAGATACTGAGAAGGTTTGGACATAAGAGAATGTCCAAGCAAAATAAAGGGATGGAAATCTAGGCACAAGAAGTAGCCTGGAGAGAGACCAGAGCTAACAGAGAAAGGGAGAGACTACCCCAGAGCTCGAACAACTCCAAATAAACCAAGCTTTAGGATTAGTTGAAGTTTGATTTAGTCATTTTAAACTCTCAAATTCCAAAAATCTCAAGTTAAGCTTTAGGATTCAACAAAACCAAATGGTTCTTTTTATTTTTGAGAATTTTTTCGAAAAGACTTAGAAAATCAGGGTGTTACTCTCGTCCCTGAGATTCGGAGAGGCTAGAGAGAAAGTGGTGGCAGCAAGGGGTTTTAACTGAAGTCAGCTAAGGATGGCTAGATTCTTTGCCTACCGCTTCTTTGGACATTTATTGGCGTAATGTCCTAACTCTTGGCAGTAGAAGCACGTAACGCCTGCGGCATGAGATGACTTCTTCTGGGACTGGCCTTGAATAGGTGACTTGGAGGTGCAAGAGCTGGCTGGGTGACTTACTATCTCATCTTGGGGCATTAGCAAGCCCAAACTTCGGTACTTTTGCACTTGTGACCATTGTCCTGTTGTCGACAGGTTGCTTGCAACTTGAGTGTTTTGGGATTGGTCCTGTTGAACCTCAATTCCTTTGCTTCTTGAGATAGCCTGGGAGATGAATCCATAGTTCTTTCTTTCTCAGCTTGATGGGGAGTGGCTTGATGACTTACACTCTTCTGCTGCACCCCAGGGGTCATTGATGTCTTCAAACAGTCCTTGTTTTCATAGTTTGAGCACTTGATTGCTGCTGGGTGCATGGTTTCGGGTCCTTCCGAACTGACTTCAGGTGTTGATGTTGCTTGTGGTGCCAAGTTTGCTTGTGAGGGGCATTGCTTGACCAAGTGCTCTCTTTTGCCACAGCAATAGCAGGCTTGATACAAGATTTCCTTTCTCCTAGAACACTTTATAAAACGGTGTCCAATGTGATTGCAGCCGGCACAACATATTTCTTGTTTTGGCTTTCCGTTTTGGGGGCATCCATAGGCAAAGTGTCCGATTTCCCCACAGTGGTAACAAAGAACATTCTTCCATGGGTGACGGCCTTCAGGAAGAAAATGTCTTGCATTTTCACTAAGAGGGACTTTTGGTGACTTATCCTCGGGCAGCTCATCGCAGAGACGCTTCTTAGGTGCTGCAGGGACAGTGGCTGAGGGAACACCTCCGACATCCAGTTGTTGTATTATACGCTGCATCAATTGAGTCTGGGTAACGAGGAGCTGATTCAAATTATGGAGGGTTTCCGTTGTCGCTTCTCGGCTTCCTGTATATGGCACTCTCGGGGACATGGTCATGGACCGATTCTCCTTCAGAGCAACGGGACTTCACCATCTGTCGGGTGCTCCAAAAGGTTAGGGGAGTAGACCAAGGGTAGGTAAGAGTCAAAGAAGTCAAGGAGGGAATAGAGCAAACCACACCCCAGCAAAGAACCAACTCAAGAGCTTGCCGAAAGAACCAAGCAACTCAACAGCATCCCATGATCAGCACTTACCATCTGCCGAGACGACTCAGTACCCAGAAAGAGTCTAGGCGGTTAAAGCTACATGGTTGGGCTGACGAGGCGGTCTTCAATCCAAGGTCTTCAAGAAGGTCTTGCATGTTGTCCTTGAAGGCAGAGACGACGATGCTTCTTTTCTTCCATCTAGCTCTCTTCATGAGCCACTTGCTTTAACCATGTGTTGGGTGCTAGCTAGGAGCTAAGAATCAACTTTCCATCTTTGCTAGATCCACAACTTGATATTATTGAGATCCACCAATCCACATTTCTTAGAGTCACCCAATTAAAAGAATTCAATCGTTCAATCAGGATCACAATCAACTGAAAAGAGCACAATCCACAAACCTTCATTATTGAGTCTCCAAAAGACTTCTTAGCAATCCATCATTTCAAATTCGATTCACCAAATCATTTCATCACCATCTATCCAAAGAAATGTTTTGACCCATTCCAAAACCAAAGAAGGTATCCCCAAACATACCCTTCAATATTCAACAATCCAACAATTCCAAAATCGACGAGACATATTTCTATAGTCCAATCAAGATTCCTTTCAAATCCAAATTCTCTATTCAATAATATCCAACTAAATCCAGTTTAACCCACATATTTGATTCCCAACTTCCAATCAACATTACAATTGCGCCAGATTTAAGAGTATTCAATTTATCCTAATAATTGAATCAATACTACCAATTCCTATCTCCTTCATGATCCATCAAAACTTTCTTTCGAGATCAACTTCTGCTTGCACAATTTGTACAATCCACCATCTTGATCCTCTCTAATCCATTTACAATCAAAACATATCTACCAACATACTCGAAGATTCACAATACTTCCTATAACCATCCGCAAACCTCAAAATCTTTGCTTCACAAGATCAGCCTCAAGATCTTTAATTCACAAAATCAGTCTCAATAATGATCCTTCAAAGCTACCTAAGTTGGCATCCATATGCACTGGTTAACTCACAAGGACAGCTTCCAAGAGCCTTGCAGGGCTGATCCAGCTGCTTCAATCTTCCCGAGGCTTCCAGAGTTTAAGCACGAAGGGCTCGGTCCTATAGAAATTACAAAGGTAAGAGGATCCATTTGACCTTTCAATATGGTGACAAGGAGAAAAGCAAGGTAAGATAGAATTAGGGTAAGAAAGAATACCAGAAAGGAGGTAAGAACAGAAAGATGATCATGATGAGAAAAACACAAATTATTTTTCTTGATATGTAAAGTAGGTTTTGAAACTCTACGGCCATTCTACTAGGTTACGACCTGCAGTCGAGATGCTCTGATACCACTTTTGTAACGACCCGACCTGGAATCACCCGAGGGGTCCTCCAAGGCCACCTGAAAGACCTCCCGAGTGGTCTGTTGGACCCCTTGGGTGGTCCTGGAGGTCCCTTTGAGCGATCCTGTTGGACCTCCTAGGAGGTTCTGGTGAACTTTCCAGATGGTCTTAGAGGACCCCTCGGTGACTCCAGATTGGGTCGTTACAGATGCCGTACTCAGGAAATTCAGGAAACTGATATAGCTTTCAGTCGAGTCACGTTGTCACGACTGGGTCACGCGCCTGCTACTCGTGTGACGGAGATGCGAATGGTGTCGACGCCTTTTGCCGGTCATGAGACGGTGTCGACAGGCCTTAGTCGCACGAGTTTACGATTGGGCCTACTGGCTCAAATCGTTGGACCACCAAGTGATTAGGCACAATCGCATGTTGGTTCAAATGATTGTGAGTCTGTTCTGTAAAAAAAAAAAAACTAAGTCATGGTTTATTTGTGTAAAATGATTAAAAATAATTTATTTTAAAAATCTCGATACTTACATCCAGTATACGAAATAATAATGACGGTGAGTAGGGATCGATCGCCTTGCATTGCAGCTGCCGTGAGTCGGAGACCACAACTTTGCTAAAATTTGATTTGCACTTAAGACAGCAGAACTTTGCCAATTTGATTGTAGAGACTAGCATTGTTGAGCTCTTAAGCTGCCACCAGTTGAGCAAGAGTGTCAAGGGCGTTAGTCTTCCTATTTTCTATTTTCTACTGTGCTATTGTTAAACTTCTCAAACTGTCCACAGTTGGAGTACTTCAATGCTAAACAGTAAACAGACATCACTGTAATAGGTTGTGTCTCGTTCCACTCTTCAGTTCTTCAGCATTACCAAATAAAAACTCTTCAAAATATCTCAATTTTCCTGATCAAGAACATAAAGCTCCTCTGCACACAATGTTAGACCATATCTTGCATTGTTCAACAGAAGCTCCATTTTCTCTAACTTTAGTACCAAACATATCCAAACGATTCATACAGCATTGTTGGGAAATCTCCAATCTAAAATTTCTTTAAATAGACAGAGCCAAACAAATATGGACATAAGAACAGGAAATAAACACAGTACATGCAGTCAGATAAATAAGTGATGCCTTGTGTGGAAAACGGGAAATACGGCAAAGATTTGTAATGCTTCCTTCAAAGTAATATTACAGGTCCAAAGACTTAAGTTATCTCTATAAAAATTTTCAAATCCAAGACTCCAAGCAAATATTTGGTGTGCGCCAAACACAACCAACATTTTCAAAATACTTGTAATTCGAAAAAAAAAACTCAGTTACAACTAGGACCAATCCAAACTAATAAAGCTCGGTCAATTCGACGCTGATCAAAATTCAGTTAACACCCCTAATGATCAACTGTCCCAGCCCCAAGAATTATGCTCACCAAAAGGAAATGAACCTTTGGACTAAATATTAAAAATATTGAGGGAGATGACATTCTACATGTCCATTGACTAACAGTAACCAGTGGAAAATATGCAATTTCACTCGAACAAATATTTTTCATGTTCGCCCAACACAGCCAGCATTTTCACAATGTACCCATAGTCTAAAAGAGAAGATTAATTACAACCAAAACAAAGCTAAATTTCTGTTAGGCTGTTCTTCTAGAGAAGGATCTGTTATGTTTCCCTGGAGTCAAGTGATTTTAAATTTAAATATTCATGTAGCGTTGCTGCATCTAGTGTCAAACTTCTGTTTCCCAGGAGTTAAGTGATTTAACAATTTAAATATTCACGCGGCAATGCTGGATTTAGTGTCAAACTAAATACCTGTAGAACATACATAGCAAACAGGTATTAGAGAGAAACAAGTTTTAAGCTTAGAAAGCTCTAGTTTCAGATCCCTCCATGCCCATCAGTAGAGATGACAAGGAATTTGATATTCCTCTTTGAGGACAATGATGCACATCTAACCTCCCATAATGAAGTTATTATCTTCAAAAGTACAAATGTTAGTGAATACTATTCGGCCACTTCTCTGCAATTCAGGCGTGATGTTACTAAAAAAAGGTTGGGAGAGTAACCCACATACCTCACAATATACACTTCATATACAAAGAAAATATATCCCCTCAATTACGAGTCCAGAATGTCTAGTTAGAATTACTTTTCTGCAAAAGGTTTCAACCAACCCAGGATTCCACAAAAAAGTGATATTTTTCAGGGAGAAAATCCTGATGTTGCTGATGTTTCCTCCCTGAAAAAAGTGATATCAGTTAAGCAGCTGAGGAAGCTTCAAGGGTGAAGTTCTTCTCATCAATTTCGGAGAGGTAAGCACTAGCCCTGCATACCTCCCCTTTGAGAAGTAAACTTCAAACAAATATAAGAGACCTTTATTGATTACTTAAACATTACATAATCCAACATTAGGTTAATGAGAAAACTAGGTGGTACATCAGGCCACAAAAGAGTTGCAGTTAAAGAGATAGAGCCTCTCTACCTAGTCGATGCTCAGCATGCATTGCGCTATCGTAATGCTACAAGTGTCTGTTGAACGCACTCACCATTCTGAATGAGGAGGATATGTGCCGGGCTCCATCAATAACAGCAGGCCCTTCACCCTTGCGCAAGGTTGCTATCTGGGATATCTGCAGCATCACATACCTAAGAGGCATCAGTTTCAATAATCACATGGTTTCCTCCAGGTCCGAGATGCTCTTCCTCTTGTGCGCTGCCACGTCTTGCTTCGGCCTCTCCTCGGACGCCTCCAGGATGGGGCTCAGCATCGGCTGCTGGTTCTGCTGCTGATGGTGTGGCTGCTGGTTCTGCTGCTGCTGCGACACCATCGCCTCCGCTTCTGCCACCGTCGAGGGGTCGTCCTCCGAGGCGTAAAGTATCTTCTGAATAGCATTGACAATCTGCTAACAGAATGAAATGTCATTATCAACATTACCCTGACAAAAGCATGATGTTTATACTTGTTCAGAAGGCTTTGCAGTAGGTACGCACAGGCACTCGGCTAGTTGTCAGTAAGCAATACAAAAACAAAGGCATTTCTGCTACTTACTGGCAAGTGCTTAATCTCAGGGATCTGGCACAAGATCTCAACGTCACGCAGCTTGGAGAAATAGAAATCTCTTTCTTTCTCGAGGCTATCAACAAGGAGCTTCAGTTCAGTGGTCTGCATTTGATGTCACAATGTAAGTTTTTCAAAATTCTGCGACCTGAGAAGAAAATTAGGCAAAAGCATTCATACGAACTCTCTCTCTCTCACCTGCTCATCATAAGCTGGTCCTGCAGAGTTAGCAGGAGATGGCTTTGCATTCCGTTGTGGGGGCATTCGCCGCGTGCCCGTTGGCCCGCTTAGCGCCATGCTACGAAGCTTGAGCTTTGTGGGCGGCGGACGAGACTTGGCGGGCGCTGAGAAGGCACTGATGTCCTTCGTTAGTCTCCTTTCCACCTTTGTCGCTTTCTCTTCTCTCGGAAGCATTGTAGCTGTGCGCATCCAATTCACAGCACAACAAAACGCAAGTATTCAGAGGATTTTGATGAGACATCAAAGGCAATGATCGCGGTAAGGGTTGCAGTTTGTCATGCCTACGCAGGCAAGTATGTCCTCAGTGTATTGACCTAAGAGAGGAAGAAGCCGGAGCCGGTGCGCTGTACGGAGACGCCGAGGTCCTTAAGGGAGAATTCGCTGTGAAGCGAGTTGATCACTTGGCAAAGTAGTGCCGGCGAGGAGGCGGTGAGGACAATATCGTCGACGTACAACAGGAGGTAGACAGTGTCCGCACCATGTCGGTAGATGAACAGTGAGCGGTCTGCCTTGGAGGCGGAGAACCCCAAAGACACAAGGTAGGTCGCAAAGCGACTAAACCATGCCCATGGGGCCTGCTTGAGGTTGTATAGGGACCTGTTGAGGCGGCAGACATGCGAGTTTTGCGCGGGGTCGACGAAGCTGGAGGGTTGTTGATAGTAGATGGTCTCGGCGAGCGTGCCGTTGAGGAAGGCGTTGTTGACATCGAGCTGATGCACCGACCACTCATTGGCGAGCGCAATGGTGAGGACGGTGTGCACGGTGGCTGGTTTCACAACCAGACTAAACGTCTCATCAAAGTCAACGTCGGGTCGCTGGGAGAAACCGCGAAAGACCCAACGAGCCTTGTATCGATCCAAGGAGCCATCGGGCTTCAACTTGTGTCGAAAAATCCATTTTCCTGTCACAACATTAGCACCGGCGGGACGTGAAACGAGCTCCCACGTGTTGTTTGTTGTAAAAAGTGCAATTTTAGCATAAATTCAGATTTAATTCCAGCATAAATAATTATGAATAAAACATAATACCATAACCAATTAAATGACAATTGACACAAAAAAAACATGAAAATCCTTCAAGTTATTCAAAAGGAACAGTATGATCAACAAGTACATAATGGGTAAAAACAAAATCAGCATAAAGCTAAGATTTAGTAGCATGAAGATTGCTCTCAGAAAACTAGATGCACAAGGATTAACTTTGGCCATCTTAGCACTTCAGTCTAAACTCTTCACAAAATTGATAAGATAACTAGAAATCAAACTTTGAGCCCTAAATCAATGCTTTACTGAACTGACAAAACTAAACTCATGAGCAGCATTCAACTCTTATACTTTCTGTCAATAGTAGTTCACCAAAAGACATAGAATCCTTTACTCCAGTCTATAAGACAACATACTACATATGACCTCATAGTAAAAGAAAACTACAAGGATCAATTATACAGCCTTTCGACCACCAGTAGAATTAACAAGATTGCTAATCAAATTGATCAATTTATTCACTACAGAAAGAATCTGAATTGCTAGAGATAATATGATAGCAGTAAGCAACTCTATTAGGGCTCAAGATTGAACTAGATATCTTAACAAATTTCAGTTCAAGACTATTATTATCATTGAGCAATAAGCCAAACTCACATGTATCTTTGCAATATCTTCCAGAGCTAGTCTCAGTGACCAACGCAGTCAAGTAGATCAACTAGCACAACACACATATATGCAAAGTTATGCTCAACTGATTAACAGAGATACTCACAGATTCAGTGGTAATCGAAACCACCAGGATGTAACCAGGCAAGGCACGTCAAGAAGACGCTGACCCAGAAAAACTATCGCCTCGCTGATCCAAGCAATTGACGAAGTATTCGGAGATACAATGCCGACCTTTGAACTTCGGGACCCACCGATGAACAAAGTTGAGGTGCAAGGAAAATGCCGCACAAGATCATCACAAATGCTTCGGCCAAAGCACCAAGGAGCACCCAACCGAACACCTTCCTTCCATCGACCAATCCAGAGCCAACAGGAGAAATCCCCAATTTCACACACACTAAGTTTCTCCCCTGAGCACCCAACCGAGAAGGGCACAAGAAGAAACCTTTGGAATGCGAAAAGGGGAAAAATCCTGACCTTCCACCGACGGCGTCGGAATGCTCACGATGATGCAAGATCTCTCAGAGAGACACCACCAAAGATCAATCTAGGAAGAAGATGAACACCAGATATTGGGGGAACTTCACTGATTTTTTTTTCTTCGGGTCTCAGATTTAAGAGAGAGGGGGGCTTATCTTTCAAGAGGAGTCCCTGCTTACTAACCACCCGACGGTGCACAACCCGCTAGATCCAGGCAGCCTCCATCACCCGGGTCACCTGCCGCCAAGTTTGGACGAGAGCCAAAACTACCCAACGCCCAAAACTGTCGAAGCAGTTCCTCCATCGTTGGAGAACTGGTTGCAAGACCTTATCCCCCCTTCATCTTATGACCAGTGGGCCCCTCTAATTTCCTTTCTTTTCTTTTTAATCTTTTCTCAAAAGGAGAAATTACCAAAAAGCCCTTAAAAACAACATTGTTTGCGCGCAAGGCGTCAAACTCATGTTGCATGGCGAGACGCCAGTTTTCGTCATTGAGTGCCGTGTGGTAGGTCTGCGAGATCAGCGAGGGAACGGCCACATGTAGGTTGAGCCGGTCAACGGGAAGCCGGAAACCACGTTTGCCACGAGTTGTCATGGAGTGCTCGTTGACAATCGGGGCAATAGGCATGGCCGGCGGTGCAGAAGCAAGAATGGCGTCGAACATCTTGGCGGTCTTGAACACATGCGCGATATCATGTGGGGCGTGGAGTCTTTGGGGCAAGGAGTCCTGTGTCGTGTGATAGGAAAGAGAGCAGGGGCGGGTGTGTGAGCGATGACTGAAAGGAAGTCGATGTCAGAGGGCACCGGCGGGTTAGGTTGCTCAGAAAAAGGAAAGGAAGATTCATCAAAGATGACGTGACAAGAGATGATCATGCAATTTGTGGAGAGGTCGAGGCAGCGGTACCCCCTATGGTGTTCAGGATAGCGAAGAAAACGCATAGGCGTGGGCCTTGCCGCAAGTTTGTCTTGCGATGGTGGTGAGAGATTAGGGTAACACCTACAACCGAAAACACGAGATGAGAGTAGTCGGAGGTGAATCAAAAGAGCTTGGTAGGGGATGCCAAATTGAGTGTTTTAGTGGGGTGGAGGTTGAGAAGATATGTGGCGGTGTGGAAGCTTCACCCAATACTGAAGCGAAGATGCTCGCTGAAATAGAAGAGAGCAGAGAATGTCGTTGGTAGAGCGGATGATGCGTTCGACCTTACCGTTTTGTTGGGAGGTGTGTGGGCATGACATGCGGAGTGCAATGCCATGGGAGAGGAGGTGGTGGTGCATGGAAGAGTTGTCAAATTCGCCACCATTGTCGCACTGAATGGCGCGAACGAACGAGGAGAATTGAGTGCCGACATAGGCAAAGAAATTGCGAAGAGTGGTAAAAACATCATATTTAAGACGAAGGGGAGACGTCCACAAGTAGTATGGAGAGCTCTAATTCCATGAAGTCTCGTAGAAATGATGTACTTAACTGATTCATTGGTGTACAGGGATATATATACAATGGTGACACTAATGTGAACACATGCAGCAACTGCTAATGTGAATACATGTAGCAACTCGAATTAATCACCTAGTTGAACTGAGGCGTCACATGCGAATTAATCTCCTAGTTGAACCAAGGCGCCACATGCGAACGCATGGTAGGCTAAGACACACAATCGGTAACACTAAACACAACTTAACATTTGCGCAATGCTCACAATTAAATTGGCCATACATGCTAAAGAAAAGTAGGGAGCAGACACTGCTCATGAAGCCTCCATTGACGGAATCACAAGATCTTTTCATCCATTGCATGAACTCCAAAGTTGTCTAGGGCCTTCCTTTGATGAGCTTATTCACCTCGATGTCTTTGCAACAATGGGCGAGAAAACAAGAACAATTAATATAGCAATTGCACTAATAGGCTCTCTCGAATAGCAATTAGTAAGCTAAAGTTCTAAACACCAATCCCCAATTCCACCACGATTGCTCATGAGGAACTCCAAGTCAATATCGATCTAGAATTAATTCTTCACAATTGATCCTATTCACAATATGAATTAAGTCAATCTCGGATCTAGAATCCAGAGTGTTTGAGCCTTTCGCCACCTAATTCTTCTCTTCTAAACTAAATGCCATTGAACAAGACCGCCACAACGCATGGAACAATTAGACGACATGAGAAATCCAACCTAATATAACCAAATTTCACCCATGCGGGGCAAGAAGAGAGTGAAAGGCAAACCACCAGCACCTTGGTGATCTTTAGCTTGTTGAACACATCCTGCGCAAAGATCTTGTAGTTCTCGATCATGTCGTACTGCCTTGGCGTCGAAGTTGACCTTGTGCATCTGCGATCGCCGCGGTCTTGCCATGTTCATTAGTTGGCACGCCAACGCGCCCGACGTCGACTACATGCCAACACCATTCCAAGAACCCAGGCACGCAAAATGCAACCCAAAGGAGCAGCAGCTCCCCCGAAACACACACACACTGTTGGAATTAATATGGGCTAGGCCCAAATATTATATTCTAATTAATTCCTAGTAAATCTCAAAGGCCCATGTGCAAGTGCTAAAAATGTTTAGTCCCACATGGAGGAATTAAGGAGAGTGACACTAGTTTAAAAGGTGGAACATGGTAGCCCATCTTGTGGAATTGGAAAGAGACAACACATGCGCTGCCGCCGCCTCACCGAGCCGAGCCGCAGGCGGTCTGGCATGTGCGTGTCGCGTCTCGACATTGAGGGTGATCATGGTCTCTGTGTTGGCCTTTGGTCTTCGGTGATCAAGGCCTTTGGTCTTCGGCGCATCGTTTGATGGTGATCATGGCCTTTGACTCTCGGGCGATCGCCCTGATGGTGACTGATGGTCTTTGGTCTTCTGGCGACCTTTGGGCTCTGTCTTTTGGCTATATAAGGAGACTGAGAGAACTGGCTCTAGTCTGAGTTTTTTTCCACTTCCACAGTTCAGAAATTCCACAGTGCTTGTTGTTGTCTTTGGCGATCTCCATCCCGGCGAGACGCGTGTACGGCCAAGACCGGGAGAAGCGAGCTCGAACCTCGTCCTTGAAGGCTTGCACGAGCGAGGACGAATAAGGTTTTTGGGAGCGTTAGGCGATCGCTCATTTCTACGTCTACATCAAGTGGCACGACTACGACTCTCTGCTACGTTCTACATCGACTACACGACTCTCTGCTACGTTCTACATCAACTGCACAACTACGCGACGTCCACTACATCATGACGAACAACGACATTATCAAGAATTCGGTGCTACTTCTTCTTCTCTCGAATCGGGTATGTTACTTGGTTTGCTTTACTATTTGTTGTTATGATGAACGCTGAGATAGATATGCTAGTTTATGTCTTTCTAGAAATTAGTATGCCTATAGTGTTCATACATACCTGCTTTATATTTGTGAAAATAGCCAGAGTATTTTCCATATTTTATCTAGCTTATTTCTGGATTAAAGTAATTCGAAAAATGCTTATATTCTCAACAATCCAAAAATCTTATTCTAGGCATAGGCATTTTTCGCCAACTAGCTTTGCTGCTGCGCTCAAACCCTCTGAATAGTCGATGCATACATGGTGATTAAAACTGGAAAAGAGATGTGGGATGCACTCGAGGCCAAATTTGGGGTTTCGGATGCAGGCAGTGAATTGTATCTCATGGAGCAATACCATGACTACAGAATGGTTGATAGCCGTTCTATAGTTGAACAGGCTCATGAGATACAATCTATAGCCACAGAACTTGAGTACTTCAAGTGTGTATTACCGGACAAGTTTGTCGTGGGAGGCATTATTGTCAAACTTCCTCCTTCTTGGAGGAATTTTGCTACTTCTCTGAAACACAAGAGACAAGAGTTTTCTGTTGAAAATCTCATTGGGTCTCTTGATGTTGAAGAGAAGGCGAGGGCAAAGATACACACACTAGAGGTAATGAGGGACATTCTAGTGCCAATATGGTACAGAAGAAGAATGGCCAAACGCAAAAGTTCAAAGGCAAGAATAAGAGTGCACAAACAACAAGCTTCAAGAAGAAGAAGAAGAACACAAAGTATCCCTTTGCTTTGTCTGTGGCGAACCTGGTCATTGGGCCAAGGATTGCAGCCAACACAAGGGTGGGAAGAATCAGCAAGGGCAGAATTCCAAGTCCGCCAATGTTGTTGTTGGTACTATTGAGACGGAACTTGAGGTATAGTAATTTACCTCTCGTTTTTTCCGTATGTCAATCTCTGATTGGTGGATAGACACCGGTGCTAATATACATGTGTGTGCCGATATTTCATTGTTCTCTTCTTACTGTGTCACTCGGGATTCACTAGTTCTAATGGGGAACGGTCACATGCCATCGCTCATGGTGTTGGCACGGTCGATCCAAGTTTACTTGGGGAAGATTGTGCAATCAAGAACGTGCATCATGTGCCATCGATCAATAAGAATCTCGTCACGGATCTCTTACGTGTAGAGATGGTTTTAGACCGGTATTTGTGTCCAATAAATTTGTAGTGTCCAAGTGTGGACAATTTGTTGGTAAAGGATATGTGCGCGAGGCTTGTTCCGCCTATCTCTTTCAGATTTATGTAATAATATTGTGAACTATGTTTGCGATAGTAATGAGACTACTATTTGGCATTCACGACTTTGTCACATTAATTTTGGTTGCATGACGCTTAGCCGCTTTAGAGTTAATCCCAAATTCACCCTTGCCAAAGGTTCTAAATGTCAAGTTTGTGTGCAATCAAAGCAAATTTCATAAGCCTCATAAGGCCACGGAGGTAAGAAACTTGGCACCATTAGAACTCATACATTCAGATCTGTGTGAGATGAATGGTGTGTTAACAAAAGGTGGTAAGAGATATTTTATGACTTTGATTGATGACTCCACTAGGTTATGTTATGTGTATCTTTTGAAAACTAAAGATGAAGCTCTTCACTACTTTAAAATCTATAAGGCAGAAGCTGAGAACCAACTTGAAAGGAAAATCAAAAAGGTTAGGTCTGATCGTGGTGGAGAGTACTTTTCAAATGAGTTCAATTTATTCTCATGAGGAACATGGTATAATCCATGAGAGGACGCCTCCTATTCTCCCTAGTCAAACGGGGTTCTTTGAAAGAAAGAACCGCGCTCTAATCGATTTGGTTAACGCCATGTTGAGACACAATGGTCTTTCCAAAGCATGGTGGGGGAGGCTATATTGACTTCATGTCATGTTCTAAATAGGATTCCCACAAAAATAAAGAGATAACCCCATATGAACAATGGGAGAAGAAAAGACTATCACTTTCATACTTGCGCACTTGGGGTTGTTTGGCGAAAGTCAATGTGCCAATTCCTAAAAAGCGTAAGCTTGGACAAAAAACCGTTGATTGCGTCTTTCTAGGCTATGCTCACCATAGCGTTGGATATAGATTTCTAGTGATGAAATTTGGAGTACCTGACGTGCAAGTTGGTACAATTATGGAGTCCAGAGATGCTACATTCTTTGAGGATATTTTTCCGATGAAAGATATGCCTAGTTCATCGAGTCAGGAACCTGATACAATTCCTAAACCTGCCATTCCAATGGAATATTTTGAACAAACCCTTGAACAAATTCCTAAGGAGGAAGACAATGAAACTCTAAGGAAGAGTAAAAGACAAAGGACTGCAAAGTCTTTTGGTCCTGATTTCATTGTGTACCTTGTGGATGATACTCCAAGTACAATTTCTGAAGCGTATGCTTCTCTAGATGCGGAATACTGGAAGGAAGTAGACCGTAATGAAATGGATTCCATTATCTCTAATGGAACTTGGGAGATCACTGAGAGTCCTTATGGTTGTAAACCTGTAGGATGTAAGTGGGTGTTCAAAAAGAAGCTTAGGCCTGATGGTACTATCGAGAAGTACAAGGCACGGCTTGTGGCCAAGGGTTATACCTAAAAGGAAGGCGAAGATTTCTTTGATACTTATTCACCTGTGGCTAGATTGACCACTATTCGAGTACTACTATCTCTGGCTGCCTCACACAGTCTTCTCGTTCATCAGATGGACGTTAAGACGGCTTTTCTAAATGGAGAGTTGGACGAGAAAATTTACATGGATCAGCCAGATGGATTTATAGTAGATGGTCAAGAAGGAAAGGTGTGCAAATTGTTGAAATCTTTGTATGGTCTTAAACAAGCACCTAAGCAATGGCATGAAAAGTTCGACAGAACTTTAACATCTGCAGGCTTTGTTGTGAATGAAGCTGACAGATGTGTGTATTATCGCCATGGTGGGGGTGAGGGAGTCATTCTATGTCTGTATGTTGATGACATACTGATTTTTGGGACCAACCTTAATGTGATTAAGGAGGTCAAGGATTTCTTATCTCGAAATTTTGAGATGAAAGATCCGGGAGTAGCCGATGTTATCTTGAACATCAAGTCGTTGAGAGTGATGATGGTGGTATTACATTGTTGCAATCCCATTATGTGGAAAAGGTTTTGAGTCGTTTTGGTTATAGCGACTACAAACCCTCTCCAACACCTTATGATCCTAGCGTGTTGCTTAGGAAGAATCGGAGAATAGCCGAGACCAATAGAGATATTCTCGGATAATTGGTTCACTTATGTATTTAGCTAGCGGTACCAGTTCGACATCTCGCTTGTCGTGAGCAAACTAAGCGGCTTTGTTTCAATCCAGAGATGATCATTGGCATGCTCTTGAGAGGGTAATGCGCTATCTAAAGGGTACTATGAGCTATGGCATTCATTATACCGGTACCCAGGTACCGGAGGGTTATAGCGATTCAAACCGGATATCCGATGTCGATGAGATTAAAGCCACAAGTGGATATGTCTTCTTACTTGGAGGTGGCGCTGCTTCATGGAAGTCTTGCAAGCGCACTATCTTAACGAGGTCAACAATGGAAGCGTAACTCACAAAGATTAGATATCGCCATCGTTGAAGCCGAATGGCCTCGTGAGCTTTGATGGATTTGCCGTGGTTGAAAAACCAAGATCGCTATTCGATGAATTGAGACAATCAGACTGTGATTGTCAAGGTGAACAGTTCTAAGGATAATATGAAATCATCAAGACATGTGAAGCGAAGACTGAAGTCCGTCAAGAAAATGAGAAACTCCGGAGTAATAGCTTTGGATTATATCCAAACAGCTAAGAATCTGGCAGATCCCTTCACAAAGGGTTTATCATGAAATGTGATAGACAATGCATCAAGGGAGATGGGTTTGAGACCCACGTGAGTTATACCATAGTAGTAACCCATCCTATGTGATCGGAGATCCCGTGAAGTAGGATTGGCGAAACAAGCTATTGGTTAACTGGGAGGAGAGTACCTTTATAGACCTATTCCATTGGAGATACAATTCTCTCCTAAATCTGTATGGCAGGTTGATTTTTATCTTAATGTGTTCTATGGCTTGTTAAAGCAAAGATGCTGTCCTACAGAGCAGTCTTGAAAGAACACACCTATATGAGCCCGATCGCTAGTCACAGCCTATGAAATAGGGTAATTTCTAGGAAGCTCATGAATAGGCTAGAGTATGACTTATATGCTCCAACTCATGGGATGCCTAGCACTTAGTATCGCTTAAGGACTTAAGTGAAACTTATTCACACAAACCTGTCAATTCAAGGCTTAGTCCATTGTGCGCCAGGATAAGTGTAGCTTCGTTTCAGTGGATGTTCAACCTTAACCTGCTCCATCAAAACACCGGTATATTAAAACAATATCAGGATCAAGGCATTTGACATGTGCCCTTGAGATCTAGCGGGGATTGTTGAATTAATATGGGCTAGGCCCAAATATTATATTCTAATTAATTCATAGTAAATCTCAAAGGCCCATGTGCAAGTGCTAAAAATGTTTAGTCCCACATGGAGGAATTAAGGGAGTGACACTAGTTTAAAAGGTGGAACATGGTAGCCCATCTTGTGGAATTGAAAGAGACAACACATGCTTGCTGCCGCTCCGCCTCCGAGCCGAGCCGCGTGCGGTGCATGTGCATGTAAAGCGCATCGACATTGAGGGTGATCATGGTCTCGTGTTGGCCTTTGGTCTTCGGTGATCATGGGCTTTTGGTCTTCGGGCGATCGTTTGATGGTGATCATTGGCCTTTGACTCTCGGCGATCGTCCTTGATGGTGATCGATGGTCTTTGGTCTTCGCACGACCTTTGGGCTCGTCTTTTGGCTATATAAGGAGACCGAGAAACGGCTCGTCTCGAAGTTTTTTTCCACTTCCACGCTTCGTAAATTCCACAAAGCTTGTTGTTGTCTTTGGCGATCTCCATCCCATGAGACGCGTGTCTGGCAAGCACGGAGAAAGAAGCTGGAACCTCGCCCTGAAGGCTTGCACGAGCGAGGACGAATAAGGTTTTTGGGAGCGTTCAGGCGATCGTCATTTGCACGCGTCTACATCAAGTGGCACGACTACGACTTCTGCCACGTTCTACATCGACTACATCGACTCTCGCCGCTTCTACATCAATCGCACAACTACGCGACGTCCACTACATCATGACGAACAACGACATTATCAAGAATTCTGGTGCTACTTCTTCTTCTACTGAATCTGGGTATGTTACTTGGTTTGCTTTACTATTTGTTGTTATGATGAACGCTAAGATAGATATGCTAGTTTATGTCTTTCTAGAAATTAGTATGCCTATAGTGTTCATACATACCTGCTTTATATTTGTGAAAATAGCCAGAGTATTTTCCATATTTTATCTAGCTTATTTCTGGATTAAAGTAATTCGAAAAATGCTTATATTCTCAACACACACATGCACACGCACAGAGAGACCCAAGAAATCTCCAATCCCACAACCAACGGAGAAGAGAATAAACGCAGACACCTCTAGATTGGAAGAAAAATCCCGATTCGAAGAAGCACTCGTTACCTCCTTGACCTTGGAGAGGCCGAGTTGCGGCGTGGTGTTGATCCGCCGCCAGATCTCGCGCGCCTCACGGCAGTAGGCGCCGGCCCATCATCTCGATGTTGCTCGCCGCCATCGCCTTCCTCCTCCTCCGCAAACCTAACCTCTCGCAAAGACCAACAATAGGCGGAGGCGTGAGCGGGAAGTTTGGGGTTCACAAGGAGAGATCCGAGCGAGGAAGATTTTCAATGTGGTGGCATCGGGGCTCCAGCCTAATTAAAAGGAGAGAGAGACGATTACGCCCTTAGCGCGGGCCGTGAGGGTTTGAACTTGGACGGCGTGATTCGCGCGTGGGAGGTGGATTTAACGGATTCTACCGATGGGGACGGGACGGACGGTCTTGTGAGGCGGTCCGTAATTTTGCGTGTGGAAAATTTGCATTTTGGTGGTACAACCTGCTGTGGTGTGTGCGTCGCTGCGTCTTTGCGGTGTCGTCGCCTTGGGCATGTGCCGCTTTAAATGGAGCCGCAGTGATTGTTTGAAGCATTTTTGTTTCAACGATTTTTTGCCCGTTGCTTTTTGTTGGCTTTTGCGTGTTCATGTGTGCTCGAAGAAGTGGGTGCTCGCGCAAATTTTCATCTTTTTGACAGAAAATTGAGAGTTTTTACTACACTGTAAAACTAACAGATCATTAAGGCGACATGGAACTTGAAAAACATGCCGCTCTTAGGATCATCTTATTGTGAGGAGATACTTTCCAGGTTGCACAAAACATTTGTGGCATTCCCCTAAAACACGGACTACATCTTAACTAATAAAGGAAAGAGTTTACTCCCGTACAGCGAGACGATCGTCCCACCCTTGAAAAAAAAACTTGCGTCTACTCCTTCCACCCCTCCTGTGCACGCACTACACCCTCCCGTCCTAAAAAAACCGTTAAGGAAAGACATGAGAAAGTTGCTGAACAAAACTCGCAACGCTCGCAACGCCGCCGTGGACCTCGACCAAGCGCTTGCCATCGAGCGCTTTGCCGCAAGACGCTGCTTCCGTCTTCGCTAGCATCCGGGAGATCCATGATGGCCAGCTTTGTCGCACGCAGAAGGCGCACTCGAACCTCTCAGTCCTCCTCATCGACGACAACGCGACTGCTTGGGGAGGAGGCGGCGTCACCTCCCACCGTAACCACTCTTTCGGCCATGTACGCTTCCCGATCCCACGCCATGGCTCTTAGCTCCTTCGCCTCCTCCCACTTCTGCTCGCTCCCGTGGAGCGTGCCTCATCTCATATACGATTCTTTTTATCCGTTGCAACGCACGAGTATATAACTAGGACACAATGATACAGAGAATCAATTCATTCATGGACATATTATGTTTGGTTTACCTAAAAACATTATTGGTTCTGAGTTCTGACCACAAATGTGTGCACGACTTAAGCTATTAGAACTGTTTGGTCTAACTTCAAATGTGTCTCTACAGTTTTCCAATATAAATATGTATTTTTTGCTTGCTTTGAACAATCGTTTGAGATTTTGTTCAAACAAATTTTGAGGCATGGAATGCAATGCGGAATGGTTTTACTTACTACTAAAAATTTTTAGTGAGAGCCGATTTAGAAAGCTTCAGCTTTGTACATATGCTTCACGTAATAAAGAAATTGTTTCGTTCAAAATATGGGATTCCATCACAACGCATCAAGACCAGATTAGTAATTTACAAAATTATACCAAGTAGATATCCTTTGTGAACAAACACATCACGGCTCGGCTGAAAAATGAAGAGTGGGAAAACGCCCAAAAAAGATGGAAGCAGAGTACGCTATCCTTCTTGCATAGGTTGCCCATTATTGCATTGAAGAACACGACGCTAGGATAGATGCCGCCATTCATCATTTCAAAAGCTAATTCCTCAAATTTCTCCCATTTGCCATGTGTACACGCACCATGAAGAAGGGTAGAGTAAATGATGTTGTCGGAGTCAATCCTTCTTCAATCATCCGATTCGATTGGGACATAGCATCATTCACTCCGCCTATCCCAAAAAGTGAACCTATTACTGCTCCATAGTTGACTATATTAGGCTCAACTTGTCGCCAGATTTTGTTAAATATAAGCAGTGCCTCATCGACCATTTCATATGCGCATATCAATATGTTGAACATATGATGATCAGGTTTAATACCATTCCGTACCATCAAATCAATGAGATCATGCATATCAACAAGAGCTCCTTCAGTAGCGTACCCATGAAGTAGAGTAGGTATTAACATTGGGTTTTGGGCCCTTCTCGGAGACCACAACTTTGATACCAGTAATGGGCTTTTGGCGCTGTTTTTAGCTAGTGTGTATGTACCCTCAATAGTATGTAAAGTTTGCTATTGTGGCTTGGACATTCCTTTTTTTGTTTCGTTACTATTTCTAGCTATTCGTATATGTCAAGATACTTTCACATTGTTAAATATATTTAGTCATCCGAGGACTCTACCGAAATTCACCAGGCGTAGCGTAGCGCATAACCCTATATAGTTAGGGCTGGAAACGAGCGAGAGCAGGCTCGTTTCCAAAGTAGGCTCGGCTCGGTTTGGCTCATTTTGAGCACGAGCCAGAAAGACGGCTCGGCTTGGCTCGTAAGGAGGCTCACGAGCCCTCACGAGCTGGGATCAGAATGCGAACAACAGTACATCCAATCAAATTCAATCAACAAAATCACAATTTTGTGCATCCATTCAATCAACAGATTCAACAATCAGTGCAAAGGCGCGGTTGAAGGGGCAGCGGCCGATGGGAGAGAAGAGCACGACCATCGATGTTGCCGGGAAATGCATGCCCAGCCGCTCGCGCGCCTCCTCGTCATCCTCGTCAACCTCTTCTTCATCCTCGTCGACCTCCTCGTGCGACTCCGGCAAGAACGTGCCCCTGAAGCGCCAAGAGTCGTACGCCGCCCACCCGCTTCGACCAAGGCTCTCTTGGGACTTCACAAGCACTCCGCAAGACTGTGGCATCCGCGTGTTCAGCGATCATGGCGGCATGATGATGGCAGAGAGCCCCCGGAGAGCGATCCAGCGCGTGGTGTTTAGCCATGCCTAGAGCGAGCTCAAGCTCATTGGCCTCGGCACACATCGAGGAGTGTTTGAAGCACATGCTTGATCCAATGTGAGGAAGACCGAAGAAGTTTTGCGCCAACGGCTCGTCAGGATTCAACGGCGCCGGCGATGGGAACCAAGACGCGGTGAAGGGCAACCGGATGGAGCCATGGAGGAGAGGAGAGGACGAGGTGGAATAGACGGGAAAATCGGCAGCAAGGAACTGTGGAATGGATGTGAGGATTTGGATGGGGCTCACGAGAGAAAAAGGACCATGGGTTGGGATTTGAGGAGCTATGAGCTACTGGGGAGGCATGCAAGTGCGGGAGATGGCGAGGGCGAGGGCCGAATGTGGCAGGTGTAACACCCTGGCTATGCGGAAGCCATGAAGTTACCTAAGAGACTAACATACAACAACAATACGGAATAATTTCAACTATTTTTCAAACAATAAAGCTTTAACCAAATAGAACTAAGACATCTCTCTAAAATCCGACAGAACCTCCTTTGTATAGATGGCTATACCGGAGGTTCGAATAGTTTAATAGCATCAATCACAATCGAATCCTCCAATATGAATGCATCATCAAAGGACATCCAAAATGTGCTAATCAACTAATGCATCAATGATCAGCATATCTGCGAGGGTTAAATGAACTCAATCAACAAATGAATGAGAACATAAAGGGGTCATCCATGAGCACAAACAAAACATCCACCACGAAGGGTGGTCACAATCTGAATCTAGAGCAATTATCAGGAACATGAATTGTGGATAAATAGACTAGGTTATTCATTGTGGTTAGTGATTATGTGACGTGCACCAAGCCTACCCTTTCCCATGCATGACGCTGCCTCGAGAGGTACCTAGCAAGCACAACACAGCAAGTGTGAGTTCACGACTCAGCAAAGTGCAATAGTAAATCAAACATAACATCATAAGTAGTCAAAGGAAAAATAAACAATTACATCATGAACAACATCATTGTATACCACAAATCCATCTCTCAGGATAGCATCGAAAGCATTCAAAGGGAATAAACAATCACACCTTGAACCACAATATTATATGTCGAACAACCAAATCCAAATCTTATGCAGAAATGCGATGAACATGTCATGAATGCATCTCTTCACTTCTTAGCAATTACCGGTAATGCCGAGTAGGTATCCGCTGATACCTACTCACGGCCGCGTGCTCTCTACGGGGATCCAAGCTCACACTCCAAGTCATGTAACAGCTTCTCACCGACTTCACCGGATTAGTTACATGACTTTCCACGGGTGTGGGGAACAAAGCCCATCCAATGCATGATGGGGACCTAACGCCCATCCAATGCCTGACGGGGACCTCAAGGAAATAACCCCTTGGCTAACACGTAGTCCAAGGTTCAGGAATGAACATGCAGAAATGCAAATGCGCATGTCCATTATCATTATCATGATTCATCATTAACAAGGTAGCCTCATTGCTCACCTTTTCCCATCTTTCTTGCCATCAACATATAACCATTATCATATAAGCATCACCATGTAAACATCAACATGTATGCATCATCATGTAACCATTAGCATGCAGCATCATGTAAACATCTCCAAGTAGTAAGCATCATCATTCAACTATGGCATTAGGCTCACCAACATTACCAAGCAATTATCAACATCAATCAACCATGGCATCCATCAAGTATATAATATAATAACTCATTAATAATACTTGCACTTGCCTCAACCGTGAAACAGACGATGAGAAGGCGAAACACTCTCATCGGGGTTCTCTACCACCTGGTAACCAAGAATGATACCAGGCATCAATCAACCATACATAACAAGACATTACTCGCTGCGTTCTACATCGATTCCCCATAACCCATGTTTAAACCCTCGATCTACTCAAGCTAGACAACAAGCTAAACAAAAACAAGAACGATTCATTCCCTAACATTCATCAAAATCCAAATAAAAACCTAGAGGAAGTAAGGATCCCAGAAGTCCGGAATTTCACGTAACTGATGGATTAAATCCCCCAAATCCAAACAAACTCATACTAGTGACGTCTTCCATATGCGAGAAGTAGCATCAACTCCTCACCTTTAAGTAAAGAAAGCTGGAGCCAGAATGCAAACCATGAATGCCTACATGGTATAGTGGGTCCACATTATAACGGTGCAGAATACTCAGATGTATATTAAAACTGTTGCAATGGTATAAGAAATCCAACTCTATTTTTAATCAGAAGCTTTAGAGTTGTATAACAACTACAAGTATATTTTCTAGTATTTAGCCGTGCAACGCAAGAGAACTCAGTTAGTTCCACATGAAAACAATGTCATGTTGTGCAGGTGTCGACATTGTGAAGATACAATGATTTAGTACTTGACTACTAATATACTATGTGGTCAAAATGATCACACATTCTCCTGATGCTGGAGCACTAAAAACAAATTGAAGGCAACACCAGGTTATTATGTAAGCCTGATCTCACAATTCAACACCACTCATTGTGCCCTGAGCTCCCACTCCCGAGCCGTAAGCATCTCATCATTAACAGTCCATTTCAAACTTCCCATTCATGTTGCTCACAGTAAGTCAGTCGTTCCCTGCAATCAATACCTTAAGATGCCACATGCATACGAAATGCATATCTTGAGGGCATGACTGCACAAACATCTGGACCTTCAAAGGTCTGTCAAACCCCTACAAATACATGGAGATTTGCCTTCTCTCTCTACAAATAAATTTGTGGTTGTGAATTGGGAAAAAGAATATTTATCAAAATCATTTTATGCTTCATCATCTGAAACTAATCACAGCAGCTTATACCGATGTACACTTGTGGAGATGGATGCACAGTCCAAAAACATTTAGTCCATTGAAGAAACAATGTACTTCACTAGCCTAGTAGTGTATAATACGACGCAAGAATTTATCAGTTAGATCACATCAAGCATGAAAGCCTTAGCTATAGTTCAGAGATCGGATTTATATCGCAAGTGCACTGAATTGATACAGAAGCCAACATCCCATCGAAGGCCCAATCCCAGCCCCTCCAGTAGTCCATCCACGAAGACAACATGCATGCAAGACATACACATAGAATAGGACAGTGGCAGGCAGCACTGCTCACTACAGATTTATGCTCCATAAGGAGTTCATTCACAACATGCAGTCGGCTCAGCGCAAGCTTGTGTGTGTGCACAGATGCGAGTTCAATCTAGCGAGGATCGACCTTGGGGAAACAAGCAACGATCCTATATAACCACGACACATCTAACATTTGAATCGAGAAATTATACCAGTCGCAAACTAGATTGGGAAAAAGGCGAAGTAAGGAATGAAGGAATCGAACCAAGTTCAACGAGAAGTATAGGGCTGGCCTCCTCAGCTACGGCCATCATCCACACCCAACTGGAGCCAAGCTCGACGGTGGTGTAGAGGAGACCGAGCTGGGCCAGGGGAGGCGCATCAGTGGCGGCGGCGCCAAGCGGAGTCGGCGCAAGGAGCCGGGCACAGGCAGCACCGACGGCGCCGGACACGGGCGGCGACACCATGGGCCGGCCGGGCCGAGCTTGGGGGGAGGCGCAGGCGGGAGCAAGCCGACCAGGCGCTGGAGAGGGCCGGCGGTAGGGAGGTGGCGCCATGGGGGCCGGGGTTGAATCGGAGGGCCGGAGGTGCCGACGAACCGACGGCGTCGGCTGGTAGAGTGGGGAGCGGCGCCGGGCCGGAGGCGGACCTAGACTGGCGGCGGCGAAGAGCAGGCGCTGCGGCCGCGTGGGGAGGGAACGAGGCAGCAGCAACCAAAGTGGGAGGGAGGGGAGTGAGGGCAAGAGCAAGAGGCAGCGGTGGCCTCAAAACAAAAGGGGGCGGCGGCTTGGTGCAAAAAGGGGGAGGGTAGTAGGGAAACTAGGGTTTAGGATACCAGCTCCCTCCCTATTTTATTCTCAACAACGGCCAGCCCCAAAAAATGGTCCATGGGCTGAAGCTCATCTCTATTCCCCCCTCTAATCCTGAATTAATTCTTTATTTACTTACTATAATTTATTAAGTACTCAAATAATTAAACGAGATATTACAGCAGGACTGGGAGGAATCAGGAGGAAGGAATGGAGCTTGGACTTGGAAGCTCGGTGGAGTGGAGGCGGCGATGCGCTCGCATTTGGGGGCGAAGGGAAATAAGGCCGAGTGGGCTGGGGAGTGGGGACCGTGGGCGAAGGGAGAATGTTTGGCTCATTTAGGCTCGCGAGAATGTTTGGCTCGTTTGGCTCATGAAATGGCCGAGCTCGGCTTGAATTTTCACGAGTCATACTGGGCGGGCTCTACCAAAATTCTCAAGCTCGAGTCGAGCCAGCTCACCTCGTAACTGTTAGAATATGACTCTCTCCTTTTGTATTTCCTTATATGTATATGGAAACCCCTCTTGTACATCCCT
This sequence comes from Phyllostachys edulis, assembly GCA_036346405.1. Classification (NCBI taxonomy): domain Eukaryota; kingdom Viridiplantae; phylum Streptophyta; class Magnoliopsida; order Poales; family Poaceae; genus Phyllostachys; species Phyllostachys edulis. The sequence continues at coordinate 14,348,916 of CM070563.1, forward strand.
ATGTATATTGCCCATTGGGCCTTCTTGAATATACATACAATATTCATAACATGGTATCAGAGCTATGTTTCTAACCTAGCCTTTTCTTCCGCTGCCACATCCATCACGCCGTGCACGAGCCACGGTCCGAGTAGTCCGCCTGACGCCGTAAGTCGCCTTCGACGCTTCTGAAACTCGCCTCGAATGCCGCCGCCACCAGATGGTCACCGAAACTCGCTTCGCCGCCGCTTCCATCGCCATCTCACTTTGGCCACCGTCGCCTGACGCGATCCTCCTTATCCGACGCAAGAAGTCAAGCTAGGTCTCTCCGCCACCGCTTCTCCGTCGCCATCTCGCCGGCCGCCTTGCTAATCGCGAACCAAATGGCTGCCGAGGTTCGCCATCTGACCACCATTGCCGCCGCCGCCGCCTCTTGTTGCCGCCAAGGCGCCGCTAGCAGGGGAAAACCTATTCCCCCTACACGTGCGCGTGAGCCCTTTCGACTCTTCTTAAGCAGGCCTGGCCCATTAGTCTCTCTCGGTTGGATCTAACCGAGCAAAAAAGAAAAAGAAAAAAACGTCGATCTAACCGCCGCGCTGTCCAGCGCCGCCTGTTGGACTTCGTTGTCTTGGTTGCCGCGCCGTCCAACGCCGCCTACCAATGACTTCTGTTCCATGAGTTGCGATCCCATTCTCGGGAATAAAGCTTAATGGAACGAACTACAGGTTGTGGTCTTCACTTATGGAGATCACGCTCGATGGTCTCCGCCTCTGGGGACATGTTACTGGTGCGCGACCTTGTCCGCCGTCGCGGCTCAGCCTTTTCTCCCGACATGACCTACTTCGCAGAAGATGAGGCGCCAAGAAGGAGACAGAGGTCGCTATTGTTCTTCCGATGTCATTGATGAGGCTTTTCAAGATGCCATAGATGCTTTTGAGCAGGTGTCGACGAGGCCCGTGTTCGTGCCATCTTGGTGGTCAGTGTCGACGACTCCATCCAGCCAGACATTGTTGGTCTACGTACCACTCGTCAGATCTGGGAGTACTTGCGTGAGCGATACCAGCAGAGCAGCGATGCTTAGTTCTTTTCACTTCAGCGTGAGTTGGAGACGCTTTGCCAGGAGGACTCCTCCGTCGACGACTTCTTCCGATCTTCGCCGCTCGGGCGCTTAGCCGACGAGCCGCCTCTCCGCTCCGCCAGAGTGTCATAAAATCTGCGTATATGATCGTGATCGCCGCTTTTATGACTTCGTCGTCGTCTTCACCCGTAGTTTGAGCCTATTAGGGCTCAAGCTGGCCGAGCCGCCACCACGAGCGATCCACCGAGACTCTTTCGACGCTTCATGCCGAGAAGTTTCGTCAGCGAGTTAGCAAAGACTGATTTGTTTTTACTGCTTGCTACCCTTCTTCTTCGACTACACCGAGCAGTTTACGCTTCGACTATAGTCCCTCCTCGGTGTCTGCTTTTTACTCTCTGCTTTTGCACCAACAGAGTTCAAGCAATTATTGCAAGAATTTCGGGCACGACTACGGCGTTGTGCGATGCAAAAAAGCAGAACAAGGCGCGTGGAGTTGGACGCTCCAAGGGAGGGCAGGGAGGCCCTTCCTCGGCAGGAGGATAGACCAGTACGTTAGGATCTTCTCAGCGAGGTGACTCTGCTCGCCAGCTACGCGGGCTCTAGTTCAGCAGCTCTCTCTCAACTCAAGCGAGTTACGCTAGTCTAGCTCGACGCCTTCTCCGTGTACTTCTTGGGTTACGGATTACGTGCCTCTTTCCACATGACACCGGACACCACATCTCTCATTTCCGTAGGACCTCCTGCTTTTTCCTATCTCGATTCGATGATACCGACGGTACTCCTCTGTCATCGGCCATCCTGAGACTTTTTGTCCAATGACTTTTCTATTCCAGCTTGTTTCTCATGTTCCTTAGCTTACCATGCGGCTTCTCTCGGTGGGTTAGCTTATCGATCTCTATTTGTAGGGTTGGTTTTGACTCTCACACTGCTTTGTTCAGACCGGCAGACAGGATCTGCGGTACTTGGGACCCACCGACGCCGAGGATCGCCGTGGTCTCTACATTCTTGACCGCCTCCACCTTCCGTCCCACTTCATTGCTCCTATCACCTCTACATCCATCGCCATCGCCGCCACCACCTCTGGAGTTTTTTTGCAGATGGCATCATCGCTTAGGTCACTTGTGTGGGTCTCGTCTTTCTTCATTAGTTCGCCAGGGTGTTCTTGGATGTGTTCCTGTTGACACGTTCATGTTTTGTCAGGGTTGTAAGCTGGGCAAGCAGCTACAACTTCCTTATCATTCTTGTGAGTCCTTGTCTTCTCGCCCTTTTGATTTAGTTCATGCAGATGTATGGGGACCTGCGCCTATTATCTCTAAAGGCGGGCATAAATCTTATGTGATCTTCATTGATGATTATTCCCGTTTTACATGGATTTTCCCTATATCTAATCATGGTCAGTTTCTTGCGATCTATCGTAGCTTTGCAACGATGGTTCGTACTCAGTTTGATTCTCCCATCCGTACTTTTCGCTGTGATTCTGCTGGTGAGTACTGTTCTGGTGCTTTTAGACAGTTTCTTTCTGAGCAGGGCACTCTTTACCAGTCTTCTTGTCCTGGTGCCCATGCTCAGAATGGGGTTGCTGAGCGCAAACATCGTCATCTGATTGAGACTGCTCGCACTTTTCTCCTTGTCTCTCATGTTCCACCACGCTACGGTCGAGGTTTGCTTTCTACCAGATATCTCATCAATATGCGACCTTTCATCGCTTAAGGGTGTCAGTCCTATGGAGCGTCTCTACTCTTGAGCCCCCTAGTACACTCACCTCCGTGTTTTTGGCTGTACTTGTTTTGTTCTGCTGCAGCCTCGTGAACGCCCTAAACTATCGGCCCAGTTAGTTGAGTGCGTGTTTCTTGGTTATAGTTCTGAGCATAAGGGTTATCGTTGTTGGGATCCTTCCGCTCGACGAATCAGGATTTCACGAGACGTTGTCTTTGACGAATATCGACCTTTCTTCTATCGAGATTCGGCTCCTCCTGTTTCCACCGTTGAGTCAATTTCATGGTTGTCTCTTTCCGACTCTTCACCTATTTCTCCACTATCATAGTCTTCCCCTAGTCTGTCTCCAAAGGTTCCTTCGACCTCTTCCTCGTGTTGCCTCCTGCAAAGACCGCCTCTTGTTCCCGCAAAGACCACCATCTCGTTATTCGTGTTCACTACTCCAGATGTCCTCATCCTTCACCACCTCCTCTCTCCGTATCATGCCGACACCCACATCTGATCCTCCTACTGATGCTCCTCGTTACGTCCTTCGTGACCGGACATCCCTTCGACCTCCTGATCGTCTTGGATTTGCTCCGATTGCTCATGCTCTCTCTGTCACTAAGCCTAGTTCTTATCGCGAGGTTGCTCCTCATTCTGAGTGGCAGCTCGCTATGGTAGAGGAGCTTAATGCTTTTCGACGTATAGAGACTTGGGATATTGTACCGACACCTGTGCATGCTCGTCCGATCACATGCAAGTGGGTGTACAAGATTAAGACCCGGTCTGATGGTACTATCGAGCGCTACAAGGCTCGTCTTGTGGCTCGTGGCTTTCAGCAGGAGTACGGTCGTGACTACGATGAGACTTTTGCCCCTGTTGCTCATATGACCACTGTTCGCACTCTTGTTGTGGTTGCTTCGTCACGGTGGTCTATCTCTCGCTTGGATGTTAAGAATGCCTTTCTTAATGGTGTTTTGCATGAGGAGGTCTACATGCGGCCACCACCTAAGTATTCTGCTCTGATGGGCATGTCTGCTGCGTCTTCGTCGTGTTTTTATGGCCTCAAACAGCTCCTCGTGCTCGGTTTATGATTTTACATCGCTGATTACTTCCGTCGGTTTCACCGCTCGGTTCCCATGATCCCGCTCTTTTGTCCATATCTCATCTCGGGGTAGGACATTGCTTCTTCTGTACGTTGATGATATGCTCATCACTGGTGATGATTCCTCATTCATCACGTATGTGAAGAAGCATCTCAGTGAGCAGTTTTTGATGACTGATCTTGGTTCTCTTATGTACTTCCTTGGGATTGAGGTCTCTTCCATACCTGAGGGCTACTACCTCTCCTAGCAGAAGTATGTCCAGATCTTCTTGATCGGTGCAGTCTCGACCGACACTCACACCGGCCGAGACTCCCATGGAGCTATCCCTCTGACTTCATGCCACTGATGGTGATCTTTTTGAGGATCCTACTCGATATCGCCATCTTGTTGGGAGTTTGATGTACCTTGTGAGCACTTGTCCTGATATTGCTTATGCTGTTCATATCTTGAGTCAGTTCATGGCGCATCCTACCCATATTCACTACAGTCACCTTCTTCATGTTCTTCGCTACTTGCGTGGGACTATCTCTCGTCGTTTGTTTTTCCTAGCTCTACCTCACTCTGACTTGAGCGTGCTCGATGTGACCTAGGCTAGTGATCCTTCCGATCGTCGTTCTCTTTACGCTTCTTGTGTTTTTCTTGGCTCCTCCCCGATTGCCCGAAGACTAAGAAGCGATGCAGCTTCCGCTCGAGCTTGAGGTCGAGTTGAGAGCTATGGCGGCGATGTGAGAGGTTACTTGGTTGAGATGGCTACTTGCAGATTTTGGAGTACCTGTGATGGGACCTACGACTCTTTTGTCTGACAGTATAGGTGCTATTAGTATTGTTCGGGACCCAGTGAAGCATGAGCTCACCAAGCACATTGGTGTGGATGCTTCATACACTCGCTCACAGGTGCAGGAGGGCATACTTGCTTTACAGTTTGAGCCATCAGAGTTACAGGTTGCTGACTTCTTCACGAAGCCACAGATTAGGGCACACCATTTGTATTTTCTCTCCAAACTCAGTGTGTGTGATCCACCATGAGTTTGAGGGGGGGTGTTAGAATAGGACTCTTCTCCTTTTGTATTTCCTTATCTATATATGGAAACCCCTCTTGTACATCTCTATATATATTGCCCATTGGACCCTCTTGAATATACATACAATATTCATAACAGTAATGAGCTTGAGCAGGCTCGCGAGCCTCGAGCTTTTTTTCCAGCCCTATATCTAGTAGACAATGATTTCGTACAAGTTGGGTATTTGAAATTTCAACCTCGCGTTCGCACTATAAATTTGCAGGAGATGATTTAGTGTGTAGAGAAACTAATTTGTGCACATTGATGAACCTAGGTGCACAAGTGGGCCCCGCAGTCTCGGTAGAATTTCAAATGACATCCAAACATAAATTAGATTTTGAATTGACTTGAAACAAATTTAAATTCAACTAGAATATAATTTGGAATCCAATTGAATGAATTAAATTCAATTATAGGCAACCAAACAGGTCGTAAGAGTTAAATTGTTTATGTGAAATTCCTGCACCCTCTTACGCCCCAAACAGAACAACACGCAGGAAGCAAAGACTCGGGACTATCTGTAAACATATTTTGCCAAAAGTTAGGCAACACAAGTTTCAGAATGCGAACACCAACTAAGAATGATAGATAGATAATATTACGGGCTAATTTTCAGTAACCTGAATTTTTTTTTATCCCTTAGTCACCAACAATTGTACAATACTAAGCCTAAAATTGTATTGACAAGTGATGTGTAATTTTAGCACAACTTTTCTGTAACTTTTATTTCTATTTGCTTTTGTATTTTTAGGGCTCACCTAGATTTACTTTTGTCTAGCTTTTTTTTAGCACAACTTTACTATAACTTTTAGTTCTATTTGTTTTTGTATTTGTAGGGTTCACATAGATTTACTTTTGTCTAGTTTAGAATATTTTTTGTCTTTCTGTTTTGTAAGGCAACACAACACAACACAGAAACTCATGGTATCTATTAGATCAAAATCCTACAGTTCAGTCACCTGTTCAATGGACCGTCCCATAATATTAACACTTGATAGCCACGTATATACGTTAAACCAAAAGAGAAGGCTGCATAAATAGTAGCGAGCTAAGTTGACACACCTAAAAGCTTCTACCACTATCTACAGAGAAGGATACATATGATGGGCGGGCGCCCTCTGTTTTTTTGACGAAATTGTCTTAAATTTGCAGGAGATGATTTAGTGTGTACAGAAGCTAATTTGTGTACATTGATGAACCTAGGTGCACAAGTGGGCCCCACAGTCTTGGTAGAATTTCAAATGACATCCAAACATAAATTAGATTTTGAATCGACCTGAAACAAATTTAAGTTCAACTAGAATATAATTTGGAATCCAATTGAATGAATTAAATGCAATTATAGGCAGCCAAACAGGGCGTAAGAGTTAAATTGTTTATGTGAAATTCTTGCACCCTCTTACGCCCCATACAGAACAACACGCAGGAAGCGAAGACTCAGGACTATCTGTAAACATATTTTGCCAAAAGTTAGGCAATACAAGTTTCAGAATGTGAACACCAACTAAGACTCAGTCACCTACAATTGCACAATACTAAGTCTAAAATTGTATTAACAAGTGATGTGTATTTTTAGCACAGCTTTACTATAAATTTTAGTTCTATTTGTTTTTGTATTTGTAGAGCTCACCTAGATTTACTTTTATCTAGCTTTTTTTAGCATAATTTTACTATAACTTTTAGTTTTATTTGTTTTTGTATTTGTATAGTTCACATAGATTTACTTTTGTCTAGTTTAGAATATTTTTTGTCTTTCTGTTTTGTAAGGCAACACAACACAACACAAAAACTTATGGTATCCATTGGATCAAAATCCAACGGTTCAATCACCTATTCAATGGACCGTCCCATAATATTAACACTTGACAGACACGTATATGTTAAACCCAAAGAGAAGGCTGCATAAATAGTAGCGAGCTAAGTTGACACACCTAAAAGCTTCTACCACTATCTGCAGAGAAGGATACATATGATGGGCGGGCGCCCTCTGTTTTCTCTCTCTCCTAACATCAGCTCCACCGAATCGTGTCATAAGTTAAGCAGTGAACCGCCCAGATTTACACCATGTTTTCCTACGTGATACTTACAAAACACACGAATTTCTACTGCATGTGGCGTGTGCAGCCAGTGTTGCTTCCAGTTTCCAGTTAAGATAGGTGGAAGGACCCCTGGCCTTCCGTAATTGCGTAGAGTAGTTTCTCCCTCATCCTTTCCTGCAGGTTGAGGATAAAAATCTTGGTGTTAATACAAACATGCAGTAACTGGAACTAAATCGCTGCAAATCATCGTGCACGAAATACTATGTTCGTATGCCAGTAATTACTATCCAAATTATGCCTTGACGTAAAACATTGATGGTTCATAGTGTATTTTAGCTAAAGCTTTGCTTTAGTTTAAGAAGTTCCAGAAACTACTCTTGATTATATATAAAAAAATAAGCAGAAAGAAAGTAAATTAATCTAGTAAGATGCGGTCAGTTTAGATAGCAGAATGGTAGCAAGTTCAGACCTTGGAAGAGTAGGAAGGTAACTTCAGATAGTTTGCGCAAGTCATCACACTCGGCAGGTCATCGTCAGCATCGTTGCTGTTATGCTGTTGATTGTATCACACAATGTTAGCAAAGATAGTAAGAATGAACAGATCAAGAGAAAGCTTTACAATGAAAACAGACCTTCCGGACAACCGTCAACTTTGGATTTAGTGCAGCTAAACCACCTGGAGGGAGTCGAGGTGAACCCGTTATAAATTGCAAGAAAGCTCTGCGTTGATGGCATCCAAATTCCTGTATGATCTCCAACAGCTGCGATGCATTTGGCATTTATTGCGATGGTACTGCTAATTTTCCCTTTAAAGAATAAGCTTTCACTAACATTTCACAAAATTTATTTCACATTCAAAATATATCAACTAAAAGGACTTACATTAATGACAGGAGTGCTGCTGGAAGTGTAGCCATGATCAAATTTTCTGTGATCCACAAGTTTCGCAAACTGTTCAGAAACAAGGTATCAACAAGGGAAATATAATAGTTACAGAATACCAACAAATGACAGGCACATGCATCCTGTCATGTGGGGGCGTACCTACGAACGCAGGCGTCACAAACTGAGAGCTAATGCCACTGGATTGGATGACATAGCCAAGTTAGCAACCGACTCGGCTGGGTCATCAGACAAGGACTTGGCTTCGGTTTCCTGTGTTAATACGGCAACATACCTCAAAGACGTATAAGAATTGTATTTGGAGACGATCCGGTTTCTTTGCTTTCTTTTTGTTTACAGAGATAGGCTAGCTATATAAGCGTATACATTGTAAGTTACAGGGATAAGAAAGATATCTTCAAACTCAACTTTTCTCGCTTCTATTCTCATTATCTCGCTTCGAAGATTCTCGCTATCCCGATTACGCTTCTCGAGTTTCGCAACGGATCGCTAGATTGATCGCGATAGCCGTTCTGGGCGTCCTCCAGTATCTCATAGCTACAACTTGCGATCACGAGACCGAGCCCATGACATCTTGGTATCAGAGCCCATGGCTGGATCGTCTGAGATGACGGCGTTGACACAACAAATTGCCGAACTCACGGCAGCCATGACATTTAAATTGGAAGAACTCAAGACGGATATTACAGCAGAAGTGGCAGGCCTCAAGGAGCGTATAGGGGCAACAGAAAAAAGACCGATGCAATCGGCCGATGGCTTATCGCTCAAGACCGATCGGCCGATACCCACCCAAATTAGCTCAATTTTCAGCAGAATCCGGCAATTGGTGGTAATCACGGTCTGCGCAGTCACAAGTTATCGTTTCCCACCTTCGACGGCAAGGATGACCCTTCGGGATGGCTTAGTCGTTGTGAGTTCTTCTTCAGAGGACAACAAACGCCAGAACGGGATAAGGTATGGCTTGCTTCGTATCATTTGATTGGAGTTGCGCAACAGTGGTATTTTCAGTTGGAGCGTGATGAAGGTGAACCATCCTGGCGGGTGTTCAAAGAATATTGCAATCTCCGATTCGGGCCGCCGATCCGCAACAATTTTTTGGGGGAACTTGCTAAGCTTCAGGCAGTGGGAACCGTGGATGACTATCAAGAGAAGTTCTTGGGTCTTCTATGTCATGCCGATTCCTTGACGCCAGCACAACAAGTTCAGTTGTTTACTTCCCGGTCTCATGGAGCCTGTCCGTACTGATGTAGAGCTCCAGAATCCGGGCAGCCTTCAGTTAGCTATGGCATTGGCTAGGGCGTATGAGAAACGCATTCTGGTGACTTCCAATCTTCCCAGATCGGGTGGTAAGCAGACCAACCAAAGCACACTAAAGCCACTTCAGCCCACGCAAACGCATTCTGGGATTTTTTTCGCAACGTGCCTTACCAGCTCCAGTCGCAAAGAATGACAATCCTACAATCCCGCAAACAACTGACAGCTGCGCAGACGGCTGAACGCCGCCGATAAGGTCTCTGCTTCAATTGTGAAGAGAAATTTGTTTCGGGTCATAGATGCAAGCGATTATTTCTCCTCGAGGTGCGCCCTGATGATTCTGATGACTGACTGGTCAAGGAATGTCCGGATGAACCAGCGCCTACAATATCTCTTCATGCGCTGTCCAGTATTCAGCCACGCTCGACCAACACGATGAAGCTGGCGGTTTTGGTTGGCTCAACTCAGTTAATTGCTTTGTTGGACTCAGGATCTACCCATAATTTTATCTCGACACGGTACCTAACGTCTTTGGTTTATGTCTCCAACCACAACAAGGTCTGCGGTATTGCCGATAATGGAGATAGTCATCGGCCAAAGACAGACTTTGCCTTAACTCGTTTGATGCGCATCGAGCAAGAGCTCTACTACTTGGATTGTTATTCGATTCCATTAGCATGTTTTGATATGGTATTAGGGGTACAGTGGTTGAGTACATTGGGTCCGATACTCTGGGATTTTCCAACATTTGACCCTGTCCTTTTGGCATCATAACCGGCAAATCTCTTGGCATGAAATACCGACAGCAGGGCACAAGTTGATGGTCTTACAGCATGATGACACAGATCTGTTGCAAGAGTTATAGGAGGAATTTAACATATTATTCACGGAACCGCAGGGCTTACCTCCACAAAGATCGTTGGATCATCACATCCATCTGTTGCCTGACACTCCTCCAGTTGCAGTCAGGCCATATCGTTATACACATGCACAGAAGGAAGAACTTGAAAAACAATGTCAGGAGATGCTTTTGAAGGGGACAATTCGTCCGAGTTCTTCAGCGTTTTCCGCTCCAGTGTTGTTGGTAAAATAACAGGATAACTCGTGGAGATTTTGTGTGGATTATCGGGCATTAAATGATAAAACCGTCAAGGATGAATTTCCGATTCATGTCGTTGAGGAACTGTTGGATGAGCTCAAGAATGCAAATTTTTTGACTAAACTGGATTTAAGGTCTGGTTATCACCAGGTCTGAATGCACCCGTCTGATATTGAGAAAACATCGTTCAGAACGCATCAAGGACTCTTTGAATTTTTGGTAATGCCGTTTGGGCTCACAAATGCTCCGGCCACATTTCAAGCGTTGATGAATGTGGTCCTTAGTGTCTATCTGAGACGTTTTGTGCTTCATGGTCCGAACATTTGCTGCATCTTCGCACTGTCTTCCAGGTACTTCGGGACAACCAATTTTTTCTTAAGAGATCCAAGTGTTTATTTGGGACGTCGACGGTATCATATTTGGGGCATGTGATTACTTGTTCTGGCGTTGCCATGGATCGGCAGAAGGTCCTTGCAGTGTAAGAATGGCCGATTCCATGCTCGGTGAGGGCTTTACGAGGATTTTTGGGATTGGCTGGGTATTATCGTCGATTTATCAAAGATTATGGCATTTTGGCTACACCTCTTACTAAATTGCTGAAAAAAGAAATTTTTATGTGGTCATCTGAGGCCTCTAGAGCATTTGAACTCTTAAAAATGGCTTTGTCTTCTGCTCCTGTTCTTCAATTGCTCGACTTTAATCAAGAATTCATTGTGGAATGTGATGCTTCTGGCATAGGAATTGGAGCAGTGTTACATCAAGGTACCGGCCTGATTGCATTTTTCAGTAGACCTATGGCTATTCGCCATCAACAGTTGGCAGCGTATGAATAAGAACTTATCGGATTGGTTCAGGCGATTCAACATTGGCGTCCATACTTATGGGCTCAGACATTTTTGGTCAAAACAGACCATTACAGTTAGAATTTTTTTTTGGACCAGCGATTGGCGACAATACCTCAACATAAGTGGGTCAGTAAATTGTTGGGTTATACGTTCCGCGTGGAATATCGACCAGGCCGGCAAAATGTCTTAGCAGATGCGTTATCCCGATGGGATTCGGCTGAAGTAACAGTTTGTGCATTATCAACCACTAGCTTTGACCTCTTTCAGCAACTGCGCACTGAGTTCTTGGAGTCAGCTACCTTGCTCAAGCTATGTGATAATGTGGATAATGGCACGGCTAGAACCGATTGGAACTTTGTCGATGGGTCAATTACTTGTCGCGACCGTGTGTATGTTCCGGAATCATCACCAGCTTTGCCAACCATACTTGCGGCTGCACATACACTTGGACATGAAGGAGTACAGAAAACATTATACCGGCTTCGTGCTGATTTTTTTGTTCCTCACGCTCGCCAATTGGTTCAACAATATGTGCAAACTTGCTCAGTTTATCAGCAAAACAAAAGTACTCATTTACATCTGGCAGGGCTTTTGCAAACATTGCCTACGCCATTTCAGATTTGGGAAGACATCCATGGACTTCGTTGAAGGTTTTCCAAAAGTTAACGGTAAAACCATTATTTTAACAGTTGTCGACCGGTTCTCGAAATATGCGCATTTTCTGGCACTGGCTCACCCATACACAGCAAGTTCGGTTGCTCGGGCATTTTTTTGAAGGGATTGTGCATTTACATGGTATCCCTTCCTCCATAGTGAGTGATCGAGATCCCATTTTTACAAGTAAGTTTTGGGAAGAATTATTTCGCCTATCAAGCATACAATTAAATCGGAGTTCTGCTTTTCATCCTCAGTCGGATGGTCAAACCGGTGGTAAACAAAGTAATTACCATGTATTTGAGGTGTTTAACGGTGGATCGACCCATAATGGATACAATGGTTTCCTTGGGCTGAGTATTGTTATAATTCGTCATTTCATACTTCGCTAAAAGATACTCCTTTTAAAGTCGTTTACGGGAGAAATCCACCAACTCTTCGCTGTTATGAGCCGAGTAGTGCTAAAGTGGCAACCGTGGATGAATTATTACAGGACCGTGATGTCTTCATCAATGATATTCGAGATCGTTTGCTTCAAGCCCAGCAACGTTACAAGCATTTCTATGATGCTAATCATCGTGATATGAAGTTCGCCATTGATCGGTGGGTATGGTTACGAATTCAACACAGGAAGATCGCATCGTTGGCAATTCAAACTCCCGGGAATTAGCACCCAAATTTTATGGGCCTTATAAGATACCTGAGCGAATCGGAGAAGTATCGTGTCGGTTATGCTTGCCAGCCAAAACAAAAGTTCACAATGTATTCCACATTAGTCTTTTTGAAAACTTTTGTTGGAACTCCTCCGCAAGATCCTCCACCGTGGACAGCTTTGTATCATGGCAAGGTTGCTCCAACGCCTAGTGAAGTGCTGCACGCTCGTAAAGCTAGGGGAGTATGGCAGGTGTTAGTACGTTGGGATGGTTTGTCTGCCGCCGATACATCTTAGGAGGATGTGCCAAATTTCAAGGAACAGTACCCTTCGTTTCAGCTTGAGGACAAGCTGTTTCTTCACGATGAGGGAGATGTCATGTGTATTAGAGAATATTGTATAGCCATGCATATTGTAACCTGCCTAGATTAGCCCCTCTAATTGAGGATCCTGTAAACTTCCTAATCTGGGCTCTTGCCTGACTATATATGAAAAGCCATCCCGGCCTATTGGCTGTGCGGTGATTGCGCCATATACTTTCCTACATGGTATCGGTTTCTCCGGCTACTCACGCCTAACCTCCCCACCTGGCGCCTCCTCTCAAGGCGCTCCTCGCTTGGCGCCGCCTTCTTCGCCCGCCCCTGCTTGCCTCTTGCTGTCGCCACCGCCTGCCGCCTCCAGCCCACCTGTGCCTCCCTAGGCCGCCCACTAGCGCCCGCCGCCTCCTCCCCCTTGCGCCTCCTCGGCCTCCCGCCTCGGCCGGATCTGGCGCCGTCGCCATGTGCCTCCTCCTCCTCCCGGTTGACCCGCCGCCGCTTCGGTCCCTCGAGGGCCTCGACCGCGCCGACGCCGCTCCGCCCCCACCCGAGCGCCCCTCGCGTCGTCTCTCCTTCGTCATGACGATCGCGGTTGCCACCGACGCTGGCTCCCCTGCCGCCACGTCAAACGCCACCCCTCCCATCATCCTCAACCTGTTCTACACCGTCGCCGTCAAGTCCCATGTCCCGGTGCTTCTCGATTTGAAGTCTCCGAACTACACCAAGTGGTCGTCCTTCTTCAAGTCCATGTGTGGGAAGTTCGGCCTCATGTCGCACATCGATGGATCCGTGTCGGCACAACCCGACAACACGAACTGGGAACAGGCCGATTACGCTATTCTCAGCTGGTTGTACGGCTCCATCGGTGACGACGTCCTCGATGCCGCCATGGAACCGGATCAGACCGCCCATGCCCTCTAGGTCACGATCGAGATGCTGTTCCGCGACAACAAGGAGTCCCGCGCGATCTTCCTCAGCAACCAGTTCCACTCCATCGTGCAAGGTGATATGTCTATTGTAGATTATTGTCAGCGCATCAAAACCCTGGCGAATTCCCTGCGCGACATCGGCCACTCCATCTCCGACTCGCAGCTCGTCCTCAACCTCTTGCGCGGCCTCAACCCCCGCTACTCCAACACCGCCGACGACATCGCCAACGCGACTCCATTCCCTTTTTTTTTGCCAAGGCGCGTTCCATGCTCTCCCTCAAAGAACTACGCCTTGCCAACGAAGTGAAGAACGCCACCAACACTGCCCTGCTCACCTCCTGCGGCCAAAGGCGGGTCTTTGCTCGCACTCAAAGAATCGGCGGCCACCTAGAACGGTGCTACCTCGTCTGTCACAAGAAGGCCAGAATCGCTGTGGGTAAGAACACGCCAGCCAGCCGCACTAACGCCACCGGCGCAAATTAACGTCGCGCCGCCTCAAATAGCCGGCCCTTGGTTTTGTTTCAACCCGTGGGTGCCCTGAGCCAAGAATGGTGCTTGCCAGACGCTCGCATCCTTGGCGCGGCTCCTCGGCGACACCGCTTCGCCACATCAGTCTCCGCACTTCTCGGCGCGCCTTGGGATCGGCGAGGTCTCATCACCGCCATGAACCAAATTTTGTCGCCCAGTGGAAACAACACTGGTGATGGACAATGGCGCCACCTCCCACATGGCGTCGAACGACAGTATAATTCTCTCCCCAAACCCCCTCTCATTCGGTCATCACTGTTGGTAACGGCTCTCACATCCTTGTCACCTCCCGTGGTCACTTGTTCCTCCACACACCTTCTAAATTTGTGCTCAACGATGTCCTAGTCGTTCCCTCTCTAATCCGTAACCTTCTTCTGTTCGACAGTTTACTCGTGATAATAATTGTTCTATAGAATTTGACGCGTTCGGTTTTTCTGTCAAGGACCCCCGGACCCGACGAATCACTCTTCGCCGCAATAGTGCGGGCGAACTCTACACTTCGCCCGCCGCCGCTTCTTCTTTGCCCGGCGCCCACCTCGCCACCTCGTCTTCGCTCTGGCACCAACGTCTCGGTCACCCCGGCCATGCCGTCCTTGATACTCTTAATAAAAACTCGCTCATTTCTTGTAATAAAGTAGATCGCTCCTTATGCCACTCATGTCAACTCGGCAAACATGTGCGTCTACCCTTTACTAGTTCCACCTCGCGTACCTCTGCTCCTTTTGAGCTTGTTCATTGTGATGTGTGGACATCACCGGTTGCTAGCATATCCAGCAATCTTTATTATTTGGTAATTCTCGATGATTTCTCTCATTTTTGTTGGACTTTTCCCCTCAAAAAGAAGTCGGACGTACACCAACACATTGTTGATTTTGCCACCTCTGCTAGTACACAGTTTGGCACCCCTCTAAAATCCATTCAAGCGGACAACGGTGTCGAATTCATAAACCACACATCCACCACCTTTTTCTCTTCCCACGGCATCGTCCTGCGCCTCTCTTGTCCGTACACCGAGCGAGCCATCCGCACTATAAACAATGCAGTTCGCACACTCCTGTTCCATGCGCACATGCCGCCCAAGTATTGGGTCGAGGCGCTTGCCATAGCCACATATCTCCTGAACTAACGCCTGTCCTCGTCCGTCCATAACTCCATCCCCTACAAGCTACTCCATCGCTCCCCGCCCCAGTATAGCCACCTCCGTGTCTTCGGCTGTCTTTGCTATCCCAACATGTCCGCCACTGCTCCCAACAAACTCGCTCCACGCCCCGCGGCCTGTGTTTTTCTCAGCTATCCTTCCTCTCACAAAGGATATCGCTGTCTCGACCTTGCCACGAAACGTGTCATCATCTCCCGCCACATTATCTTTGATGAGAGCACCTTTCCGTTCGCCAGCAGTGACTGACTTCATTCTGTTTCACCCCGTCACGACCTGGATTTTTTCGATGACCCTGCCATGCCGGTGCCTAGCACTGCTGCACTGGCACTCCCGCAGGATCTTGGTGCGCCAGCTCCACCCCACGGTGTCGAGCAATCGCCCTCCTCGTTGGCTCCGTTGCCCGGCGACGTTGAGCATGGCGTGCTCGTGCCGACCTAGGTCGCTACCCCAAAGAAGACGCCGCCCGACTACACACCACCCGCCGAGCCTGGTCTACTCCAGCGCCACGTCTTGGATCGACCTCATGGCCCCGACGGCAGTGCGTCTCGTCTGCGCCCACCGATCCGCGAGCCCACCGGTATGCTTGATGTCGATAGCACCAAGGCGGCCCGCCGCGATTGCTGGCGAACTGTGCGAGGCCCTCCATGGGCCTCATCCAATGGTCACGCGAGCTCGCGTCGATATTGTGAAACCGGTTGACCACTTGACGCTCTCCGCCATCCACTCCTCGGTTTCCACCATACCGGCGAACTATCGCAGCGCCCTCGCCGATCCGAATTGGCGCGCCGCGATGGCTGAGGAGTATAAGGCCCTGCTCGACAACGACACTTGGCTCCTCTTACTGCGTCCACCGGGCGCCAATGTCGTCACCGGCAAGTGGATCTTCAAGCACAAGTACCACTCCGACGACAGGTCTTCTGCTTCTAAAAGCTCATTGGTCGTTCATGGGTACTCACAGCAACACGGCATCGACTACAATGAGACGTTCAGCCCGGTGGTCAAACCGGCTACCATCCGGACTGTTCTCTCCATTGCTGCATCTCGCTCCTGGCCCATACATTAGCTCGACATCAAGAATGCCTTCTTGCATGGCACTCTTGATGAGACCGTCTACTACCAGCAGCCCTCCGGCTTCGTCGACCCTGCTCACTCTGACCATGTGTGTCTTTTACAGAAGTCTCTCTATGGTCTGAAGCAGGCTTCCCGAGCATGGTACCAGCGGTTCGCCACGTACATTCGTCGTCTTGTCTTCGTCGCCTCTTCATCCGACACGTCTCTCTTCATTCTCCGAGACGACGCCCACCTGGCTTACTTGCTGCTCTACGTCGACGACATCGTGCTCACCGCCTCCTCGAGCGACTTGCTCCGACGTCTCCTCGACATGCTTCACTCGGAGTTCGCGATGACAGATCTTGGTGATCTTCACCTCTTCCTCGGCATCTCCGTCATGCGCTCCTCCGACGGGCTCTTCCTCTCCTAGCGCCAGTACGCCTCCGACCTCCTGCGCCGTGCCAGCATGGCCGAGTGCCACCCCACCGCGACACCGGTGGACACTCATGCCAAGCTCTTCAGCCATGACGGCGCATCGGTGGCTGACCTGTCAGATTACCGCAGCCTTGCGGGCGCTCTCCAGTACCTGACGCTCACCCGCCCCAACCTGGCGTATCCTGTTTAGCAGGTCTGTCTTTTTATGCACGATCCGCGTGAGCCCCATCTCGTATTGATCAAGCGCATACTGAGATACGTCAAGGGCACCATCGACTCCGGCCTTCACCTCGGTGACATCCCTCACCGCCCACTCTGACGCTGACTAGGCCGGCTGCACTGACTCCCGGCGTTCCACCTCCGGTTATTGCGTCTACCTCAGCGACAACCTCGTCTCCTGGTCGTCCAAGAGACAGACCACGGTGTCACGCTCGAGCGCAGAGGCCGAGTATCGTGCCATTGCCCACACTGTAGCTGAGTGCTGCTGGCTGCGGCAACTCATGCAGGAGCTTCACATTCCTGTTGCTTTGGCGACCGTTGTCTACTGCGACAATGTCAGCGCTGTCTACATGTCGTCCAATCCAGTTCAACATCGCCGCACGAAGCACATTGAGATCGACATCCACTTTGTATGCGAAAAGGTGTCTCTTGGAGAGGTTCGAGTGCTCCATGTGCCCTCCTCTCACCAGTTCGCAGACATAATGACTAAAGGCCTACCGACACAGTTTTCCCAGGAGTTTCGGTCCAGTCTTTGCGTCTGGAATCCTTCCACTGCGACTACGGATGGGTATTAGAGAATATTGTATAGCCATGCATATTGTAACCTGCCTAGATTAGCCCCTCTAATTGAGGATCCTGTAAACTTCCTAATCTGGGCTCTTGCCTGACTATATATGAAAAACCATCCCGACCTATTGGCTGTGTAGTGATTGCGCCATATACTTTCCTACAATGTGGGGGCATACCTACGAACGCAGGCGTCACAAACTGAGAGCTAATGCCACTGGATTGGATGACATAGGCTCTATGCTGGGTCATCAGACAAGGACTTGGCTTTGGTTTCCTGTGTTAAACAACGGACCTCAAAGACGTATAAGAATTGTATTCGGAGATGATCCGGTTTCTTTGCTTTCTTTTTGTTTACAGAGATAGGCTAGCTATATAAGCGTATACATTGTAAGTTACAGGGATAAGAAAGATATCTTCAAACTCAACTTTTCTGTCTTCTATTCTGTTATCTCGCTTCCAGTATTCTGCTATCCCCGATTCTGCTTCTCTGAATTTCGCAACGGATCGCTAGATTGATCGCGATAGCCATTCTAGGCGTCCTCCAGTATCGCATAGCTACAACTTGCGATCACGAGACTGAGCCCGTGACACATCCCAAGTATCTTGTTCAGTGTTCACCGCAGAGTAATCGCTCCAGCTCATACTCTGAGAAAACCTGGAGTGTGTTTAGTGGAAATACCTGCAATACCCAGTGTCGGTGTGTAAAATAAAATGAATTTATCAAATGGACAAACAGTAGAGACAACACCTGAGAAGAGTGAATATTCAAAATGGAAATTGAACATAGAGCTCATGTCACCCTATAAGCAGCACAGGGAACCACACTAACCCCTAAATACATCAAAACCCGACAAAAGAGAAAGCTCTATGCGGTAAAAATACAGAGGGCGAGTCAGTTGCCAAAGCATAATTATTAGTATCAGAGAGACACAGACAATTTGAAGTTTATACATACTGCCATACTGTATTAAGATTGCTTAAGAAATACAGAGGGTTATGATATCAATCACAAAAAGAAAGGTTTTAGTGTCTGGTTACCGATTTACTGACGAGTTCCTTCAAAGATTGTGTGCTGGTAAGAAATCTTTTTGCATGCTGTCTTTGGTCCAAAGAAACATCAACCTAATGGTTTTGTCCAATAGATTAAAAAACTCATATAAACTGAGAAATGTAGAGCCATGATAGCTGCTAGGTAAGTGGTAATGCGCCCTACTCACTCTGCACGGCCAAACTAGCCAATCAGTGTAATTGGAAAACTGCCATTAGTTGCACAAGTATAAACAAAGGAGAAGAACCACACCATGCTAGAGCATACCTCATTGAATCCTGACTTAAAAGCCTCCAGCTGTCGTGCAATTCCACTTTTAATCGTTACCTCAACAACAAAAGAAACATATTCCTCTAAATTCTCAACATTTACCTGAAAATAACATAAGCAATTTAGTAAAAACTTCAATCTGCTGAGAAGCTGGCAACAGAAAGTGCACGCTTGCATACACTTACATTATCCGAGCTACTCTCTGAAGAAAGCACATATTCTGGATACCCTGGAAGAGCAAAATCAATAGCAAGATCCTCAGTTTTACAACCCCGATAAGACAAATCGGATGTGCTCTGGCAGTCCCTATTCAAACTTGATTCTAAATATTTTCTCCGACAAGCAAGCGCTCTAAACTCCATAAGGGCCATTGCCAGTTCAGGATCAAATGAATGGATATCATATATATTAAGCTCCTAACAAAGAAAAAGCTTATTAGATAGACTAAACAAGTAAAACAAGCATAGCGAACACCATCCACATTTCAAGGATGTAGGGTCCAAAATACCTGTCCTAGGATAAGCTTGTAGAATGCTTTAGAAAATGGAGTGTCGAGAATTCTGCTGTCTTTAATAGCCTTTGCAACAACCTGGCCGAGGAGGTGGAATCTTTTATTCACTTCTGAGAATGAAGCACAATCTACAGATGCAGGCCACGGTCTAGGAAACAGTCCATTAGGGGCTACCACAAATCTGGTACCATCGTGAGCATTGTCAGTGCCAGCTTCACAAGGAAGCTCCCGCCTCCACATGCCTAAACCAGACTTCTGCAACTCATGACTTTTTAATGTATAGAATTCCATCATAGGGCCTAAACCCTTGCCTACTTCCTCTTTATATTCTACTTCGAGCAGTGCATTACTCCGAGCATGTGACTGCATCATTTTAGCAGCTGAAACTAGTATATCGTCGCAATCAACTTTGAACTTTTTCCGTGAAAAGGAAGAGCCCCTTTCTAATGTTATATTGTTACCACTTGGATCTATCATATGCCCATGTTGCATCGTCAAAGAACCAAATGCTGTCAGTTGGAAATACTTCCATCTTGCCTCAAGAGAAAACAAGAAAGGACATGCGGACATCAGTTCAGTGCACCATAAAGGCAGACACCAAGACCTTAAAACCAAGGGATCATGCATCTGTTGCTCCAGTTTATCTGTCAATTTAGCACTGACAAACTCCTGCTGTGGAACTGAAGAAACGGCAACCTTCAGATCATCGAGGTTAGTAATCCTTCCGTGAGCAAAAACATGGTTTCTCTCATCAGACACGAGGTGAAAGGAGTATCGGTTTAATCCCTCTAAAACTTTTAGCATAAACAATATGTCATATGATGGACTTGATCTATCAATTTTGCAAGGAAGCTTGCCAAGCAACAGGCTGCTAAAGAAAGGAAGCGCCTACCACATAAAACCACTTTTACTGTCATTTGTTGATGTTGCTACACTAGATGGATGCTTAGGAGAATTGTTTGCTTCTGGATTTGCAGCTGTTCTAAATGTAACGTTGTGCACACTGCACCAAAACTGGGTGTCCAAAATAATGTCAGACCCAGCATTGATCTGATCTTGCAGGATTGATTGATAGAGAGTAACAAATCAGTCAAGCTCTTTTCCTTTTAAGCTAAATATCATTTTCGGTTGTGCAGCATGATCATTCAACATCAACGTGTTTCTTTCTGGTTGACCTGCAGCTGCACATTCATTGCCGTATTGGGGTTACCGGAATAAGAGGTGGTTTGCAAATCAGAGAGTAATGTTGAGTGTGAGGACAATACTAGACTACATGCACTCACCAGAAGACAAAGGTCCTTGCTTTGAGCATGGTTCCTCATATGGATTTTGATTTTTCACTTAAAATTCCCTAAAAAAAAGAGTCATTTTAGTCTTAAAACAAGGAAAAATGGCCATCAAATTATTTTACAGGACATTCTTTACAGAAATAGCATAGCAAGTAATATATGCATTTCTAAGAAGTCAGTGTCAATTAGTTGTTTGTAAAATAGGCATAGTTTACAGGCAGACAGCAAACATATTTACAATATGGAACTAACAACAAAGCCAAACACGTCTTAAACCAAAAGCAGCTTATATTTCTCTCTGTTTATTTTAAAACTCGAACTTGAAAAGAATAGGTGGTAACTGGTAAGTGTGCAATGAAGTTGAAGGATATATAGCATCCTTACGATACTAAAGGAAAGCTAGAAATCTAAGCAAGTTGTACTCATCAAAAGAACTTCTCATATTAAAGAAATCCTAATTAATTGCATTTCTTAAGGTATTTGCAACATAGACAGAACAACACCTCTGACGGAGAAGATTCGGGCGTGGAATCTCTTTCCTGAGGATCATCTTCAGCATATTTGCTTTCGAAAGCAGTACTACTAGGTGATGATTCAGCCTTCTGATTGCTTGTGTCTGCACTAACTTTGGGCCACAAAATTTTTTCAATAGTATGCAAGGAGGAAGATATTTCCAGATTCACAGCATTATCATAGCTCGACAAGTTCATTTCATCTTCATCCTTCTTGAATCATACTCGGATACATTGAGTAATTGTTGAGTGCCTAGTAGGGATATCAGAAATATTGCTCCTTGGCTTGAAATTGTGGCTCATTATCACTGGAAAGTTGTCAAGCGAAGTAAGAGCATTCTGTAGCTTCCTTACTAATAGTGTCGAGCATATCACCCCGACCTTGCTCCATTCTTCAAAAAGTTATCTGAGCAAATGACTGAAATCTTTTCAGCACAGCAGAAAGATGGTCAGTTTCGTGATCTTTCATATTTTCCTCCACCTGGAGGTACTTGCCATTACAGAGGTAATTTGACAAAGATTTGACCAATCCACTCTCAAGGAATTCAAAGGCCGTCATTGTTTCTCCCCCATGAAGCTCCATAATCACCTCACTTAAAATGTTAGTCAAGTGTTCTTCATTTTGGAGATTATCTTGGTTTAATGACTTAACTGCAGAGTCATTGAGAACTCCACAACAAGTTTTGAGTTTCGCAAAATCTCTGTTAACCCCATCTCGAAACTCACCGCTTCGGTAGTAAAGTAGGTTGTCTTCACATGCCTTGCAAAAGTAAGAAGGTTGCCCTTCCCAATCCTACAAGTTCTTGTTTCAAAGACTTCAGATCTGATTTTAATCAAATGCATAGCGAAAACATGTAGGTTTATTTCTTATGGTAGGTTGATTCTCTGATTGTTGAGTGTCATCAGAGAGATGAGGACTGGATTCATCTTGCATAAGAAGAGCCTCTACCGCGTAGACACCTTCCTTGATAAAAGATCCAAGGTAAGCATCGGGAAGCTTTTGCATGAGAATCTCGATGATCGTTAGTGATGAGACTAGCACATGATGATCCTTCCGAGACAATAAACCAACCAAGAAGCTGCCACATAGATTAAAAAAATATGTTCATTTAGAATCAGCACTTTTATCTTGATATGTTTGTTTCCTTGAGCAACCCTTGAAGCATTTCAGGTTTACTGAAGTAACAGATGTTATTTACAATTGAAGCACAGCCATAGCAAATGTACAAATTTGCCCCCGAGTCGACTGCCTGCACAAAACAACATACTCACTTCCATATTTCAGAGCACAAGCATTGTTATGAGCTGTTAGTTTGTTATTATCAACAGACCTTGATCAAGACAGGAAGAATATCTCTAGAGCCAATTTGATCGTAGAGATTAGCATTGTTGAGCTCTTAAGATGCCACCAGTTGAGCAAGAGTATCAAGCATGGTTATTAAGGCGGTAAGGCGAGGCGAGGCGACCCACCCCCCTCACACCTTTTAAGCGGTAAGGCGTAAGGCGAGACGACGCCTTACACATCCCAAGGCGGCAGTGCAGAGCAGCCAGCAGTAGGTTTGAAGTAGGTTAGAAGCAGAAGGGAAGGCCACAGAAGATCCCCACAGCAGTTGGAAGCCACAGAAAATCCGCCTTGCCCGGCCGCCTCCTCTTATCCCCCTGCCCGGTCGAGCACACGCGCACACCACACCACTTGCGCTTCGTCTTCACCCCTCACTTTCTTGCCGCCGCCTCACCCACTTCCTTCGCCTCGCCTCCTCCCGGCTCTCCTCTCCCTCCACGCCCTTTGCAGCGCCACCCTCTCTCGTCCGAAGCTTCCCTACCCTCGC
Source organism: Phyllostachys edulis (assembly GCA_036346405.1). Classification (NCBI taxonomy): domain Eukaryota; kingdom Viridiplantae; phylum Streptophyta; class Magnoliopsida; order Poales; family Poaceae; genus Phyllostachys; species Phyllostachys edulis. Next base: position 14,371,950 of record CM070563.1, read on the forward strand.
CCTCTCTCGTCCTCTTCTCCTTCCCTACCCTGGCGGCGCAGATCCAGAGCAACCGAGCGAGCTCCGGGCGGAGGAAGACACCCACGGGCGGCAGAGTACCTCGGCGGCGCAGATCCGGAGACAAGACGACACCCATGGGCGACAGAGTACCCCAACGGCGCAGATTTGGAGACAAGATGGCGGCGGCGCCGAGTGGTGAAGACGAGGCTCCGGTGCAGATCGTGCGAGGAGGCACCTTGTCGACAAACTCCAAGATACAAGTGAGCTCCCGGCTCCTCTCTTCTCTCCTTCTACCTCCCTCTCCACTAAAAGCTCCGAGCAGAGGACGCAAGGCGGGGGCGACGCAAGGCGGGGTGACGCCTTGACACCCCGGACCGCCTTACCGCTTTGGCGACGCTTAAGCGTCGCCTAAGCGATGCCTTAATAAGCATGGTATCAAGGGCGTTAGTCTTCCTATTTTCTATTTTCTAGTGTGCTATTGTTAAACTTCTCAAGCTGTCCACAATTGGAGTACTTCAATGCTAAACAGACATCACTGTAATAGGTTGTGTCTCGTTCCACTCTTCAGTTCTTCAGCATTACCAAATAAAAACTCTTCAAAATATCTCAAACACTGAAAAGCTATGATTCATGGGAACAGAATAATTTTCCTGATCAAGAACATAAAGCTCCTCTGCACACAATGTTAGAGCATATCTTGCATTGTTCAACAGAAGCTCCATTTTCATACACCATTGTTGGGAAATCTCCAAGCTAAAATTTCTTTAAATAGACAGAGACTAACAGATAAACACAGTACATGCAGTCAGATAAATAAGTGATGCCTTGTGTGGAAAACGGGAAATACGGCAGAGATTTGTAGTACTTCCTTCAAAATAATATTACAGGTCCAAAGACTTAAGCTATCTCTATAAAAAATTTCAAATCCAAGCCTCCAAGCAAATATTTGGTGTGCGCCAAACACAACCAACATTTTCAAAATTCTTGTAATTTGAAAAAAAACTCAGTTACAACTAAGACCAATCCAAACTAATAAAGCTCGGTCAATTCGACGCTAATCAAAATTCAGTTCACACCCCTAATGATCAACTGTCCCAGCTCCAAGAATTATGCTCACCAAAAGGAAATGAACCTTTGGACTAAATATAAAAAATATTGAGGGAAATGCCATTCTACATGTCCATTGACTAACAGTAACCAGTGGAAAATATGCAATTTCACTCCAACAAATATTTTTCATGTTAGCCCAACACAGCCAGCATTTTCACAATGTACCCATAGTCTAAAAGAGAAGATAAATTACAACCAAAACAAAGCAAAATTTCTGTTAGGCTGTTCTTCTAGAGAAGGATCTATTATGTTTCCCTGGAGTCAACTGATTTTAAATTTAAATATTCATGCAACATTGCTGCATCTAGTGCCAAACTTCTGTTTCCCAGGAGTTAAGTGATTTAACAATTTAAATATTCATGCGGCAATGCTGGATTTAGTGTCAAACTAAATACCTGTAAAACATACAGAGCAAACAGGTATTAGAGACAAACAAGCTTTAAGCTTAGAAAGCTCTAGTTTCAGATCCCTCCATGCCCACCAGTAGAGATGACAAGGAATTTGATATTCCTCTTTGAGGACAATGATGCACATCTAACCTCCCATAATGAAGTTAGTATCTTCAAAAGTGCAAATGTTAGTGAATACTATTCGGCCACTTCTCTGCAATTCAGGCATGATGTGCTAAAAAAAGTTTGGGAGAGTAACCTACATACCTCACAATCTACACTTCACATACAAAGAAAATATATCCCCTCAATTACGAGTCCAGAATGTCTACTTAGAATTGCTTTACTGCAAAAGGTTTCAGCCAACCCAGGATTCCACAAAAAAGTGATATTTCCAGGGAGAAAATCCTGATGATTCCTCCCTGAAAAAAGTGATATCAGTGAAGCAGCTGAGGAAGCTTCAAGGGTGAAGTTCTTTTCATCAATTTCGGAGAGGCAAGCACTAGCCCTGCATACCTCCCCTTTGAGAAGTAAACTTCAAACATATATAAGAGACCTTTATTGATTACTTAAACATTACATAATCCAACATTAGGCTAATGAGGAAATTAGGTGGTACATCAGGCCACAAAAGAGTTGCAGTTAAAGAGATAGGGCCTCTCTACCTAGTCAATGCTCAGCATGCGCTGCGCTACCGTATATGCTACAAGGGTCTATGTTGAACGCACTCACCATTCTGAACGAGGAGGATATGTGCCGGGCTCCATCAATAACAGCAGGCCCTTCACCCTTGCGCAGGGTTGCTATCTGGGATATCTGCAGCATCACATGCCTAAGAGGCATCAGTTTCGATAATCACGTGGTTTCCTTCCATCTAGGCCACTAAGAAGGTAACTTTTTCCGCCTCGTGGTACACATGCCAGCAGCTACAACAACAAAACTAAGTAAGATGGTTCCAACATGTTTACCGAGCCTGGTACTTTGATCTGGTTCCAGATTCTTTGCCAACCTAGAAGGGAAATATCAAGTAAAGAAAAGAAAAAAAATATAGTACCGACTCTGAATCTGAGATTGCAAAAATTACACCTCGAGCTCATGGAAGCCACCATCACTATGCTCCATGCGACAAATATGATACTACTGCCTAGTAAAGGGGGGCACTGAATAGGTTATGTGCACTATTGGACGACAGAGGACTATTGTACAGCAACCTGAGTCCTTTTTCATGGGACAAGATAAATCTTCTCATGCTGTGTCTATTAAGGGCTCTACCCTCACACTGAACTACTGAAGACGTTGCAGGCCTCCTTGCTAATTCTTTTTCTTCAATGCATCAGAAAGTTATGCAAATTATAAGCAAAGAAGCGGTATTAATAGGCAGTCTCGTTCGACTCATCATTGCCGATGACCACACAAACATTCCTTGAAAGAAAAAATATCAATATTCAGGGAAAGTGTTGGGGTCACAAGAACGATGCACACACAGATTATTCATTTACCTAGTACCACTCAACTCTTTACGACTTGCAAAAAATTTCTCAGAATTCCTTAGCACAGCCCTGTCCAACTACTCCAGGAGAACTCTCAGAAGACACAGAAAAACCTATATAATTCATGGGAATAGTCTAATTTTCCTGATCAAAGTATCTCTTGTATTGTTCAACAGAAGTTCCATTTCTCAACTCGGAGTTCCTAGATAAAAATGATTCAGACACCAGTGCTGCGATTCTCCAACCTAAATTTTGTCTAAATAGACAGAGCCAAACAGATAAGGGCATAAAAACATCAAATAAATGGATACAGCGAGATAATTGGTGCTTTGTTTGGAAATTCGGCAAAGGATTTGTAAAGCTTCTCTAAAAGAGAAGTTTAATTACAAGCAAACCAAAGCAAAAGTTTGGTTCAACTGTTCTTCAAGAGTGGGTTCTGTTATGTTTGCCTGGAGTTAACTGAATTTATATAGATATTCACAATGTTCACTAAGGCGCTAAGCGCTAATGGGACGGCAGACCAGCGCCTAGCGCCTAATCGCCAACTAGGCAGGATAAATCGGCTAGGCGGGAGGGTGTTGCCTAGCGCCTAGGCGGGCTAGGCGGACGCCTTTTAGAACACTCGATATTCATGCCATTGCTAGATTTCGTGCCAAACATACAAACTTATGTTTCCCAGGAGATAAGTGATCGAAATAGTTAAATATTCACGAAACATTGCTAGATTTTGTGACAAACTTAACGCCCTAAAACAAATATAGGAAAACATGAACTAGACAGAGACAAGAACGAAGCTTTCAAAGCTATAGTTAGGGATCCCCTCCATCCATGCCTCTATCAGGATAGATGGCAAATAATTTTATGCTCCTCTTAGGGGATGACAATGCAATACGAACCTTCAATAACGAAGTTAAAGAATTTAAAAACCTTAGTGAAATATAGTACGACTTGGGTCTTGGAACTCTTCAACCCATCGGAATACCCATTATCAAACTTACCTAAGGGAAAATTCCAAAAATCAGGTGTAAGATATTTACCTCTTCATTATAATGTAACTCAAAAAAGATTCTACATACCTCGCAATCTTCACTTTCACATACAAAGAGAAGATTTCACCAGAATTAGCAGTTCAGAACGTCTAGTTAGAATTGTATAACTGCAAAAGATTTCAAATATCCCTTGATTCTACGAAAGAGCGATACTTTTCGGGGAGAAACTTCTGATGTTGCAGATATTCCCCCGCAGAAACAAGTGAAATAAGCATGGCAGCTGTGGAAGCTTCAAGGGACAAGTTCCTCTCATCAATTTTGGACAGGTAAGCCCCAGCCTTGGGTACCTCCCCCTTGTGAAGTAACCTTCTAACTATAGCGTTAAGCATACAGGAGTCGGCAGCGCAGCCATTCTTCTCCATAGTTAGAAATAGATCATCGGACTCCTGTACCAACCCTAATTCTATAAGATTTTGTATCATTAAGCTGTAGGTTACAACATTCGGCGCTAATCCTTTGGCTGAGATACCAGCAAACAAATCCTTGGCTTCATCCTTTCTGCCAACTTTAAGCAACGCATCAATCATAATATTAAAAGTCCTTATCTCAAGCTGAAAATCCATCGAACACAGGCTTTGAAATATTCTCAGTGCTTCATCAACACAGTTATTTTTGCAAAGTCCTACAAGGATTGTTCTGTATGTGATAATGTCAAGTTTCATTCCAGTGTTGATCATCCAGTGATAGAGTTCCTTCGCAGCAGCAGTCCTTCCAGCCTGACATAACCCATGCAGCAAAATGTTATATGTAATAACTCTAGGCTTAACTCCCTTGCTCACCATTTCTCTGAAAAGAGCTAATGCATCATCTACCCTTCCATTCTTACAGTAACCATCAATCAATGTGTTATAGGTAACACAATCAGGCTTCAAGCCAATTGAGACCATAACAGAAAGTAACTTCATTGCTTCATCTATCTTACCAACTAAGCAATATCCATCTATTAGTGTATTGTATGTGATGACATCAGGCTTCACACCTATATGTACCATCAAGTCAAAGAGATTTTGGGATTCTATAACCCTTCCTTCTTTGCATAGGTTGCCCATTATTGTACTGAAGAACACGACATCAGGACGGATGCCTCTATTCATCATTTCAAAAGCTAATTCCTCAGCCTTCTCCCATTTGCCACAGGTACACAGACCATGAATAAAGGTACAGAAAGTGATGATGCCGGGAGTCAATCCTTCTTCAATCATCTGATTCCATTGGAACATAGCATCATCCACTCTGCCTATCCTGAAAAGTGAATCTATTACCGTTCCATAGCTGACTATATCAGGGCTCAATCCTTGCTGCCGCATTTTGTTAAATATAAGCATTGCCTCATCGACCATTTCACGTTTACCATATGCGCATATCAATATGTTGAACACATGATGATCAGGTTGAATACCATTCCGTACCATCAAATCAATGAGATCATGCATATCAACAAGAACTCCTTCAGTAGCGTACCCATGAAGCAGAGTGCTGTAGGTATTAACATTGGGTTTTGGGCCCTTCTCGAGCATAGAATCAAAAATCATTCTAGCTTCTGCGCAGCTTCCGTTCTTGCATAGATAGCCCATCAGCGAGTTATAAGTAACAACATCTGGTTCAAGACCATCTCCGCGCATTTTTTTGAAAATTCTAACAGCATCTTTCCACTGTCCTGATGAGCAATATCCATGAATCAGACAAGTATATGTGGTGTTATCCGGCATAACACCGTTATCAAACATCTGTTGAAGGACCCCCTCGGCCCTATCCATGGCTTGAACCTTGCATAGTCCAGAAATGATCGAGCTGTAAGTCACGACATCCGGCGAAATCCCACGATCCAGCATTTCACGAAATAGGCTGTAAGCTTTGTCCACACGACCCTCTTTAAAGAAGCCATCAATGACGGTGTTATACGTCACAGCATTAGGTGGGCAGCTGCCTCCGTCGGCAGCCATCAAGTGGAGCAGCTCTAGTGCCTCTTGGCTCTTCCCCTCATTGCAGAGCCCCTTGAGAAGAATGGTGTAGGAGAAGACATTGGGTGTGCAGCCGAGCTCGGGCATTCGCCGGAGCGCTATATCCATTGCGTCGCCCGTCCTCTTCGCGGCGCAGAGGCCCTTGAGCATAGGATTGAATACGATGGCGCCCACCCTCCATCCCATCTTAATGACGTGGCCGAAGGAGGCGAAACCGAGGTCCAAGCGGCCCGCGCGGCAGCAGCAGCCGACGAGGATGCCGTAGGTGCATATATCGGGAGCCACCCTCCTGGAGCCGGCTCGGGCGATGCGGTTGAAGAGGGAGACGGCGAGCGCGGGGCCATCGCGAGCGACGACGGTGAGGAGGCGGTTGATGGCGCTAACCGAGGCGGGCCCTGCTTGCTGGAGCAATTCGTCGAACAGGTGGAGTGCTTCCTGGGCGCCAATGTCTCCCGCGCAGTATCGGTCTCTGATAATGCGCTCCAACTTCGAGCGGGATCCGTCGACGGGGAGGAAGCAGTGGGACATAGCCAACCTCAAGGAGAGGTGGAAGCAACAGAGAGGTGGAGGAAAAGAGATGATGGCACACGTCCTCCAAGGCGTGACGCGTCTGTGACTTTGCAAGCGTCCTGGAGTGGGAGCGGGAGGTTGGGGATGGTAGTTCAGGCCGTGAGTCCTTGAGGGTAGGAAGGCAGCCGCCGAGGCGCCGGGAGAGCGCGCGCGAAAGGCGCAGGAGGGGAGGGCTGAACAGTGACGTCACGGGAAATGCGGAGAAGTTTTGTACTTATTGCTATACCATCGTTTGCTCTGTTATACTCAATGGACGGGGTATTAGTAGATCCAGCCATTACTATCAAAGCTATTGGACGTCACTTTTTCTATTTCTTTCAAACGTCGGCCAGTCCGGGGCTTCCGGGCTTCCGGTGGTATGGAAAATCCTGGTCTGGAATGGCCAGACCCGAGCCGGGCTGGCCTAACATAGGTAAAACCCGAAGCCCGACAAAATCTGAAAAATCCTATTTTTGTGAATAAAAAATATTCTTAAATTGTTTCGAATAAAATATTTGCTTTAATAAAATAGTCTTTTTATTTTTTATTAGTTTTCTTGGGCTTTAGGCTGAAAGTCAGGCCCAAGTCCAAGAAAATCGGACGGGGCTCCACACGAAGAAGTTAGGCAATGATATATATTTGAGCAAACTTCAGAAACACACTAGCTTTCGAGGTTGTAAATTGCAGAAAACACCATGCTTGTTTACTAGTAGCTTGTAGCACCAGATTTTACTGTCATAAGCTTTCACAAAACCCTACCCTAACTAAATATGTTATTGCCTCCGGTCATCCCCGATGTCTCCAACAAGTTTCCAACAAGCGAATCTGTCGTAGAGTTTCCCTCCACCCAACGACGGTGAGCTATGATTTTTATTAGAGTAGGGTTTGTGAAACCTTTGGCTAGAAAACTTAGGGTTAAGTAACACTAGCCAAGAAACCTAAAGTTTTTTTTTTTTGCAACTATGACAATAAAACATTGGGTTTTCTTAAATTTACTCTATGTATATATTATATAGCTTAGACAATACTTTTCTCACAATAGATTGCTTTAATATTTGTATAATTAGCTTTTAGGGTTAACCTAGTCTCTCGACTTAGGGTGTGTTTCGTTTAGAAATAAGGTTGAACCTAGATGGGATGGTTCACTTGAATGGGGTGGTCGAGATGGTTCGAGTAAGTTATTTGATTGGCCGTTGAGTTGACAAGAGCTTGACGACCACAGTGAGGGGAGGGAAACAGTGAATGCGAGTGGGTGGCTTTCCTTGTTTTCAATTTTTGTCTCAAGAGAAAATGAGGAGTGTGTGTAGACACCATACAACAACCTTGTTTCAATTGCGAGTCTTCTTTCTATTAAAACCTATAAATTAACTCCCTTTTCAATGGACCTAAAAGTTTGATAATAATTTTGTTCGTTCTACACCATGAACACCTGCAACCAGGGAATAAAGCGAATGTCGACTTCTTCTCCGATGTGGTTGTCCTCCACGTTGTCATGCCACCACCTCTATACGTTTTTCCGTCATCCCCACCCATCGCGCCACTGCCTTTTGGTGTCATCCACCAAAAACCTAATTTGCTCTTTGCGTCCTTGCACAACGTGCTAAAAAAAATTCGATTGTTTTTTTAATCCATAGCCACGCAATTCATATGCGTTGAATGTCACAGATAAAGTAAAAGAGGGAAAAGGCTAAAATAAGAGTGTCCTTGCTCAATTCTCTTCTTAATAACAATATAAAGTTCTGGTGAAACGTCTCCCTTTCCAACTGTAATCTCCTCAAGCAACAGTTTGTTCCAGTCATTTTCAGAGCTGCATTGCATTACCTCAATAGTCAACATAATGTATATCAAAGGTGGTAATTAGTAGATGCAAAAGAAATACAATCTCTCTGGGAAATAATACATACACTATATTACAGACCCGTGATACTTTTCCCCCAGAAAAAAATAAGACCCATTTTGAACTCAGGCATTTCACGGGAATTTTGTAGAAATTTCATAGGAAACAGTTCAATTCATATAGGAACTGGGAAAGTTTCGGGCGTTCCAGACGGGAGCTAAAAATGTAGTCATTTGTCAACATTTGAAGTTACACAGTCTAACACGAATGCACAAATGTAACCACTCTTTGCAGACACTTGGAAGCATACAACTGCAACACATTTGCAGCATAGAGTCAAGCCCTCGCTTATCTCCGTCTTCTTTAGCCTAACACATGCAAATACATACTAATAACATGAAAAACAAAATTAATATCTGCTAGTAATAATACACAACAGAATTAACCTTAAAAAAACAGAAATAACATTTACTTGCCTCAAATGAGCATTAACTTCTGACAAAAATCCCTCGTCTAGTTGTCCTCCTTTTTCTCTATTTGATATTCCCTGGGAATGCCAGCAAGACATTAACAAAAATACATTAGAATATGGAAGCACGAAATTGGTATTTCTAGGAACAATAGTATGCTCTAAAAAATTACATTACTAAATCTGTGAAGCAAGAAAATTTAGTTTCACGAAAACTTGAGACAACAGTAACAACAGACTTGTGTAAAGCATAATTAAAATTAAATTATATAAGCAGAAGAGATGTTTGGATATTTGCACTGATTATCACATTTGACAACACATTTTTGGGTACCAAAATCAATTACCTCATATGACAGTGAAACAGAAGAAATCCACGCGACGGTGCTGTAGCACCACGTGAGCAGTACGCCCGCAGGAAGGGAAGATGCAAACTCTCACGCATATGGAAGTGGGCTGTTCCGGTGGGAACGACGGTGTCGGAGTCACGATAGACATTGGCGAGGTCCTTGTGCCGAAGGTTCATCGCGTCGTTAGCGCTACGATTGGATCAAGATTATGACAGTTGCAAGAGGGTGATTCTTCTGATGACAAAGATATTATCTTGGCGGAAGTGGCTGTTGAAAAGAAGGCAGTAGATCGGACATCAGTTTTATCCGACAAAGCTTCGAGATCTTCTCAAGGTAATGACGTACAATCTTCTATCTCACCTAGTTTATGCAGGTCTATGCAGGTTGGAGACCGGGGCGCTTAGTCCAAGGTTCGTCTTCGAAGTTGGCCACTGATCTGATTTATGGAGAGGCCATTGCTGCGGGGTACTCTCCAGCGGAGTTCCCTGATGCCGGGATATAACCGGATCGGATCAAGCGGTGGGTTGGGGGTGGTCGGCCCTGGCAGGGACCTCTACGGCCGCTTCACAAATCGACTCCGATGACACTGGGAGATGCCATTGATCGAGCTCGTTCAATTTATCGATCCAGCAATAATCTTGTGGTTGATTCGCTGGCTCTGGAGAACATTCAAATTTTGAATGACTCGGCTGTTTTGCCGGAATTCAGCGTGAATCACGTGGCTGATCTGCCAGCTCTGGAGGACAGTCCATCGCTGAAGGACTCATTAATTTTACTGGATTTAATGCCAGTGCAAAACCAGGCTGGCTTTGTGGGTGTTGGGCTGGGCTCTTTGGAAGTATTGACATGTTATGCATCCGATCAAGCCCAGTCAACAGGATTGCCCTGGTTACGTAGACTACTTTGGAGGAAATGGGAAGCAGCATGTGAAAATCAAACTTCGTCTGGCGGCGGCTTGGAGACAGTTCTGTTTGATCGGCGGTTGAGCACGGCTGCTTCTTGCCATCAAGTCATGGAGTCGGGCAGGGGTCATGCAGACGTTCAGCGAAATGATGTTGTCGGTGGTGGACGTGTTTCCGGCGACGGGGGCACTGGCAGCAAGGATGCTGGACATGGTGGATTTATAGGCTTCGGCGAGGGAGGTGCTGGCCCTCTCTCGGCAAAGAAGGAGCTGCTCCTTTCTCCGGCAGGAGCGGTGTGGGCAGTCAGGCAGCAAGTGGCAATGCATCTGGGATTGTTGGCACTGGTGGCTTTGAGGGTGGACCTGGTAGAGCAGTAGGTTTCGGCGGAGGGCAAATTCCGGTCAAAGGTGGTGCTGAACATTTCTCTGTCAATAGTGGCTTTGGTGGCCAGGCTGCTGGGCCTGGTGGCGCAATTGGTGGGCAGGGGGTTTCCCGGTCGTTGGTTTTGGCGGCGTTAACTCGTTCCCTAAACAATGGCAGGCTCAGGCACCAAGTAATGGTCGTGGGAGGTTCGGAGATGGTAACAGAGGCCGGGGTCGTGGTCGGTTCGGTGGAAGCTATCCTCATGTCACTACTGGTTCCACAGGTACCATTTCCAACATAGTTTGTTTTAGGTGTAAAGGGAAGGGGCATGGAATTGCAAACTGCACGGCAATTTTACTATGTGATATTTGTGAGGGTGAGGATCATTTGGCAAATAAGTGCCCGTTGTTGCTGAAGCCGAGACCTATTGCTAATTTGTGTGGATTCAGTGCTGATAGGTTGGGGTTTTATCACATCCCAACTTCGGGGATGAAGAAGTTGAAGAAAGAAAACAATAAGACAGGGCTTGTTCGGATCATTGGTGATCCACTGTCTGAAGACATTCTGATTGCCGAACTGAAAAGATTGAATCCAATGAATTGGCAGCCACAGGTGGAGATCCCAGGGGAGAAGGCTGATGAGGATATAACAATCCTTATTTTATTATATATCTATAATTCATATTATAGGTATTAATGATGTCATATAACTCTTGAGTATACCCCTTAATATTCATAAGGGAGAAGCTGGAGGTCGTAAGTCCTCCTACGACCACCCTGTAGTCGTGGGTCTTCCTGCGACTACCCCATAGTCGTAAGCCCTCCTACGACTATCCCGTAATTGTAAGCTCTACTACGATCGATCGTGGGTCGTAGGCTCTCCTCGACCACCAACCGGTCGTAAGCCTTTCTCGACCAGGTCCTCGATCGACAAGACTCACGGACATGTGGGCCTAGTCGATCGTGGAATATCATGTCTTGTATCCAAGGATATGAGTAATCAATTACTGTTATTCCTAAAATAACAAAGACGACTTAACTCCCTGTTATGATGATAATTGCCTGGTGACGTGGGGACATTAAAACCCCCGTAATAACCTCCGGTAACAGCTCTATGATCTGGCACGTTAATGTAACCTTTATTTCGAAGATCCAACGGTGCATCCCGGAGATGATATAAAAGGCAAGGATCAACAGGACAAAGAGAGACAAGAGAAGATTAGAAGGACAATACTCTAGTCTTTGATTCCATCTTGTAATCCAGTATACGCAATACATACACACAGGAGTAGGGTTGTTATTCTCCCAGGAGAAGGCTCGAACCTGTATAAAAATCCCCGTGCCTCCATCTCTGTGTGATTTCGAGCCTAGAGGAACCCCCGAATCAAACAATCTTTACGTAAGTTCGGTCCTAAAACACCGACAGTTAAAGTCGACCGTGGGGATCTTCAGTCACCAGCTTTCCTTTGACTTTCCGATTCTCATGCTTTCATGGCAGGAGAGTGGAACGAGGAGAACTGGTTCGACTTGGCCGATTATGCAAATATCGACATGGATGCCGGTTTCGACTACGAGCCGAGTGATGCATCATCCGATGGTGATGTCGCCTCCGGAGATCTTTCTCCAGGAGACTTTACCATCGATGGAGTTGAGGAGGGATCCTTATCCCCCACAACTATACGTCCAGATGGGGAACCAGCTTCCTCAGAGGACAAGGGTCAATCCGACCACAGTGAGGGCTGTCCCAAGGCAGACTCGGGACATGGTGAGGGTTCCCTCTCCAAATGTCCAAGTCTGCCTAAGACAGTCCGACCTGGCGCGACAACTCTTGAAAGTCGTAATTCCGGATCTTCATCAACATCTGGTGATTCTCTCTCTCCGGTTAGCCCAGCCAAGAATGCGATTGAACATGCTCTTCCTGTGAGTTCCACATCCCAACGCAGGGCTCGCTTGCCGACAGAGACGGTTATAATCCGGAATTCCCCTTCTTGGAGGGGTTTACTCCAAGTCGCCAGATGGTGTCATTCAACGACTCCTCAAGCGATGAGGCCTCTAGCGCAAGTGTAGATCATCAATGTGTCGTTAGTTGGTCTCAAGCAATGTTGATGTATAATCCTTAGACCTGAGATCAGCATGGTTTCCTACATATGTAATAGCACTCTTAGGGGTTGCCAAACGCTACACCGTAACTGGGTAGTTATAAAGGTAGCTTTCGGGTATACTATGAAACGTGCAGAGGAATGTGACTGGTCGGATATGGGATTTGCCCCTCCTAACATAACAGGAGAGATGTCTCTGGGCCCCTCGTTGTGGTCGGATAAAGAAAGTGCATTGCCATGCCACTAGTAGTCGAAGTGTTCGACCACGTGAAGTAATCCGACACTCGATCGAGAAAGTATTGAGCAGTCCATAGATGACACGACATCTCACCGAGTTCAACCGGACATCGTGAGGCAAAGGGAGCATACACGTAGGTCGCTTAGTTCGACGATTCTGGATGGTCGTATGGAGATCTGAGTGGTCGTGATCGGTCGAACATAGTCCTGAGGTAGTCGTAACACGTCGTGAGGAATTCTGGTCGTCGTGACCAAATATGAACTAGTCGATAGAGATAGGACACAGTCGTAAGTGATGAGGACCTCGATCGTAGATCATATTGTATTAAGGTTCGTCCGATATAATTTGTGTGTATTCGGGAATCGTTATGTTCTGCTAGGAGTCGCTACGACTCGTGATCGGAAAGGGTTTCTGAGTCACAATCGATTACGCATGAACCTATAGGGTCACACACTTAACGAGTTGAAACAAACCAGTACGAATACGATTCGACAAACGTGTTCGGATAGGATCTGTCACGAGCACTATATAAGGAGATGCATGAGGCTGTTGGCCTAGAGGCGTGAATCACCACCGAAACCCTAGCCGCCATCTTCCTGACTACTCTACCGTGCGAATTGGTGCTAGCACACCTGCACATGGTTGTTCCTTCCCTGGACGTGTGGATATCGTAGGCGCTACTGCGACTGTTGCGCTTGAGGATGATCCACGATCTTCAAAAGGAACTGCAGACGTTGCTGGAGGAGACGATCGACTCGTGAGGACGCTGGACGATCGACTATGACCACTACATCGGCATGCTCTACGTTAGACCAGGTTGCTCCAACCTTTCTTTCGCTGCTCTGCGCGTCTAGTGGTAACGATCTGTGATCATCTACTTGCTTGGCTTCCTGGTCTGCGTGGTAGAAATTTTTGTTTGTAGCTATCGTAGCCTACCCCGTGGCCCAACATGTAGACGTAATAGCATGGCATGTAGATGTAGCACCATGGCATGTAGACGTAGCACCATGACATATAGAGGTAGCTCGGTCCAACTGGATAATATGGCATTGCGGTAGCCGAAAGTCCTTTTGGAGAAGATGTGGTTGAAGTAGAGGATGCAGTGCAGCGGATCGAAGCAGTGGTTGCATCCTTAGGTTTGATGTCCTCATCATCATCCCTTTCTTTAATTTGAGTCGTCCTCAACTCAATAGTTGTCTCCAAATCATCACTTTCCTGCAAAAAGTTAGTAGCAACAAGAGGCAAAGAAGCATGCATATCTTCTAATGTATCTTTGTATGCCGCACGGTTTGGCAAATTCGCTCCCGGAATTAAGTCAATTTGGTGTTCACTCCCTCTAATATGTGTCAGTCCCGGGGGTATTTCAGCAAGATCAGATTTGGCTGCAAGCATGACACAATCCTTTAATTTAATTCCCTCAGTCTTAGAACTAGGTTCCAACTTCTCTTTCTTAGGGGTGAAAACATTCTTCACTACTTGCTGATTTTCAGATTCTTGTTCACGTTCTTTCTTCTCATTTTCAGCTATCTCTTTATCATATTTCACAATTTCAGCAGGTGTCAAAGGTATCAAAGTTATTTTCTTCCCTTTGTGCATAAGAGAGTACTTATTACTTCTACCATGATGAGTTGCATCGGTATCAAATTCCCATGGACGACCTAATAAAAGTGAGCAGGCTTGCATAGGCACTACGTTGAAATCAGCAACATCATGATAGGAACCAATGGAAAAATGCACTCTCGCAGATTGTGTTACTTTTACCTTACCGCTGTTGTTGAACCACTGAATGTGGTAAGGGTGAGGGTGCGCATGTGTCATCAAGCCAAGCTTCTTGACCAACGCTGAATTCACCAAGTTATTACAGCTCCCGCCATCAATTATGACACAAACACGGCAATCCTTGACGATGAGGAACAACTGAAACAGATTATGGCGCTGTAGCGTCTCTGCTTGCTCCCTTTGACTGCTCAATACGCGCTGCACAATTAGGGTCCTATAATTTTCTGTAGCAGTGGCACCTAAAATTTCCTCACCATCACTATCTGCCTCATGATCATTATCATTACCTACAAGGTTAGCTGCAAGAGCATATTCATCCTCAACATCACTAGTACTTACATAACCACCATCTTCTGTCACAATGTACGCTCGCTGACTTGGGCAATTTTTCATGACGTGGCCCATCCATTTACAATGGTGGCACACAATTCCCGTCGTACGACCTATGGAAGCAACCGATGAAGAACTCTGTGCTGGTGCCTGCACACTAGTAGATTTACTTGTCTTGGATGTGCGTGATGGTGGTGGCGGCGCTTCTGAGCGCACCCTACTCACGGAGGGGGCAGCAGACTGAAAAACAGGAGGTGGGGTTGTCTTGGCTTGTCCTGGCGTCAATCTCGATGTAGACGTACTTCCAAAGTTGCTCCTAGTCCTTTGTTGCCTACCCTACAATTCTTTTTCTGCCAAACAAGCAAGCTGGAACAACCTATTGATATCATTATAGTCTTTGTAATCAACTATGTCCTGAATTTCACACCTTAAGCCACCATAAAAATGCGCCATCTTATCCTCCTCATCCTCAACAACATCACAACGCAGCATGCCTATTTGTAGTTCTTAATAATATTCCTCGACAGAACGATTACCTTGGTCTAAGCGCTGCAATTTCTTACGCATATCACGTTTAAAAGCAGGAGAAACAAATCTAGCATGCATAGCTACCTTCAATCTATCCCATGTATCAGGTGCTAAGCCAGAATTAACTACCTGATTCCACCAAATGATAGCAAAATCATTAAATTCACTAGTAGCTTGTCTGACTCTATGCACTTCAGAAACTAGATGGGCATTAAATTTTTCTTCAACTGTCATCTCCCAATCTAGATAAATTTTAGCATCATAAACACCCGCAAAAGATGGTATAGTAAATTTAACTTTAGCAAATGGGTCATCATTAACACGAGCATTGTGGTGCTGAAAATTATTACCTCCCATACCATGACGGTTGTGATGTAGGCGGTGTCGTTGATGTGCATCTTGGTCAGCAAGGGTAGCCCTGGTGTCGCGGTTTCACCTCTCATTATCATTGCCCACCTCAAAATCTTGGGCTGCATCATGATCATACTCGCATCCATTGTGAGGTGGCTAATTCACCATTCTTTCAAGGCATGTAGTGAGCGCTGCAATACTATCGTTGATTGAGCGCTGTAATATAGTTGTAGTAGCTTGAAGCTTCCTGTCGATGTCCTCATTAATGGTAGTGCATTGTTCATCCAAGAGCGTCATGAGCTCTCCCTTTAAAACACACTCTTTCTCATTAGATGAATCACCTGTCATTGTTAGTAGAAAACAAAAGACAACACAAAGGTATTATCCCTATCAACTACTAGGTGATGGAAGGTGGAATCACACACTCTCAAGCATCTTACCACACTCTTACAAGTGTTCTTACCAAAGCATGCAAAGAGGTGGTACAACCGTGTGTCGGTTAAATCTACCGTGTCGGCGTGGAATGCGATTGCAAGAGGGGACCTGTTCTGAGCAAGAGTAGGTGGAGCTCGGAAGGTTTTCAATATGGTAGCAAGGATCAGCAATAATCATAATAGTTGATGCAAGTTGAAAGATTGTTCAAAGTACTCGTCAAAGTTACTGATCCTAGCCTAATCAAAGCTAGCTAATCGAAGCCCTACTAAGAGATGTGTATGTACGCACATGCAACGATAAATGTGACTTGATGTAAGTAATGGAAAACCTCACAACAAGTGCTAAGAGAGACGCTAGACTCCTACTCAAACTTCTGCAAAGGGCACAAGATTGTTCGCACGATGTAGAGCGCAAAAGACAGCAATATCGGTGCAATGCAAATAGCCCTCTAGATTGAGCAGAAACAATAGCTAGTCTCAAACAATAAAAAATCTAAGTTTTATATGGATTCTATATACTCCTTTGAAAGGTTTTGACGATATCTACAACTTTGCAGTTGAGACAAACACCAAATTCCGAAGGGAAAACCGAAATAATCGCCAAAAACAGAAACTGAAATCTTGTGACGCGAATTCGGTGCAGAAGATGGCCGATTTTGGGGCTCCAAGAGGGTGTGGCTTATGTATGAAATATGTGCCTCGTCGTTAGCTTTCCAACGAGCATAAGAATGTCCAAAAAGGACATCGTATGCAAAAGTTATGCCCGTTTTACTGAAGGGGTGTCGGAAAAGGACTCGAATTCGTTTCGGCCTCAACTTGAAACTGTTATAAATTTTGATCCTGTGGGCCAAACGTGCTCAAATTGTTTGTGGAGGCCGATGGCTATATGAATAAAGGCTCCACCAAATTTCACTAGTTTTGGCAAAGATTTGATGGCTTTTCAAATTTCGGACAGAGGGACTCTATCTCCTTTTTTTTCTCCTTTTTTTTTCCTTTGTCTTCTTTTTTTTAAAACCCGAAACCAACTTCTAGGGTTTGTGGCCGAAATCCAATCTCTCTCTTTTTCTTCTTCTTGCAAATAGAAACCAATTCTCTTTTTCTTCTTCAATCGAATCCAATAGGGGGCTGCGGTTGTCTCGGCAGCGGAAGGCAGGAACGATGGATTGCCACGACAAGGGTTGGAGGATGGTGTTGTCGCGGTAGGATCTGTGGAAGTGGCGGTAGGGGATGGGATGGCAGCGGATGGTGTGGTAGAAGTTTTGACACAATGATGAAGCTACGCAAAGGAACACGAAGATCAAACTAGACGAAGGCGAACTAGAGTCTAACTAAACTAGAAATCAGCAACTAGACTCGACGATGTAACCAAAACTTCAACAAGCAAAATACCGAAAAGATAATTGCAATGGCTCAAAAGGGTGATGGGATAGCGAAAGAATAAATTATTTTTGTGGGGCTAATTTTTTAGAGTTCTAGGACAATGAACAGTAACTAATCTAAAATTAAAGGAAAGAATTATGATTACCTAACGGGCAACCTTTGCTCTGATACCACATGATGTGACGGTGGCCCGATCTTCCGAAAGGTACTGATAAGTCGATTGTGGAGATCTCGACGTTGATGATCCAAAGGCTCTGACCAAAACAGATCGAACCCCTCGCAATCACTACACCACTGCTCCAATGGTTATCAACCGTGCCGAACACGATTGACCTCGGCAAGAAGGCTATCTTCTGCAAGCGAATCGAGAACACAAGCAAGAGAGTAGAAGATGCAATCTGAATTGAATTGTGAATAAGGTTTAATTTCACAAGTTTGGGTTCCTCAACCGAACATGCGGCGAGTCTGCTATGCAGAAAACTCTATAGAAAAACTCGAGGAAAATCAAAGGGGTGAGGCCTCCTTATATAGGAGAGGGGGAGCCTCACATAGCTAACAACGGGGGGGTGATACTATTCATGGGGTACTGTTCATGTGAACAGTGCCACCGTGAACGGTGCGTCCCAAGGAGGGGCGGCTAGGGAGATGGGCCCAAGGATTACAAGGCCCAAAATTGGCCTAAACAGGTGGTGTAGCACCTTCTTTTCATGATTATGATGCACACATAAAGAATTTGGAGGTGAGTCTAGATCCGTTGGAAAGAGGACGAAATAATCTTTCCATCAAGTACTCGTGGACCTCAAACGGACTCCGTATGTGAAAGTTATGCATGTTTGAAGTCGGTATTGTCTCTGGGGGCCGAATTGGATTCCAAAACGTATCCAGCTTGAACTCTTGCTTGGCACGTGGTGTAGCACCATGGCATGTAGACGTAACAGCATGGCATGTAGATGTAGCACCATGGCATGTAGACATAGCACCATCACATGTTGAGGTAGCTCGGTCCAACCGGATAATATGGCATTGCGGTAGCCGAAAGTCCTTTTGGAGAAGATGTGGTTGAAGTAGAGAATGCAGTGCAACGGATCGAAGCAGTGGTTGCATCCTTAGGTTTGATGTCCTCATCAGGTAAGGGTGGACCGCGGAGCAGAAGTATGGCCGTTCGATCACGAAGTGCTTCCACGACCACAGTTGTAACAGCATGTGGCAACCCGAGAGCACGGGCACTGTTCTCATGCTACGCTGCAAAGCGTCGCACAGGCCGCGGTACGTAGCACACAATACAATTGAACCCCAACTGTACTGCGACACGTCCTCATCGTCGAAGTCCACGATGGACTCCGCAAGGTGAAACTAGGGTACACCATGTCTCCCTGCGTGCTAGGGAACATGACCCACCCTAATAGAAACAACAAATATGCAATTAGGTGGCATCGAACCACCACCTCCGTTGCGTCATTTGGGCAATGCATGAATCATCGCAGACAGGCATATTGAACGCCCTTAGACCTCTCAGGGATAGGCTGCCTGAAGTGATGGCCGAGATGCGCCTTCCAGTTTGGCGACCTCGGAGGGGGAACAACTGCAAGGCCTCGCAACAACAGGCCGGTAATGAAGCTGACGTCCTGTAGTGTCACGGTCATCTCCCCCCACCGAAAGTAGAACATGTGGGTCTCCCTACCGCCAACGATCAACGGTATGAAAGAAGGAGGCATCAATAAGGAGGTTACGCCCCATATTCAAGATGCAAAGTGACATAATCGGCCAGTTATTGAAGCCTCCCAACATACCGGCCGTCAACGGCGAGTCTCCCTCGATCCCCGTGTCACGGGGTTGGCGGCCCATCGCCATCGATCCAAGCGTGATAAATGATCTTTGGCGTCCCATGCCTCCTTAAGTAGGGGCGGTAGAGTACGTGCCATTGCTGCAAATAGAGAAGAACTCACAATTAGCGAATTCATTTATATGGTAGATTACATGCTATTGCTGCAAATACATTACATGACAGATTGACAGTAATTATGCATGTAACAGTTGCGACTGATATAATGCACGTGCATTATTAAGTACGTACTTAACGCTAAAAATTGCAATAACTAAATATTAAATACTGCGAACGAGTGATCGAATTTGTTTAGCTAATCTAATCGGAACGAGAGCTGCACCTTATGAAAAATCATCGGCCATGCGTTCGCTTATATAGCCAGAAAACATAGACAGCGAATGACATCGACGAGGCACCGCACAATGTGAAGTGATGTGACGACGACACGACGTAAAGAAAACAAAAAAAAAAAAAACCGCAAGCAGCCAAAATGGCTTTCGGCGCCCATGCATTCTTTTCTTTGCGCCGGCAAGGGCAGTCACCGCCACGCCCGGTCAGGGTAGTCGCCTCTGCGTGCGGGGCGGCGATGCAGCGCCTTGTCTGCGAGGGCGGATGTGCTAATTATGGCAAAAGAGGGCTAGTTTTGAAAATAAAGAAGATTGGAGGGCCAAAAATGCAAAAAAATTGCTAGACCCAAAGAAAAACAACACCAAGTAATCAATGCACCCAGCTAGATGCAATAAACAAATCGGAAGTTGATGTTGAAATTTCCAGCGTCACTTTCGGCCGACAAGCAATGACCAAATTTGACACTTGATGTTGATGCTTTATAGAAATTTCCAGCGGCTCCTCTCAAACACGAACAGAAAACTGAGTAACAAACCTTCTCATGGGTGCACCTCCAAATAGCAAGGTGAACAGCTATCCTTGATCCGACGATGCCACAGCTGACAAATCAACGGAAAGGATCGCGATGATCCAAGTCACAAGTTTTAGCACCATGAATAACTTGGCGCTCTGATACCACTTGATGTAGATCCAACCTCGAAACAAGATTAAATCCATGGGTTGACCGATCTTTCACGGTGGAACTTGAAGATCAGCAAGGCGCTGTCTTCTTCTTTTAGCGTCGGATGAACAGTGCCATACACATGAACAGGAAAGGTAAAGGATGGAAAGCAGTAGTTTCAATGGTTTTTTGCTTTGCATCACAACTTAAATTAACTTAACAGGATACAAAATGTGCCCATGGTTCTATGTACATTTAGACTGCAAGTCACACAAATCAGTGTCTCCCAAGATGAGCTATGAGATATAAGCCTTGACAAGGTCCGAGAATTTGCAAACCTCTCCTGTCCTAGGGCATGTGATCGTGTTATCATTATTCTTGGCCATCTCATCGAGAGCCTGAGGTACAGCACACAAGCAACACGTGTTGGGTCACGGGTAGGCTACGATAGCAATAAATCAAAATTTTCTACCACGTAAACCAGGAAACCAAACAAGTAGATGATCACAGATCATTACCACTAGACACGCAGAGAAGCGAAAGAAGAGTTGGAGCAGCCTGGTCCAACGTAGGGCGCATCGATGTAGTGGTTGTAGTCGATCATCCAGCGTCCTTGCGAGTCGATCGTCTCCTCCAGCACCTCTGTAGTTCCTTACGAAGATCGCGGATCGTCCTCTAGCGCAACAATGCAGTAGCGCCTCTATAGTATCCACACGTCCAGGGCAGGAACAACCGTATGCCGGTGTGCTAGCACCAAGTCGCACGGCAGAGCTCTCAGGAAGATGGCGGCTAGGGTTTCGGTGGAACAACTCAACTCACAACTTTCGTGTGTCTTGTCTATTACGTTCACCCCCCCTTTCCCAACAGCCTCATGTATCTCCTTATATATTGCTCGTGACGGATTCTATCCGAACACGTTTGACGAATCGTATCCGTACTGGTTTGTTCCAACCCGTTAAGTGTGTGACCCTGTAGGTTCATGCGTAATCGGTTGTGACTTGGAAACCCTTTCCGATCATGAGTCGTTAGCGGTTCCTAGCAGGACATAACGATTCCTGAATACACACAAATTATATCGGATGAACCTTAGTGCAATATGATCTACGACCTGGTCCTCATCACTTACGACCAGGTCCTATCTCTATACGACCAGTTTGTATTTGGTCACGACGATTCGTAACTCCTTCGACCGTGTTTCGACCACTCTGTGATTTCGTTCGACCAGTCTACGACCAGCTCGTATCTCCATATGACCAGTCCGTAACTGATCGAACTAAGCGATCTTCTCGTGTATTCTCCCTTTGCCTCACGATATCTGGTTTGAACTCCAGGTGAGAGGTTATGCCATCCATGGACTATTCAATACTTTCTTGATCGAGTGTCGGATAACTTCACGTGGTCGAACACTTCGACCACAAGTGGCATGGCCATGCACTTTCTTTATCCGACCACAACGAGGGGCCCAGAGACATCTCTCCTGTTATGTTAGGAGGGGAAAATCCCATATCCGACCAGTCACATTCCTCCGCATGTTTCATAGTATGCCCAAAAGCTACCTTTATAACTACCTAGTTACGAGTAGCGATTGGTAACCCCTAAGAGTGCTATTACACATGTAGGAAACCATGCTGATCTCAGGTCTAAGGATTATACATCATCATTGCTTGAGACCAACTAACGACACATAGAGTCATAACAATCTCAATAGTGTCTCAAGGTGGGTCAATCCAACCCCATGTTCTCTAACATGTGTTCACATTATTGATTCGATATCCCTATATCCATGACCGGTGAAACATGGTCATCAATCAATAAAATGTGCTGGTCGATAGAGTCACTGGTGTTTCGACCATTGACATCTGACCATGGATATATTTAGAACGACATCATATAAGTTAAAAGAGTTTCACCAATAAGTCACGTACTTGTTAATCTCCATAAACAATGATTCATTCAAGGAACAAGATAACATATTATCCAATATTATGAACATAATGAAATATAATCATCTCTATGATTGCCTCTAGGGCATATTTCCAACAGTCTCCCAGTTGCACTAGAGTAAATCATTAAGGTATCTAATACCGATAGCTCTTGTGTGCGTCTCATGCTTTGGCTGTGTGAGAGGCTTAGTCAACAGATCAGGAACATTTAAATCCGTATGAACTTTGCATATCTTAACATCTCCTCTATTCACTAACTCACGAATAAGATGATAACGCGTAAGTATATGTTTGGACTTCTGATGGGATCTAGGCTCCTAAGCCTGGGCAATGGTTCCATTGTTGTCACAATAGAGATTCATTGGGCTCGAGGCACTCGGAACCACACCCCACTCAACAAGGAACTTCCTTATCCAAACACCTTCTTTTGCAGCTTCAGAAGCCGCAATGTACTCGGCCTCCGTCGTAGATTCAGCAACCGTATCTTGCTTAGAACTTTTCCAGCTCACTACTCCTCCATTCAAAATGAATACAAAACTAGATTGCGAATGATAATCATCTTTGTCGGTTTGGAAGCCTACATCGATGTAACCATTTACAACGAGCTCTTCATCACTGTCATAAACTAGGAACGCATCCTTAGTCCTTCTCAAGTACTTAAGGATGTTTTTCATAGCTGTCTAGTGACCTTCACCGGGATCAGCTTGGTATCTACTCGTAACACTTAGAGCATATGATACATCTGGTCGAGTACATATCATGGCGTACATGATAGATCCAATAGCTGAAGCATATAGAATACCATTCATGCGGTCTCGCTCATCAGTTGTCGAAGGACACTGACTCTTGCTAAGACTTATGCCATGCGGCATAGGCAAGAACCCTTTCTTTGCATTTTTCACGTTGAACCGAATCAACACCTTATCAATATATGTACTTTGGCTTAATCCAATTAGCCTTCTCGATCTATCTCTATAGATCTTTATTCCCAAGATATATGCTGCCTCTCCTAGGTCCTTCATAGAAAAACTATTTTTCAATGATGCCTTAACGGATTCTAGCATAGGAATGTCACTCCCAATCAATAATATGTCATCCACATATAAGATTAGAATAACAAGTGCGCTCCCACTAACCTTCATGTAAACACAAGGTTCTTATTTGTTCTTGACGAAACCAAACCTTTTGATCTCCTCATCAAAACGTATATTCCAACTCCGAGATGCTTGCTTCAATCCATAAACGGACTTCTGTAGTTTGCACACTTTACTAGCATTCTTTGGATCGACAAAACCTTCAGGTTGTGTCATGTACACATCCTCACTTAGGTTTCCATTAAGGAAAGTCATTTTGACATCCATTTGCCATATCTCATAGTCGAAATATGCAGAATAGCTAGAATGATCCGTACAGATTTAAGCATCGCTACCGGTGATAAGGTCTTACCGTAGTCAACTCCTTGAACTTGTTGAAACCCTTTTGCAATTAATCGAGCTTTATGAATGTGAACATTTCCATCCATATCAATATTTTTCTTATAGATCCATTTACACTCAATGGTTTTAACACCATCAGGTGGATCGACCAAGTTCCAAACCTGATTGTCTCTCATGGAGTCTATTTCAGATTTCATGGCTCCAAGTCATCTTTCAGAGTCTGGGTCCATCATCGCTTCCTCATAAGTGTTAGGCTCATGATTATTCAATAATAATACGTCATGTCCATAACTTATAGGCAATTGACGTGGTCTTTTAGATCTACGTGGGGCTGATGCCTCATCTACAGGTTCAACAATATTTTGTTCATCCTGTAGAGGTTCAATAGGAGTTAAAACACTTTCGGATGGTTCCCGAATTTCTTTGAGTTGCACCTTGCTCTCACTAACTCCTTTGGAAAGAAACTCTTTCTCCAAGAAGACACCATTACGGGCAACAAACACTTTGTTATCAACCCGATTATAAAAATAATATCCTTTAGTTTCTTTAGGATACCCCACAAAGAAGCACTTATCGAACTTGGGTGCGAGTTTGTTAGACGTCAAACATTTAACATAGACATCACATCCCCAAATCTTTAGAAAAGAAAAATTAGGACTCTTCCCAGTCCATATCTCATATGGTGTCTTATCTAATGATTTAGATGGTACCCTATTCAAAGTGAAAGCAGCAGTTTCTAGAGCGTAACCCCAAAAATACAACGGTAGATCTGATTGGCTCATCATTGATTGAACCATGTCTAACAAGGTCCGATTACACCGCTCGGACACCCCATTCTATTGTAGAGTGCCCGGTGGTGTAAGCTGTGGAACAATTCCATATTATTTCAAATGATCACCAAACTCATGGCGCAAAAACTCACCTCCACGATCAGATCGTAGAGATTTTATTGTCTTGCCAATTTGATTATGTACCTCATTCTGGAAATCCTTGATCTTTAGGAGGTCAAGGAGGAAACAAACAAGAGACTATAATTAACAACGCTAGGTGGTAAAAGTGAAGAGAAAAGTATTGATTATGCAAAGGATATGGAGTCTTGAGGGTTGTCAGGCCTGCTTGCAGGTAGATGTTCAGCAACGGCTCTAGCGTCATGCCATACAGTTTGTAGAATTCTTGTTTAAATTGATCCAAAAGACAATCCCACTGGCTTTGCTCAAACAAGACCTGCAAGTAAAACACATGGTGTCAGCTAGGTACCAAAACCTTTATAACGCAGCTTACTCTGCAGTGCAAATAACAAAAGAAAGAATTGAGATAAAGAAGGTAATATACGCCACTCAGAATCTAGCAAAATCTTGGTTTGTTTTGTTACTTAGGAAAATGACATCAGGAAACATCGTACGCTGAAGTCTTACTCATCCACATACCATGCACACTCCATCTAGCAGAAAGAGGGGTTGAACAAATCACCTCCAATATAGAATATAACAACCAAAAATTCATAGCATTCATGCCACAAATTATTATAAAAGTTGAAACTGATCTATCCCATGTTCTTATCGTCAAGTGATTACGAAGTTAGAAAGACGAAGAATTTCAACAAGCAAACCAACATGATCAATGTGCTATCATAACTATCAATAGTCAGATCAATGTATGCACCACATTCACTAGTGTTCTATCACATGCACAGATTCATTATTCCACCTTACTACTATGTCGATGGAAGAACATCAATAATGAAATAGTACAAAGTGAAGAAAACTTTTGATCTCTTTAAGCAAGACTTGTTTTCTGCACACCAAGCTAAAGCAGGAGCAATTTGTTTATTCTGAAGAGAATCAATTACTCTTTTTGCATCTAGGAAGACAACAATATCAACAAGGTCCTGCATATCAACAGTTGACTGGTTAGGTTAGGTTTCAAAAAGTATCCATGACTGCAGATAAAGACACTAGGTACTAATAAGTCTTGGTTCCAGCATGATTTGATAGATAACCACTCTCATTTTCATTATTGCATAAAACATTTAGATATTGGTGGAAATAAACTCTTAATTTCATATTTAAAAATAACATTACAGCTTGTTATTTATGCAATAGCATCAAAAGCACAAAGCAACATGAGTTACTAGCTAATAACCAAGCAATAGCACCAAAAGCACAAAGGAACATGTTGGGCTACTGGCAAATAATCACAAATAGTACCTCCAAGGGCACCCGCACCAGCTAGTGCTCTAGCCATATCGACTCCACCACGTGCTTCTGCCACCCCGCCACTGGCAACGATGTGGATGGTGATGGCGATGGCCATCTCCATATTTTTCTTTTCCTCTTTTTTGGGTCTCACACAGACGAGAGAGAGAGAGAGAGAGAGGATCGTTGGAGAATAAAAAGGGGAGGAAGATGATATCTAGTCGTGGGCAAGCAGTCAGGCGAGGACGCCTTGGGCGACAACGGCTTGGAGGAGAAGGGGATGGTGGCGGCTCTGGGAAGGAGGAGGAGAGCGAGGCGGCATGATGAGGACAACCCTTCCACAGATACAACCATTCCTACTGCTTTTGATGTGCAAGGACCAATTATTAGAGCACGTGCTCGCCAACTAAATTATCAGGTGACTTTGTTTCTCGGAGTGCATCTATATTCTATGAACTCTATGATGTTGCCTAAAGTAAGTGATATTATTTTACTTAGGAATCAAGGATCGGGAGGCAAGCTAAATGGAGATGATGGCAGCACCAAGCATGGAGATGATCATATGAGGAATGGCTATTTCTATATTTAGGCTGGCATTTAGCAATATTTGAGTAAAGGAACTTGGTGCTGCACCACCTATGCTAATGGGCTATGGGCCTTGTAATTCGGGCTGGACACCTAGGGTTCGTACTGTTCACGCGTGAACAGTACCCGCGGCCACCCCTCCCTTCTCCTATACATAGTGGCCGCCGCTCCTCTAGTTTTCTCGGGTTTTGTTAATTGAAGTTTAGCTTTGCTACTTTATTCTTTGTCCTCTTGTTCGGCAAGATCAACAGCGACATTGTTCTTCAGAACCCCACTTATCAATACAATCTTATCTCCTATTCGCAATTTCATATTGATATTTATCTTGTTCATGCATGCTTCTTCGGTGTATGCAGGAATTGATCTTCGTGATCAGGTCATCCGGGTATTCGTGTATGGTTGATAACGACTTGTCAAGCAGTTCAACGATTGTGTGGTTTCGGACCTTGCGAGTCTGTAGCCAGGATCGTGAGAGTTGAGCAACTACTACCGAATTTATCTTCTCATCGAAAGATCGGGCCAGAACAGGACCTTCGTGGTTCATCAAGTGTTATCAAAGTTACAGTTCATCGGAAGAAATCAGTACCCTTAGTAGTAGATTCGTTTTTCATACCTAGAGTCTAGAAAATTGCCAAAATTTTTTGCATCTATCATCCATACCGAGCCCTTTGAGCCATTGCAATTTTTCTTTTCGGTATTTTGCTTGTTGAATTTTGGTTACATCGTCGTGTCAGTTGCTGATCTCTAGTTTAGTTGGAGTCTAGTTCGTCATTGTCTAGTTGCATCTTCGTGTTCCTTTGCGTAGCTTAATCTGTGTCGCCTTGTTTATTGCCGCAAGATCATCATCCTCCACAAATCCGCAAGGCCACCCCTGCCGTGCCATACCAAAAATTTCCCATCGCGGCCTCCCCACTTCCCTACTGCAGCATCCACCACGGCCCTGCTATCGCTGCCCTTCCCTACCGCGACATACACTGCACATCCATAGCTTGCTGCCGCGACATGATCTCGCTACCACGGCAAGCAACACGCTCACTGCCATCTCCTGCCACAGCAATCCCCAGCACCTGGCTGCCACAATGCCTCGATGTCGCGGTAACTCTAGCATCTTGCCTCCCGCTGCCACTCCTGCCGCGGGCATCGAAGCCCTTGTCTTGTCACTGCCACAAGCCGTCGCGGCAACCAGAGAAGCCCTTGTTGTTTCGGTTCACCAAAGAGGAGCCAAACCCTAAACATATTGATTATGGCTATTTTGAAAGAGAAGAAAAGGAAAAAGATTCGATTGATTTCGGTTGTGCCCACCAAAGTGCCCTAGATTGGTTTCGGGTCTTCAGAGAGAGAAAAAAAAGAGAGAGTTTGACTTGGGGATCAAGTGAAAAAAAGAAAAGAGAGACAAAAAAACAGAGAAAAAAAAGAGAAATTTGAAAAGGGCATCAAACCTTCGCCAAAAATAGTGAAAATTGGTGGAGCCCTTCTTCATACATCCACAAGCCTCCACAAAAAAATTGAACACGTTTGCCTATGGGATCAAAAGTTATAGTAGCTTCAATTGAGGCCGAAACGAATTCAAGTTCGTTTCCGACACACCTTTAGTAAAACGGGCATAACTTTTGCATACGGAGTCGGAATTCGATGTTTTTGGACTTTTCGAAAAGCTAACGACGACGCGCATCCAAAAACAATAACCTGCTTGCACCTATTGTGAGGACCCCCGGGTTATCCCCGTAAGACCGAGACTAAACATGGTCTTATGGACATAACTCTGGACCTCAAGTAAATGGATTCCAACTTAACTCCATCTAAGCGAGAGGCTTAACTACAAACTAGAGCCCCAATGATCATGCGCGCTGCTCTACTACAAGCACTACATGATTGTCGGTTCTCCAATAAGCCAAGCACTACACTTAGTGTGTTAAATGGGAAGCCACAAACAACGAGCATGAACTCATATTGGCTCCCAAGATCAGCGACCAATGTGCTCATACTCTCATACAACGTTGATCACATCCATACAACAATCATACATTAATAGTCCAAAAGACGTACAACATAATAGTTATAGTCTACAACTATTACAACGGCCGATCGGCCAAATTCAAATAAGAGTATTAAGTAGCAGTGGAAACAAGTAAATAAACCAAAAGACCAGCAGTGGTATGCCCATATCCCATCGGCAACCAACTGGGAGTTAAATGATAGCATTACTCGTCAACGTCGCCAAAATCGGCGCTAACAAGCTCAATGGGCTCATACCCTTCCTCACCGAAATTGTAAAGAACCGGCCGAGTACAAAGGTACTCGCAAGTCTTACACAAATAAAAATTAGTTATGCTAGAGGTTGTTCCAAAGGATGGCTCATATTGGCTTAGTTTTGCTAAAGGGGCGCAACAATTTACAACCTACACATACTAGTTTTTCAAGTGCCATATCAGATTTGAAGTAGAAGTAAAGCATGTGAATAAGGAGTAAATTGAATAACCAATGAATCAAACAAATAACAAAGTGGCTGTCCACTTTGATACAACCAGAATACATGAACATCCCATTCATGACGAATACCAAGTTATAACCACAAATTTTTAATTCCAAGTCTAACAATAGCAACCATGTAACTCAAGTGGTCATCCGTAACCGTGGACACGGCTATTCGAATAGATTTATGCCCTGCAGGGGTGTACTACTTTACCCACATGACTTGATTAGCCCGTATGCCTCCAGATGGGCACGCAAGTTGTACCGGGAATGCCGACCCAATTAACAAAGTTTAAATAGTGATCATCTGCACATTAAAGAATTGCAATCGACACCCTACGAAACATATATGCGATGGAACACATATACGTCCTCACACCACCAGTCATCAACTCAACAACACAAACCCCTTACTTAACCAAGCAGTGCCCATACACCGCGTGTGGAAGCATGAGTTTTACTTGAATCAAAGATGTTACCAAAGTTCGGTCCTTAATTGTCCAGACAAGTCAAACACTTACCCAAGCTCGTGCACAAAGACACCATCACTAACCATCACTTGTCCAGACCAAAAGCTCATTTAAAATAACAAAATTTAACTCATAAAATAGATACGAAGATCTGAAACAAAAGCATATAATGATAATTGTGTTTATCCCATAATTGTCGGGTTATTCCCGACAATCAATTACCGGTTCTAGACTTGCATGACTAAGCAAACCCGGACAATATAATTCAAGCATCCTAAATCAAGCATGTGGTACTAGAATAATTCAAGATTAACCTCAATGAATAGGAGATAACTAATCTACTCATCACAAAAATAGTGACATTATCAAAATAGCATGCAAGCAATTATCATTGTACTAACTTAACAAAACTCGGATCAAGTATGATGCAAAAGAAAGTTCAAATGATGCTTGCCTTGCTGGTAGCTTAGTTGCTCTCCCTCAGCAGTGTATAGGTCAATATGGAAAGGCTCGGAATCTATATAAATACAATAACTAATAAACATCGAGAAATACCTCAAAATTCAAAATACTCAAACGTGCATGATTTTTCTACAGTAGCTAAGTCATGATTTTTTTATGAATTTATGTGAAAGAATTATTCCATTTGGATTTAGTATGTGAGAATTAAAGCAGTTTGAATTTCAGATTTCCAGAAAATCCAATTTAAATCTCACCGGTTAATGTTCATCTAATTTAATTATTTGGGCAAAATTTGTAGAACAGTAGTGGGACAAGGGATTATATGGATAATTAGATAATATTAATACAAGTCCAAAACAGTTGAGTTTGCTTCAATTGGGGTTTTCAAGATTTAGTTATGAATTTCTAAAGTTTTCAGACTTTCTCTATTGTAAAAATAATAGTGTTAATGGATCAATCTCCAAAATAATACTCCCTGCTACAGAGACATGTTTGAAACCAATTTTAATATAAATTTCATTAAAAATGAAAATTACCAGAAGTGGTTTCATCCATTTTGGAGTTGAGATGAATTAGTTATGTATTTTTGAAGTTATACATATTTTACAATGTATAAAGAATTGGATTTCGAATTTTCTAAAGTATTTATTACTTTTCTCACCGAACGCGGCGCTAGCCACCGACGCTGACTAGCGGGCCTGGTGAATAGTGTGTTTTCCATTTTAACTCAGATTTTAAAAACCAATCTGACAAGTGGGACCCGCTGTCAGGGACACGGTCCACTGGACTTAGTCCACCGACACGCGTGCATAGCACACGGCGCTTAAGCGGCTGGTCCCACCCGTTAGCCTCTGCGGGGTTTAAACTAATGCACCCGCTTACTGTGTGTGGGGCCCAGCTATAAGTGATACATTAGGACATCTTAAGACAACACTTAAAGATTAATCAATCATTAGCCATTTATTGAGCGTCATTTGCCTAAACGGATAGCTACAATAGTCGCCACAGACGACAATGGGGTTGCGTGCGGTTGCCGGCTGACTCGCGGCGCTTCTGTGCATGCATGAGAGCCGCCAAGGGTCGAGACAGTGTGGAATAACCTTGCGCATCTAACAAGGGTGGTTACAGCAGCTAGGGTTGACCATGCCGGCGGCGAGCCGGAGTTGAGCTTCGTTGAACTAACGGCAAACATGCAAGCAGCACAAAAGCTCGGCAGCGTCCAAGAAAGCGGGTGCCAAGGCATCTAGGGGCTACTAGGAGGTTACCTTAGTGGAGAAAAAGTGCTCAGTGAGCTTGGAGTTGCTGGAGCACTGTCGGTGTCGGAGAAGAAGATGGCGACGGTATGGCCTCGCGCGGAGAAGAGACCCTGAGCAAAACCACCTGGAGTGAGTGGTCGGAGTAGTTCAAGGACCCTATGAGGATGCTAAGGAACCAAAGAATTGACAAATACCTTACCAGAGCAAGGTAGGAGACGAAGGGTTGGTTCTAAGGCCGAAAGGAGTAAAACTTCGATTCACCTAAATCCTGTCGTGCAACAACAAAATTGAATGAGGGGTTTTCATTACTGTGTAAAGAGGCACAAAGTGACGCGCAAGAGGGAGGTCAAAACTCACCAAGGACCCAGTTGGCACGATGATGCCACTCGGGTGCACGCTCCCGAGGTGAGCTAGAGCACGAGCATGAAACCAAAGCTACAAGCAAATGCACGAGCCGAGGTTAGCCAAAATAGATAAGGAATTGATCACAGAGGCGAAAGGCACCAAGCGGAGGAAGCTTACCCGAGAGATGAACTCACACAAGCTTCCCTCTCCTCAGCCGAAAAGAGGAGAAGTGAGGGAAAGCTAGGGTTCGGAGGGGTATTATGCCCGGGAAGAGACGGCAATAGAGGCGACGTCAAGTGGAGAACGCTCCGGAGTGGCCAATGGTAGCGGCGGATTGTCGGCGCCCTGGAGCCGCTTCAGGCGCTGTCGGAAGCTTCGGCCAGTGTGGCATGGAGCTCTGCGTGGTCGTGGACGGTTAACAGGCGGACCCACATTGCCGCGACTCGACGATCTTGCTACGAGTCCGTAAGTGGGTTGGCGCGACCGTTGATCTGAATCGACGGCTAGGATTAAAAGAAACGACGGATCAAATTTGAAAGTGTCGCGATCCGGGCACCGAGTTCGACGGACGGCTCATGTCTTGTGCAACTAGGGGTTGGGTCAAGCCATTTCGGGCCTGACTCAACCCAAGGAATAGTGCTTGTTGGTTTGGTCTAAGGGTTTGACCGAGAATTAAAATGGTTTCTCCTCTTGACCAAGGTGCTAAAAATATAAATAAATTTCCTAAAATGTGAAATAAATCACAGAGGTTTCTGGGAAGGTCTAGTATTCATAAAAATTATTGAACCTTACTATTCGTGATATAATGTGTATAATTGAAATTCAAACTCAATGTAGGTCAATAAGTTGTGTTTGAATTTTCTTAGGTTAAAACCAGTCCCAAAAATTTGGAAAAATTATATTAATTCTTGATAATTGTTCTAGCATTTGAATAAATTATTTCTAGAAAATGAACAAGAGTTTTTGTCCTTATTTTTCTTTCGGAGCTTCTAATTGAGTTGTAGGTTTTATCTTTGTTTAAGATTTTCCAAGTGTAATATATAATGCAAATGCTTGAAAACAATGATGCATGCTCATGAGATGCATAGTAATTCTCTTTATTAATTTGGGGATGTGACAAACCTCCCCCCTTACAAAAGATCTCGTCCCCGAGATCGTAATAGGTGGAAGTTGATAGAAAGGTTCTTCTGGTAGGTACAACATCGCTTGTTTTGATTTCCTTTAAAGATAGCGCTAAGATAACTTACAAGGTTACAAAGTATGATTCTTACATTTTCCTTACCAATGCTTTGTTTAACCTTGCTTTTCTTGATTCAAGGCACTTCAAGGAAAAGGTTAGGATATTCTTGTCGCAAAATGATCTTCACGTTCCCAAGTAGCCTCATCTTCAGATGATTACTCCATCGAACTTTGATGAACTCCGATATTGCGATTCCTCGCCTTGCGCTCGCTTTCTTCAAGAATGCGAATCGGCGCTCCAGATAAGAAAGATCAGGTTGCAAGTCGAGTTCTTCCAACTCGGTGGCTTCGGTTGGAACACGAAGACACTTTTTCAATTGTGAAACATGGAACACATTATGTACATCTGAAAGTGATGGTGGCAATTCCAATCGATAGGCCACTGATCCCAATTTTGCTAGAATTCGGAATGGTCCGATGTAGTGAGGTGCCAATTTGCCTTTGACTTGGAAACGATGTATTCCTTTCATCGGAGAGACTTTAAGATAGCCATGATCGTCCATTTCAAAACTCAACTCACGACGACGACAGTTGGCATAAGACTTCTGACGAGATTGAGTATGCAAGTCGCCACAGATGACACGAACTTGTTCTTCTGCATCCTCCACCATGGTTGGACCATAAAATGATCTCTCCCCAGCTTCAGACCAGTTCAAAGGTGTCCTACAAGCTCTCCCATACAATGCCTCGAAGGGTGACATTTGTATGCTTGATTGGAAGCTATAGTTGTAGGAGAACTCTGCAAACGGTAAGCACTTCTCCCAATTCTTGCTATAGGACATCACACATGCTTGGAGAAGGTCTTCTAAAATTTGATTCACCCTTTCGGTTTGTCCATCCGTTTGCGGGTGGTAAGCGGAGCTGAAAGATAGATTGGTCCCCATTGCCTTATGTAAGCATCCCCAGAAGTGGGATGTGAACTGAGGGCCTCTATCTGAAACGATCACCTTTGGTACACCATGAAGACAAACAATCTTGGAGATGTACAGCTCTGCTAGCTTGACTCCAGTGTAAGTGGTCTTGATAGGATTGAAGTGAGCAACCTTTGTCAGACGATCGATAATCACCCATATGGAATCGGACCCAGATTGAGTCCTTGGAAAGCCGGTAATAAAATCCATGCCAACTTCTTCCCATTTCCACTTGGGAATGGGCAGGGGTTGTAGAGTGCCGGCTGGCTTCAAATGCTCAGCCTGGACTCTTTGGCATACATCACACCTGGCAACATATTTAGCGATCTGTCGCTTCATTTGGCTCCACCAAAGCCGCTTCTTCAAATCTTGGTAGATCTTGGTACTCCCTGGATGAATAGAGAACTTGGAGTCATGAGCTTCTTTGAGAATTAGCTCTCTCAAGGTGCGATCAAATGGCACCACCAACCGGTTTCCGAACCATAGGGTGCCTTATGCATCTTCTTTGAAACATTTGGCCTTGCCTTTATTCATTTCTTCCTGGATTTTTGCTACTTCCATGTCTGTCCTTTTGGGATTCTCTAATATGGTCCTCAAGTGTAAAATTCACACTAAGGGCAGCAAGACAACCTTCTTCAATTATCTCCAAGTGCAGACGTCGCATCGTAGCACACAAGCCTGCCGAAAAAGGAGTTACCGACAAACAGTTGCATTGAGATTTTCTGCTCAATGCATCGGCCACCACATTAGCTTTTCCTGGATGATAATGAAGTCCCATATCATAGTCTTTGATCAACTCAAGCCACCTTCTTTGTCTCAAGTTCAGATCGGCTTGGGTGAAAATATATTTGAGACTCTTGTGGTCGGTGTAGAACTCGCAACGATTCCCGATGAGGTAATGTCGCCAAATCTTCAAACCATGGACTACAGTTGCAAGCTCCAAGTTATGCGTGGGATAGTTAGCTTCATGAGGTCTCAATTGCCTTGATTCATACGCCACCACTCGGCCCTCTTGCATGAGCACACAACCGAGCCCATGGCGAGATGCATCACAATAAATGTCGAAGCTCTTCTGAATATCTGGCAGGATGAGCACTAGAGTTTTGGTCAGAAGATCTCTCAAGATCTAAAAGATTTCCTCGCATTCTGCTGACCATTCGAATTTCTTCTCCTTCTTTAATAATTGGGTCATTGGTCTCGCAATTTTGGAGAAGTCCTGGATGAATCTGCGGTAATATCCTGCAAGTCTAATAAAACTGCGAATGTCGGTGACGCTTTTGGGTTGCCTCCAGTCTAGCACATCTTGCACCTTGCTTGGATCAATAGCAACACCACCCTTGGATAGCACATGACCAAAGAAACTAACTTCACGCAACCAGAACTCACATTTGCTGAATTTGGCATAGAGTTGATGTTGCCGAAGCTTCTCTAACACAAGTCGTAAGTGCTGCTTGTGTTCTTCATCAGATTTGGAGTAGATAACGATGTCATCGATGAATACAATGACAAACTTATCCAAGTACTCCATGAACACCGAATTCATGAGGTTCATGAAGTAAGCTGGTGCATTAGTCAATCCGAAAGACATGACAGTGTACTCGTACAAACCGTAATGAGTGGAGAATGCTATCTTCGGTATGTCTTCAGTTCTGACTTCGATTTGATGGTAGCCCAATCTCAAGTCAATCTTGGAGAAAACCTGAGCTCCATTCAATTGATCGAACAAATCATCAATCTGCGGAAGTGGATACTTGTTCTTGATGGTGACTTCGTTCAACGGACGGTAGTCAACACACATCCGCAAACTCTTATCTTTCTTCTTGACAAAGATAGCCGGGCATCCCCAAGGTGAGGAGCTAGGCCTAATGAATCCCTTATCTTGAAGTTCTTTGAGTTGTTCTTTCAATTCTACCAACTCATTAGGAGGCATCCGATACGGCCGTTTTGAAATTGGCGCAGATTCGGTGCAAGCTCGATGACTAATTCAACTTCGCGATCGGGGGCATGCACGGGAGTTCTTCCGAAATACATCTCGATATTCACATACCACTGGTGCTTTGTCCAATTCAAGAGAGGTACCACTTCCCAAGGCATAGAGATGAGAATCGCCCACTAAAGGTGCAAAACGACTTTGATCGCCGTCATCACTTCAGATCAAATAGACCGTTGAGCACAATCGATCTTTCCCTGATTTTTGGACAGCCAATCCATCCCTAAGATCACATCAATACCCACTGAAGTTGTCACAATTAGATTTGCCAAGAAGTTAACCTTTTGAATTTCCACTTTTACGTCCCGACAGACTTGATCGGTTTGAAGAACCGATCCCGGCGATTGGATCTGATAAGGTGACTGAAGTCTATGTATTTCAAATTAATTAAGTGCAGCATATTACTTTTTAATGAATGAATGAGATGCTCCTGAATTAAATAAAACTGATGCGGGACAAGAATTAACGAGAAGTGTACCCAAAACGACGTCCGGAGCGCTGCTTGCCTCCTCGACGGTGACGTGGTTCACTCGGCCACATGCAGGGACTTGAGGAGGGGTAGATGTTGCACGAGGAGGTGGTGAAGGTCTTGCCACAGCTGGGGGTGGTGTAGGAGCTCGATAAGTCTGGGGCATCCCTCGCTGCTTGGTGAGGCACTTATCCGCATAGTGGCCCTAGCGACCACAATGAAAGCAAGTGACATTTTGCCTGTATGCGCCACTGTTTTGGGGGTTCTTACCCCCATTGTACCACTGTGCCACTGGCAAGGAATGTTGTGGAGTTGTCGTGGAAGGTCTTGGTGGCACTGGAGCTTGAGAACGTGATACCTGTGGCGGTCCAGTGCGCTGCCGAGGAAAACTGCCGCTAGCTGAAACCTAAGCGGCTCTCTTCCTTTTCTTGGACTCCTCTAATGCCACACTCTTGTGTTCCACCACTATGGCCTTGTTCACCATGTGTTGGAAGTTCTGGAAATCATGTACAGCTAGTGCTAGCTGCATCTCCTCGATCAAGCTTATTCATGAAATCGCTCTGGCGGCGCTTGGTGGAGACGCTGCTGGGCATAACAAGCCAAAGAGTTGAACTCGTGAAGGTACTCAAGGATGTCTTCTTTCCTTGCTTCAAAGCAAGAAATCGCCGCTTGATCGACATGACCCCATCAGAATGTGGGCCTCCAAAATCAAGCTAAATTGCTCCACGGCGAACGTCTCCGTCGAGTTGCATGGCGGAAAAGTTATCCCACCATCTTGTTGGCGGTAGCCCTCCACCGATAGGCGGTGAAGAGTACCTTCAATGCATCGTACGTAATCAACAATAGCTAGCTTCTTGAAATGTTCTCACCAATCTTCGCCTCCATCGGGTCTTCGCCCGCAAAGGTTGGAGGATTGGTCCGCCGAAAGTCACGAGACCTCCATGCCGCTTATGATTTCCCCTCCTCCGCTTGCTCGCAGAGCAGAGAGGTGTTGCGAGCGATAGCCGAGAATCCTTGTCCGTCCATGCGCTTTCTATTTTTGAGCCAACACCTCCGCCATGGTGGGAGCCGGTGGAAGTGCTTCTTGGTGTGCTACCTCGTGATGATGATGTCTTGGCGGTGTTCACCCATCGCAGCAGTAACGAGCTCCCGAGATGGAGATCCTCATCATGCTAAGCTCTTGAACGAGTGTTAGGACTGTCATCCTGCGGTGACATGGATGGTTAGACAATATAAAAGGTCATTTCTTAACTAAGCATGCATAATGATATATACCAAAAATACACAAGAACTTAACACCAAATAGGGTACAAAGGCACTAAGGCCAGTACAAGATCCAACAAAACAATTCATAGAATTCCGGTACAATTACATTGATATCACCAGAGGCGAATGATAAGCCTCAAATAAAAGTTCTTGCAAATAAACACGAAGGTTCCAACAACTACTAGCCTATTACAAGAATCTTAAAGATACACGCATCACTGGACATATGACAGGACAGCGAGCTTACCACCCTAACATCCTAAATATTGTTTCGGTCAAAGTTCACTGGAAACTCGTCAAGTAGATGACATCCAGGGGATCCTGTATCGTCGGGGTCCCCTAGGCTAGGGAGGCGCAAGGGTGATCCTATGCCGTTAATATGACCTCCTACTACGGGAAGACGATACTCCGGTGGCGCAGAAAGGTATGGTGAGATCACATTAGCGCCATACAGCACATCAGTATGAATAAGCCTCATGTCATGCATGAGCCGTTGGTGCTCCTGAGCTACGACAAGACGACGCCACGTCTCCCACAACTCACGAACGGTGCAACGATGCATCAGGTCCATAATGTGCACCAGTCTCGCCAATTGCCGTACTTGGGGATCTTCCCCGAACTGAATTTTGGCGAACCTGATCACTTCCCCGACATGCGCTTGCATGGGGAAATGGTCGTAGGGCGGCTAAGACAGCTCTGTTAAACAATAACGAAGGCGACTCATGGCCACTCGAGCCACTTCCTACAACGCCATGGCCTCAGAAGTGCCACATGCTTGAAGTCGGTATGGTATGCTTCCTGTAACACGCCTAGCAATGATGTCCACCACGGCCTGTACTCCTCCATTCCGTGTCCTCGGTCTTGTCGATAAATGGAGTACGCCTACCGGTAGGTGAAATTTTCCTCCACATCATATCTCTTAGTAACTCCGGGTATCCTCCCATATTTTCACTTGAGTCTCCTAACAAGGTATTGAGGGTTCATCTAAAGGACAAGAAGGGCAAGGTAAGTTAGTTTTGCAAATCAAAACCAAAATAAAGTAAGAAATGATACTAAGATGGATGAGGAATAAAAGATATTCCTAACTAAAACTTTCTGAAGTAATTTTGATAACTTGAAAATATTTTGACCAAAGGACTTGCTAAACTTAACACCTATGCTATCTCTAACCTACAGTCAGTATGGCTCTGATACCAACGCTGTGAGGACCCCCGGGTTATCCTCGTAAGACCGAGACTAAACATGGTCTTATGGACATAACTCTGGACCTTAAGTAAATGGATTCCAACTTAACTCCATCTAAGCGAGAGGCTCAACTGCAAACTAGAGCAACAACGATCATGCGCGCTGCTCCTCTGCAAGCACTACATGATTGTCGGTTCTTCAACAAGCCAAGCACTACACTTAGTGTGTTAAATGGGAAGTTACGAACAGCGAGCATGAACTCATATTGGCTCCCAAGATTAGTGACCAATATGCTCATACTCTCATACAACGCTTGATCACATCCATACAACAATCATACATTAATAGTCCAAAAGACGTACAACATAATAGTTATAGTCTACAACTATTACAACGCCAATCGCCAAATTCAAATAAGAGTATTAAGTAGCAGCGAAACAAGTAAATAAACCAAAAGACCAGCAAGTGGTATGCCCATATCCCATCAAGAACCGATTGGGAGTTAAATGATAGCATTACTCGTCGATTGTCGCCAAAATCGGCTAACAAGCTCAACGGCACATACCCTTCCTCACCTGAAATTGCAGCAACCGGTTGAGTACAAAGGTACTCGCAAGTTTTACACAAATAAAAATTAGTTATGCTAGAGGTTGTTCCAAAGGATGGCTCATATTGGCTTAGTTTTGCAAAAGGACGCAACAATTTACAACCTACACATACTAGTTTTTCAAGTGCCATTTCAAATCAGATTTGAAGTAGAAGTAAAGCATGTGAATAAGGAGTAAATTGAATAACCAATGAATCAAACAAATAACAAAGTGGCTGTCCACTTTGATACAACCAAAATACATGAACATCCCATTCATGACGAATACCAAGTTATAACCACAAATTTTTAATTCCAAGTCTAACAATAGCAACCATGTAACTCAAGTGGTCGTCCCAGAATCGTGGACACGGCTATTCAATAGATTTATACCTGCAGGGTGTACTACTTTACCCACATGACTTGATTAGCCCGTATGCCTCTAGATGCCTCCGAAAATAGCATACTTCCTAAGGTATGCCAAATGTAAACCAAGACTCAGATTTTTCAAAGAAGTTGACATTATTGAGTTGAATCACCATGCGCGACGTAATCCCACTTAGTGTAGGTTATACCGCCTACTAACTAAATGGGCACGCAAGTTGTGCCGAAAATATCGACCCAATTAACAAAGTTTAAATAGTGATCATCCTCACATTAAAGAATTGCAATCGGCACCCTCTAAACATATATGCGATGGAACACATATACGCCCTCATACCACCACCATCAACTCAACAACACCAACCCTTACTTAACCAAGCAAAGGCCCATACACCGCGTGTGGAAGCACGAGTTTTACTTGAATCAAAGATGTTACCAAAGTTCGGTCCTTAATTGTCCGCACAAGTCAAACACTTACCCAAGCTCGTGCACAAAGACACCATCACTAACCATCACTTGTCTAGACCAAAAGCTCGTTTAAAATGACAAAATTTAACTCATAAAATATATACAAAGATCTGAAACAAAAGCCTATAATGATAGTTATGTTTATCCCATAATTGTCGGGTTATTCCCGACAATCAGCTACCGATTCTAGACTTGCATGACTAAGCAAACCCGGACAATATAATTCAAACATCCTAACTCAAGCATGTGGTACTGGAATAATTCAAGATTAACCTCAATGAATAGCAGATAACTAATCTACTCATCACAAAAATAGCGACATTATCAAAAATTACACTAACTTAACAAAACTGGGATCAAATATGATACAAAAGAAAGTTCAAATGATGCTTGCCTTGCTGGTAGCTTAGTTGCTCTCCCTTAGTAGCGTATAGGTCAATATGGAAAGGCTCGGAATCTATATAAATACAATACCGAATAAACATCGAAAATACCTCAAAATTCAAAATACTCAAATGTGCATGATTTTTCTACAGTAGCTAAGTCATGATTTTATATGAATTTAGGTGAAAGAATTATTCCATTTGGATTTAGTATGTGAGAGTTATAGCAGTTTGAATTTCAGATTTCCAGAAAATCCAATTTAAATCTCACCGGTTACTGTTCATCTAATTTAATTATTTGGGCAAAATTTGTAGAACAGTAGTGGGACAAAGGATTATATGGATAATTAGATAATATTAATACAAGTCCAAAACAATTGAGTTTGCTTCAATTGGGGTTTTCAAGATTTAGTTATGAATTTCTAAAGGTATCAGACTTTCTCTATTGTAAAAATAATAGTGTTAATGGATCAATCTCCAAAATAATACTCCCTGCTATAGAGACATGTTTGAAACCAATTTTAATATAAAGTTCATTAAAATGAAAATTACCGTAAGTGGTTTCATCCATTTTGGAGTTGAGATGAATTAGTTATGTATTTTTGAAGTTATACATAATTTACAAGTGTATAAAGAATTGGATTTCGAATTTTCTAAAGTCTTTATTACTTTTCTCATCGAACGCAGCGCTTAGCCAACGACGCCGACTAA
The DNA here is from genome assembly GCA_036346405.1 of Phyllostachys edulis. NCBI lineage: Eukaryota > Viridiplantae > Streptophyta > Magnoliopsida > Poales > Poaceae > Phyllostachys > Phyllostachys edulis. The sequence goes on from CM070563.1 coordinate 14,413,147, forward strand.
GCGGCCCGGTGAATAGTGTGTTTTCCATTTTAACTCGATTTTAACACCGATCCGACAAGTGGGACCCATTGTCACGACACGATCCATCGGACTCGATCCCATCGACACGCGCAGCATAGCACACGGCGCTTAAGTTGCTGGTCCCACCCGTCCAGCCTCTGGGGAGTTTAAACTAACGCTACCGCCATCGTGTGTGGGCCCGGGTCAGAAGTGATACATTAGGACATCTTAAGACAGCACTTAAAGATTAATCAATCATTAGCCATTTAATGAGTGTCATTTGCCGTAAGCGGACAGCTACAGTAGCTGCCCACATACGACAACGCGGCCGCAATACCCCTACGCATCTAACAAGGGTGGTTACAGTAGCTAGGGTTGACTGTCTTGCGTGAGCCGGAGTTGAGCGACGGTGAACTAACGGCAAACATGCAAGCAAAGACAAAAGCTCATGCAGCAGTCAAGAAAGTGGGTGCCAAGGCATCTAGGGGCTACTAGGAGGTTACCTTAGTGGAGAAAAAGTGCTCGATGAGCTTGGAGTTGCCGGAGCACTGCTCGTCGGAGAAGAAGATGGCGACAGTGCTGACCTCATGCGGAGAAGAGACCCCGAGCAAAACCACCTGGAGTGAGTGGTCAGAGTAGTTCAAGGACCCTATGAGGATGCTAAGGGACCAAAGAATCGACAAATACCTTACCAGAGCAAGGTAGGAGACGAAGGGTTGGTTCTAAGGCCGAAAGGAGTAAAACTTCGATTCACCTAAATCCTGTCGTGCAACAACAAAATTGAATGAGGGGTTTTCATTACTGTGTAAAGAGGCACAAAGTGACGCGCAAGAGGGAGGTCAAAACTCACCGAGGACCCAGTTGGCATGATGATGCCACTCGGGTGCGCGCTCCGGAGGTGAGCTAGAGCACGAGGATGAAACCAAAGCTACAAGCAAATGCACGAGCTGAGGTTAGCCAAAATGGAAAAGGCATTGATCACAGAGGCGAAAGGGACCAAGCGGAGGAAGCTTACCCGAGAGATGAACTCACACAAGCTTCCCTCTCCTCGGTAAAAAGAGGAGAAGTGAGGGAAAGCTAGGGTTCGAGGGTATTATGCCCGGAAGAGACGGCAACAGAGGCGTCAAGTGGAGAACGCTCCGGAGTGGCCAACGGCAGCGGCGGATTGACGGCGTCCTTGGAGCCGCTTCAGGCGCTGGCTTGAGAAGCTTCGGCCGTGTGGTGTGGAGCTTTGTGTGAGGTCGAGGGCGAAGTGACAAAGGCGACCCATTGCTAGTGACTCGACGGTGCGTGCGCGAGTCTAGGTAAGTGGGTTGGCGCGGACCTTTGGATCTGGACTGGACGGCTAGGATTAAAAGCAACGACGGATCTGGCCGAAGGGTACGCGATCTGGGCACGAGTTCGACGGACGGCTCATGTCGCGATCTGACTAGGGGTTAGGTCAAGCCACTCGTCGGGTCGACTCAACCCAAGGAATAGTCTTGTACCGGTTTGGTCTAAGGGTTTGACTGAGAATTAAAATGGTTTCTCCTCTTTGACCAAGGTGCTAAAAATATAAATAAATTTCCTAAAAATATGAAATAAATCACAGAGGTTCCTGGGAAGGTCTAGTATTCATAAAAATTATTGAACCTTACTGTTCATGATATAATGTATATAATTTAAATTCAAACTCAATGTAGGTCAATAAGTTGTGTTTGAATTTTCTTAGGGTTAAAACCAGTCCCAAAAATTTGGGAAAATTATATTAATTCTTGATAATTGTTCTAGCATTTGAATTAATTATTTCCAGAAAATGAACAAGAGTTTTTGTCCTTGTTTTTCTTTTGGAGCTTCTAATTGAGTTGTAGGTTTTATCTTTGTTTAAGATTTTCCAAGTGCAATATATATTGCAAATGCTTGAAAACAATGATGCATGCTCATGAGATGCATAGTAATTCTCTTTATTAATTTGGGGATGTGACACCTATCGCCCTCCAAGACCCCCAAAATCGGCCATCTTTGGCCCCGAATTTGCATCGCAAGTTTTCGGTTTCTTTTTTGCAATTCTTTCGGTCTTTCCTTCAGAATTTAGGGTTCGCCTCAACTGCAAAGTTATAGATATTATCAAAACCTTTTAAATGAGCATATATAAGCCATATAAAACTTTGATTTTTCATCGTTCGAGACTAGCTGTTGTTTCTGCTCAATCTAGAGGGTTGTTTGTATTGCACCGATATTGCTGTCTTTTGTGTTCTACGTCATGCGAACTAAGTTTGAGTAGTTGGCTAGCGTCTCTCCTGGAACTTGTTGTGAGGTTCTCCTTTGCTTACATCAAGTCACATTGATCGTTGCGTGTGCGTACATGCACTTCTCTTAGTAGGGCTTTGATTAGCTAGTTTTGATTAGGCTAGTATCAGCAACATTGACGAGTACTTTGAACAATCTTTCAACTTGCATTAACTGATTTGATTATTGCTAATCCTTGCTACTATATTGAAGCCTTCTGATCTCCACTTCCTACTAACTCAGCAGATTCCGTTCCTTGCAATCGTTGGGCTAATCGCAAGTGATAGTATCACGAACCAGCCACCGGTTGTACCACCTCCTTGTTGCATTGGTAAGAGCTTGTAAGAACTTGGTAAGGCATTGTGAGAGAGTGACTTGTGAAACTCCAGATAGTAGTAATTCATAGGGACATATACACTGTGATTTGTTCTTTGCTTTGATACTAACAATGGCGATTCATGGTCACAATGAGGAAGATGCACCTCTCACGCCTCGCACAAAAGTCATCATGCAGCAATTTTCACACTTGTTGAGTCGACATTCGGAGCGTCTTGAGGGGGTTCTAGATCACACCAATAACGATCTTGCTGCGATTGCTACACGTGTGGAGCAGCTAGAGAGAGCTCCACCTCCTCTGCGCTGCCCCATCATTGCCGCCGCACAACAACAACAGAACCCATCCGTTGCTCGCTCTTGGGCAGATGAGGTGGAAGAAGAAGACATGAACAACTACACTGCTGATACAGAGGCTGATGGAGTCAATGTTCACAATGATTGCAACCATCGTTGGTTTCGCCACAATCATCAAGGTATGGAAAGAAATCAACGTGAGGTACGTGACCATAATGATGCTTTTGGTAAAATTAAATTCACTATGTCTCCTTTTGCTGGAAAATATGATTATGATGCTTATCTCACATGGGAGCTTACCTAGAACAAAAATTTTCTTATCATGAATTCCTTGAAGATAAGAAAGTTAGGGCTGCTACTAGTGAGTTTTCTGATTTTGCATCCATTTGGTGGAGTGAATATTGTCGTACTAATCAGAACATACCTAGAACATGGAATGCTTTGATGAGAGCAATGAGGCTTAGATTTGTACCTTTATATTATTCTCGTGATTTGCTTAATAAATTACAACGCTTGAGACAAGGTAGTAGTTCTGTAGAGGATTATTATCAAGAATTACAAACTGGTTTGTTGCGTTGTGGTTTAGAAGAAACTAAATATGCTAAGACGGCTAGATTTTTAGGAGGTTTAAACCATGGAATTCATAACATACTTGACTATAAAGAATACAATTCTATCACTCGCTTGTTTCATCTTGCTTGTAAAGCTGAGAGAGAGGTACAGGGAAGTCAATTCAGAAACAAAGGAAATTTGTAGGTTCTTTTGCAGGCCACACAACTCAAGGGCAATCAAGAGCACCATTTACTCCCTCCAGCCAAACTCCTGCACCTACAAACTCCTCCAACAGCTGGCGTCTATCTACTTTCACTACACCATCACACGCACCGAAAACGAGCAAGAGCATGGTAAAAGCCCCTGCACAAAGTTCATCTTCGATTGCTTCAATAGGTAGAGCATGAGAAACTCAATGCCATCGCTGCAAGGACTATGGACACATGATGCGGGATTGCCCTAGCAAGTGAGCTCTCTTGATAAAAAATAATGGTGAGTATACTTTAGCTGGTGACATTGAGGAAGAATATGCTATGCTTGCAACTGACCCCGCAGGTGATGATCAAGAATCTGAGCGAGACGAGGAACAATATGGTGCTGAAATTTCAGATAAGTATTTAAGCCTTATAGTGAAGTGTGTACTTAGTGCACAAATGGAGCGTGCTGAGTAGAATCAACGCCACAATCTGTTCCAAACAAAGCTTGTCATCAAAGAGCGTTCATGTTGTGTGATTATTGATGGAGGAAGTTGCAACAATTTGGCGAGCATGGATATGGTTGAGAAGCTTGCATTGACCACACAACAACACCCTCGTCCATATTACATTCAATGGTTCAACAATTGTGGTAAGCTAAAGGTAACTCGCATCGTGAAAGTACATTTTTCTATTGGTTCTTATCATTATTATGTTGATTGCGATGTAGTACCTATGCAAGTTTGTTCCTTGTTGTTAGGTAGACCTTGGCAATATGATTGAGATACGGTGCATCATGGTAGAACTAATAAGTATACTCTCATGTTTAAAGAAAAGAAAATCACTTTGCTGCCCATGTCTCCTGAAGCTATTTTAAAGGATGAATTAGAGAGAGCTAATAGACAAAAGGAGAGTAGCAAAAGTGAAAATCAAATTGTAGCTAAAGAACTTGTGCACCCGAAAAAGAAAGAACCTAGTTCTAGGAAAGATGAAATTAAATTGAAAGGTTCTGTTTTACTTGCTACTAAGTCTGATATTTGTGAGATGGAAGATAGCAAATCTAATTGATATGCTTTAGTGTGCAAAAAAGCCTTGTTTTCTTTTGAGGATATGCCTCTTTCTTTGCCTCCTGCTGTTGCTCACATTTTGCAGGAGTTTGCTTATGTGTTTCCAAGTGACATACCCCGGGGCTGCCTCCAATTCAGGGGATTGAGCATCAAATTGATTTAATTCCAGGTGCCCCGCTTCCCATCTGTGCACCGTATAGAACCAATCCCGAAGTGACAAAGGAAATTCAGCGTCCAGTGTAAGACTTGCTTGACAAAGGGTACGTATGCGAAAGCTTTAGTCCTTGTGTTGTCCCTGTGATTTTGGTACCTAAGAAAGATGGATCATGGCGTATGTGTGTTGACTGTAGAGCTATCAATAATATTACTATTTGATATCGTCATCCTATTCCTAGGCTAGATGATATGCTTGATGAATTAAGTGGCTCTACTGTGTTCTCTAAAGTTGATTTGCGTAGTGGATATCACCAAATTCGCATGCAGTTAGGTGATGAATGGAAAATAGCATTCAAAACTAAGTTTGGCTTATATGAGTGGCTAGTGATGCCTTTTGGGTTAACTAATGCACCTAGTACTTTTATGAGATTAATGAATGAAGTTTTGCGTGTTTTCATAGGAAAATTTGTGGTGGTATACTTTGATGACATATTGATCTATAGCAAAACATTAGAGACGCATCTTGAACACTTGTGTGCTGTTTTTAATGCTCTACGTGATGCATGTTTGTTTGATAACCTTGAGAAGTACACCTTTTGCACCGATCGAGTATCGTTTCTTGGCTATGTTGTTACTCCATAGGGTATTGAGGTTGATCAAGCCAAGATCGAAGCTGTACAGAGTTGGCCGACTCCTAACACGGTCACACAAGTGCGGAGTTTTCTCAGACTTGCTGGATTTTATCGATGCTTTGTCAAAGATTTCAATACCATTGCCGCACCGATGAATGAGCTTATGAAGAAAGGTGTTCCTTTTATATGGGGCCCTACACAAGAATAGTCATTTCGGATTTTGAAAGATAAGCTTACACATGCACCACTTCTCCAACTTCCTGGTTTTGGTAAGACTTTTGAGCTTGAATGTGATGCTAGTGGAATTGGACTTGGAGGTGTGCTTATTCAAGAAGGCAAACCTGTTACGTATTTTAGCGAGAAATTAAGTGGGCCTAGTCTGAATTATTCTATTTATGATAAGAAAGTATATGCTTTAGTTCGGACATTAGAGACATGGCAACATTATTTATGGTCCAAAGAATTTGTTATACATTCTGATCATGAATCATTAAAGCACATTCGTAGTCAATCAAATCTGAACCATAGACATGCTAAATGGGTTGAGTTCATTGAATCGTTTCCATATGTCATTAAACACAAGAAAGGAAAGGATAATGTTATCGCTGATGCTTTATCTCGTCGTTATACCATGTTATCTCAACTTGATTTCAGAATTTTTGGTTTAGAGACAATTAAAGAGCAATATATGCATGATGATGATTTTAAAGATATATTTCAGAATTGTAAACAAGGCAAAAGCTGGAATAAATTTGTTGTGAATGATGGATTTTTGTTTCGTGCTAACAAGCTATGCATTCCAACTAGCTCTGTTCATCTTTTGTTGTTACAGGAGGCGCATGGAGGAGGACTCATGGGACATTTTGGTGTCAAGAAGACGGAGGACATTTTGACTGATCACTTCTATTAGCCAAAGCTGAGGCGCGACGTCGAGCGCTATGTATCTCGCTGCACTACATGCCACAAAGCTAAGTCACGTCTTAATCCACATGGTTTATATATGCCTCTTCCTGTTCCTAGCGTACCTTGGAAAGATATTTCTATGGATTTTGTTTTAGGACTGCCTAGAACAAAGAGGGGGAGGGATAGTATTTTTGTTGTTGTGGATAGGTTTTCGAAGATGGCGCATTTCATACCTTGTCATAAAAGCGATGATGCTACAAATGTTGCTGAGTTATTTTTCAAAGAAATTGTTTGACTACATGGAGTGCCCAATACAATTGTGTCTGATCGTGATACGAAGTTTCTGAGTCACTTTTGGAGGACACTATGGGCTAAATTGGGGACAAAGTTGTTGTTTTCTACTACATGTCATCCCCAAACAGATAGACAAACTGAAGTTATCAATCGGACATTGTCCACTATGTTGAGGACTGTTTTGAAGAAGAACTTGAAGATGTGGGAAGAATGCTTACCTCATGTGGAGTTTCCTTACAACCGTTCGCAGCATTCAACCACAAAGATGTGCCCTTTTCAGGTAGTATATGGATTTATTCCTCGCGCTCCTATTGATTTATTACCTCTACCATCTTCAGAAAAGGTAAACATTAATGATACACAATGTGCTAAATTGATTCTGAAGATTTATGAGACAACTAAAGAGAATATAGAGCGAATGAACGCACAATATAAACTTGCAGGTAGTCAGGGTAGAAAAGAAATAACATTTGAACCTGGAGATCTTGTTTGGTTGCATTTGCGCAAAGATAGGTTCCCTGGCTTGAGAAAATCAAAATTGATGCCTAGAGCTGATGGTCCTTTTAAAGTGTTAGAAAAGATTAATGATAATGCATATAAGCTTGATCTGCCTGCAGATTTTGGGGTTAGTCCCACATTTAACATTGCAGATTTGAAAACATACTTGGGAGCAGAAGATGACCTTGAGTCGAGGACGACTCCAATTCAAGAAGGGGAGGATGACGAGGACATCCCTTCCACTAATACAACCATTCCTACTGCTTCTGATGTGCAAGGACCAATTACTAGAGCACGTGCTCGCCGACTAAATTATCAGGTGACTTCGTTTCTCGGAGTGCATCCATATTCTATGAACTCTATGATGCTGCCTAAAGCAAGTGATATTATTTTACTTAGGAATCAAGGATCGGGAGGTAAACTAAATGGAGATGATGGCAGCACCAAGCATGGAGATGATCATATGAGGAACAAATATTTATATATTTAGGCTGACATTTAGCAATATTTGAGTAAAGGAACTTGGTGCTGCACCACCTGTGCTAATGGGCCATAGGCCTTGTAATTCGGGCTAGACACCTAGGGTTGGTACTGTTCACACGGTAATGTTCACGTGTGAACAGTACCCGCGGCCACCACTCCCTTCTCCTATACATAGTGGCCATCGCTCCTCTAGTTTTCTCGGGTTTTGTTGATTGAAGTTTAGCTTTGCTACTTTATTCTTTGTCCTTTTGTTCGGCGAGATCAACAACGACATTGTTCTTCGGAACCCCACTTATCAATACAATCTTATTTCCTATTCGCAATTTCAGATTGCTATTTATCTTGTTCTTACATGCTTCTTCGATGTACGCAGGAATTGATCTTCGTGATCAGGTCATTTGGGTATTCGTGCATGGTTGATAACGACTTGTCAAGCAATTCAACGATTGTGTGGTTTCGGGCCTTGTGAGTTCGTAGCCAGGATCGTGAGAGTTGAGCGACTACTACCAAATTTATCTTCTCATCGAAAGATCGGGCCAGAAAAGGACCTTCGTGCTTCATCACGGTGCCGCTCGGGGGAGGAGGAGAAGAGGAGGGCACTACGCACGGGGAGGAGGAGGAGGACGGGGTGGGGCGGTGGCTTGCGAGAAAGGAGGAGCAGAAGGGGCGGGGTGGCGCCGCTGAAGAGAGGAGGAGGGACGCGGGTGGGCTGGGGCTGGCACGGCACTAGGGCTAGGGTTTCAATTTTCGGCTTCCGCGCGTTATAATGGCTTCTAGCTTTGGGAAAAGCGAGGGAAAAAACAAAGTGTTTGGCACGGCTTCTGACTTTTTTGAGCAAAAAGTCGAAGCTAAAGCCATTAGAAACACCCCCATACGCTGCTTTGTGAAGACAGCCTCATGCGATCCCCTTCGCTTCAGGTGTTAGAGACGCCGGAGCCTTCGCCCAAAGCGCCTACAGCCCACTACGCAACTTCGAATGGGCTAGTAGATCATTAAGGTGACATGGAACTTGAAAAACAACATGTTGCTCTTACGATCATCTCATTGGGAGGAGATACTTTCTAGGTTGCACAAACCTTATGGGGTGTTCCCCCAAAAAAGAGACTACTTATTTTTTGCAAAATTGTACCAAGTAGATATCCTTTGTGGACAAACACTTCATGGGCTTGAAGTGGAAAAATGCAGAGGGGGAAAACGGCCAAAAAAAAGATGGAAGCAGCAGCACGTTATCCTTCCACCGTTGGAAGCGGGTGGTATATACGCTGCTATGTGAGACCAGCCTCACGCGGTCCTCGCCACTTCAGGTGCTGGGATGCCCGAGCCTTCGCCCAAAGTGTGTGCAACCTACTATGCTTTGAACAGGCTAATAGATCATTAAGGCGACATGGAACTTGAAAAACAAGGTGCTCTCAGGATCATCCTATTGTGAGGAGATACTTTCCAGGTTGCACAAACCTTTTGTGGTGTTCCCCCTAAAAAAGACTACATACTTTTGCAAAATTGTACCAAGTATGTATTCTTTTGTGAACAAACAATTCATGGGCTCAAAGTGGAAAAATGCAAAGGAGGAAAATCGCCCAAAAAATATGGAAGCAGTAGCAATCCTTCCACCGTTGGAAGTGGGCTGTATACGCTATCCTGTGAGGCCAGCCTCACGCGGTCCCCACCACTTCTGGTGTTGAGACGCCCAAGCCTTTGCCCAAAGCGCCAGCAGCCCACTACGCAACTTCGAACGGGCTAATAGATCATTACGGCGACATGGAACCTGAAAAACATGTTGCTCTCAAAATCATCTCATTGTGAGGGAAAAAAGGACTACATACTTGTCGATGGTTTAGTATCAATCTTACGAATGAATGCTGGAGACTCTTCTTAAATTAAACTACACAGAAAAAGACACAGGGATTTTATATATGTTCGGGCCTTCTCTTGAGAGAATAATAACCCTACTCATGTGTTGTTGTATTGACTATACTTTACAACAAGGAAGTAATGAATTATGTCTGCTGATCTTGTCTTGTGTTTGTTGTCGTTGTTCCTGTCCTCTGTCCACTGACTTTACTCCTTATATAGCGCACGAAGGGGTGGCAGTTGTCCCATTTCAAGAGGCATCTCACTGTTTGATGAAATACACACATTCAGTTACGGTTATTGTCAGAGACTAATCCTCCCACGTCGTCTTGCAGTTATGTCAGAGACAGAGGCTTAATACATGCAGTTATCCCAAGAATAACAGCACATATTAACTATTGTGTATATTAAACACAGTGCATAAGTGTCTCTAGTCGATTGGACCCACATGTCTGTGGTTTTGTTGACTATAGAGTGGTCGTAGTAAAACTTACGACCATGAAGTGATCGTAGTAAGGCTTACGATCATAAGGTGGTCGTAGGAAATTTTACGACCACTACGATCACTAGGTAGTCGTAGAAGTACTTATGACCATATAGTGATATTACTATCTATAATAACAATTACAGACAAACAATTTAACTACTTTATTTCCAAATTCAAAAAACTTCTACAACTTGGTTTCTTATTCAAAGTCTGCAACAAGCTTTGAGTCGTGTGTTTTATCAAGTAGTACTAAATTCGGATCCCAAAAGTTTCCCATTCATCTTAGGGGGTGTTTGGAACGGCTAGGCTTTTCTGAAAAGCGGCTTCGATCGGTCTTCAGTATGCTTTGCTTCTAAATTTGAACGGTTGGGCTTTTCTGGTTTGGTGTTTGGCTATCTGGCTTTTAGGTAGGCTGACTACAGCTTCTGAGATGGAAAATATCTGAAATGCCCTTGAGGACAGTAATGGCTTGTTTGATGTCGTTTAACGCAATTAACAATAATTGACGACTATTAACGACGCTTAAACACAATTAATGACATTTAAAGACAATGAACAACTAGCACAATTAACGACAACTACTGCAATTGACGATATTTAATGATAATTAACGACTATTACCGGAATTAGAGCAATTGGTCGTATTTGAAAACAAATACCGTAAGGAGCGCAATTGATCGCATTTGACGACGACTAACGCAATGACCGTAATTAACACAATTTATCGCAATTGATCGCATTTGACGACAACTACCATAATTAACGCAATTGATCGCATTTGACAACAATTAACATAATATACCGCAATTTAGCACAACTAGCGCAATAAACAATAATTAACGTAATTTTCCCCAATTACTGCAATAAACAAATATTGCATGAGAGATAAAACAATCTTCCAAAGAGTAGAAGCATAATTTGAATCATCTGAAATAACTACAATGCAACAAGCCCACAAAATAAAATTTTACATGCGACTATCAACAATGAGCAATTTATTACACAAAAAAAAATTACATCCATCAGCAACAAGTCAAACATATAGCTCCTATTTATTCCTAATAGCCATCATCAGCGAATAGACAAAAGCGATCGCAACAAACTTTGAATAATTCATTCCCCCTCCACTTATTTTCAGGCTTAGGACCGGCATCGGTAGTGTTAAGCACCCACACCCTCGCACGTATCCCCAATAATGGAGAGATTAATATAGCCAAATTCCATAATACAGCAAACAAGAACCTGCAAACTCACATGCATGCTGACAAACTACTGAAGATAAATTTATTGTTATTTACACGAGTGCATGCTAACTAGTGAAGTTCACAAAAAATGGTACTAATTATTGCACAAGAACTTGCAAACTTAGTGCATAAAATTCTTGTCGTATATCTAGCTCTCATAATGTTTTGTAGAGCAAACCAATCATGCAGTAAATCAAAGATGACATATTAACTGATCTAATATCAATCAATCAAGAGATTAAAACACATAACATAATTACACATATCAGCTTGTGCCTGAAACCAAACCTCTTGCTCATGATAGAAGCAAACATAGCACAACATATTAAAGAATACAAAAATATCTGATTTGAACTACATAAGCTAAACCTCAATTCTTTCTTTCATTTGGGCAATGAAACCATATTTGATTGAGCAAAAGTTAGTAGATAGTCCAAGCAATTTGAGGATACGAACCATGCACACTAGGCTAGTACTCATGAGAAGGTTAGTACATATCAAATCTCCACCACAAACACTGGATCATTGTTTGGCCAAGCACTAGCTCCATCTTATGACATGAGTTCATGCCATGCATCTACATACCTAAATAAACTAAAATGCTCTGGAGGAACTTGAACTTCAAGCAAACAAGTAATAATGAGAATTGAATGGATTCATGGATGAAAATAACAAGCAATACTGGATGCTACAACACAGCACATCAATGCCAAACTGGCCCTAAGACAACAAAAAGGGCACTTGTATTAATACAGAGACACGTACCATGTTTCTATACACCTCACCATTTCAATAAAAAAAACTGAGGGTGCTAACTGCTAAGATAATAGACAATGGCATTTCAATGATACACATATACACCGCATAAAAGAGCTGTAATATAGCATCTCAAACATCATTTATTATTGAACTTGTAAACAACAACCTAATAATATGTAAATCAAAGACTAAGAAATAGGCAGGCGCAATCATCTAAATGAAATTAAAACCAACCTATGTATACACGAACCAGCTAGGAATAGGATTGCATTGAAATAAACATGGTTTCATGTGCTATTATATAGCAAAAAAGAAGTTAAACAATTGCATCCTGTTAAGAATTGAGATATGATAGACAGACATTTGACATGAGCTATACTGAAATGCAGTTTCCAATCACATACTGACCAATGAACAATGGAACTTCAAGCAATACCAGTAACTACTAACATATCAAACTAAATTCAACATGCTGACCAATGAACAATGGAAAGAATTGCATCGGACAGCGAAAATTTCCTACTAGTAACTAGCACAAAGCATAATCATCCAAAACACACTAATGTTCTTGGATAACCTAACTCAATTGGAACCAAGAAATCGGTTCTTGTCGAGTACAACCATCTTGAACCCTTAATTGGAACCAAGAAATCGGGAGGAGGAGGAGAGCGGCGGCTCGGGGGGAGGAGGGGGAGGCCGACAGCAGCTCGGGAGGAGGGGGAGGGCTGCTCGGGAGGTGGAGAGAGGAGGCGGCGGCGGCTCGGGAGGAGGGAGCCAGGGAGGAGAGGGACTTGGGCGGTGGGGTCGACGGAGGAGGCCGGCACTGGGCAACAGCCAAGGAAGAGGGAGGTGGACGGCCGCCAGAGGGGGAGGAGGGCGGCGGTAATGGGCAAGATCCAGATCTGGATCTGGGCCGCGTGAGCGCGAGGGAGGAAGGAGGCGCGCACAACAGCTTGCGCGCGGCGCCGCGGTAGTTCCACAAATCCGATCATGACCAGTACAGAACACGGTGGGTGGATCACCTGGTAGCACACCAGATCGTGAAATGTAACGCACCAGATCATAGTCATCGTTCTTCCACTTGTAGATGTTGTCGAACCACTTTGTTGTCGCAAGCTAGCTCTCGAGTCGCCGACACACACACGGATCTCGCACACGCACGCATCCCCGCTCGAACTCACGTGAGCTATGCAAAGAAGTCGCAGAGAGAGACGGAGTCTTTTGTTTTTGGCGCCATAACAACTCCACGCCGTGCCGTTTCTAACTACTAGAAGAGATAAGATTACATGCAATCCAACCGCTAACTTAACTCACGAGTCGCAAAGAACTAACAGACTAATCAAGAAACCAACTCAGAACTCACGCTACTAACAGACTCAACAAAACAGCCAGCGCATGACTCAATATGTGCATGCAACTACTGCTAACAAATGTGATAAGTGACATGATTAACTTAACAAATCACCCCCTTAATCATGACGCCCGAACTTTACTTCTACCATGCCAAGGCTTCTGTCTCATCTCCATGAACTTGATACGACCAAGGGCTTTTGTCAAGATGTCAGCGAGCTGGTCGTTAGTACTCACATGCTCAACATCAATCTTGCTGTCCTCAACACATTCACGAATAAAATGGTACCTCGTGTCGATGTGTTTGCTACGGTCGTTGAAATCCACCCCCTGTTGATGAGCATAGCCTTTTGCAACCAAACGAGCTTTGTGCTTGACAATGTTACCTTCTGGATCTTTCTTTACCTTGAAGACCCACTTGAGCCCGATGGCTCGGTGTCCCACCGGGAGTGCAGCGAACTCCCACGTGGCATTCATATGGATGGAATGCATCTCATCCACCAAGGCGCGCCGCCTCGAGTGCATGTTCCATGCTTGCGGGCTCCTCGGCGACCAGCATGCAGAGGACGATGTAGTCGACGTCATGGACCGATGTCATGTCGTAGACATCCGACACCATCCGCACGCAGCGGCGCACCTTCCGAGTCATCTGGCATCATGGGTGGGGTAACCCACTCGACGCCGGTCGGTCGGCAAATTACCGGAGGAGTGGTTGTGTGTGGGCTCGCCGTCTGCGGTGCCACTGGACTTGCGCCTGATGTAGACACCGTGTCATCATCACCATTCATAGGAGTGCCATCTGTCACATGCTCGGTGATGTACTCGATGGTGAACGTGTCCATGGCGCCGGGAGCACGATTAATGGACATCGCCTCCCAGTCCTATTGCTTCTCCTCCTCGAACACGACGTCGCGGGTGATGTGTAGCTTGTGCGTCTTGGGATCATAGACGCGGTAGGCCTTGGCACCCTCCTCGTAGCCGATGAATACCATCGGGGTTGACCTATCCGACAGCTTCATGATCCCGGGCCTGACCTTCTTGACGTGTGCAACGCATCCAAACGTCCGGAGGTAGCACCCATTGCGCCGCCGCTTGTGCCACGCCTCATATGGCGTCATGCCATCGAGGCTCCGTGTCGGCGCCCGGTTCAGTATGTGCACGGTGGTCTTCACCGCCACCCTGAAACATAGTCTCAGACGCGCATGCTTTTCAAGAGGGTCGCGCGCCATCTCGATGGTCGTCTGGTTCCGACGCTCCACGACGCCGTTCTGTTGCGGTGAGTAGGGAGCGGTGGTGTACCGCTTGATCCCATGCTCATCGCAATAGTCGCCGAACTCGACGGGGTTGAACTCCCCGCCACGATCCGTGCGTAACGCTTGAGCTTGATGTCGCTTCTCGCTCGAAGCGCCTTGATCTTGCGAAGAACTTGAACGCTTCGTCTTCGCCCCAGCATCTCCACCCACATGTACCGCTGTGATCATCCACGATTAGCAAAAATACCGACACGCCGGTGTAGCGGTATGATGGGGCCACATAGATCGCCATGCACCAGCTCCACCACGCCGTCACGATAAGACGGCTCGGGAACGGAGCCCGCGTCGCTGCTGCCGCGCAATTGCCGCAGAAATTTCTCCACGCGATCGATCATGGGCACGCCATCCACCATCTTCTTAGCGGCGAGATCGTGAAGCGCTGCGGAAGTGTAGGTGGCCATAGTGCGCATGCCAAAGACCACGCCACGCCGCTCGCTTTTGCAATGCACACACTAGTGCGGTCGAGTTCAGGCCAATGTGTATAGTATGTTCTCGACCGCAACACTCGCGCTTAGCAAAGAAATTCCGCGATCGAAGATGCACAGCCCCCGCCTCGATGACGATCTTGTAGCCGCCTGCCGAGTGTCCGAGGCTAATGATGTTGCTTCGAGCCGTGGTATGTAGTATACCTCGTGAGCACCGGTGCTCCCCGGTTCTTGCACCGTACATCACATCGCGCTTTGCCACAAATCTCTACCACCGAAGTCGTCGCCGAACTTCACGGTGCCCTTCACCATTTCATTGAGCGACGTGAGCGCCGACCGCTGTTTGGCCATGTGGTTACCGCTCCGTGTTGAGGTACCACATGTCGCCCCAACGCCCACCGAACACTTTCCTCGCTGAGGAACACCGCTTCTAGTGCGCGCCATCGCCGCTTGCACGAGCACATGGTGCTCGGCCATGAGGAGCGCTGGTTGCTCCTCCTGAGCACGCGCCAGGTTGGCCTCCTCCTTGCGCTCGCGGCGTGGCTTACGTCATTCACGAGCAAAGTGCCCGTAGATGCCGCAGTTGTAGCACTTGCCCTTTCCGACGCCCTTGCCGCTGCTGGATGCGGCGTCCTTGCCGCCGCCCTTGCCGTGGCGCTTGTAGCGGCGCTTATCGTCGCCGCCATCTCCGGCCTTCTTGCCAGCTGGCTTTTCGTCGCCGGAGGAGTTCTCGCCTTGCTCACGCTTCTTCATGTGCGCAAGCCATTCCTCCTCGGTGAGGAGTAGGCGGCTCCCAGAGCCGCCCGCGTTGCCAAGGTCGAGACGATCCTCAGCGACCTTGAGTCGCCCAATCAGTTCCTCCACAGACAACGTGTCCAGATCCATAAGAGTATCAATAGACAATGCTATCTGGGAGTACCTGGGCGGTACCACACGCAAAAACTTCTGCACGACCTTCTCCTCGTCGAGCTTGTCACCGAGGATGTGGAGGTTGTTGATGAGCCCGGTGAGCCTCATGGCAAAGTCGTCAATCGACTCGCCGTCGTGGAACGCCATGTTATCGAACTCCTTGCAGAGCGACTGAACCTTGGCCTTGCGCACGCACGCTACGCCCATGCGCATGGTTTTGATGGCATCACATGCCTCCTTGGCGCTCTCCTTGATGGCGAGCGTGGAGAGCATCTCCGGTGGCACTGCTCGAAGAATCGCCTTCAGCGCCATGCGGTCCTCATGGAAATCAGCGTCGTCATACGCGACTGCATCCCATAGGCCTTGCGACTGCATCATGACCTTCATCATGAGAGCTCATTCTCCGTAGTTGGTTTGCTTCAAAGATCGGTATCTGCGCCGAGCCCCCGACTCCTCACCACCCGCGACATGACCGATCGCGCCATTGCCATCATGCGCCGCCACTCATATCGTGGGTCTGAGGAAGCTCTGGTGCCTTGGACTTCGGTGGCGACTTGGACTCGATGGCGACCTCGAGCCATCTTGCGACATCCTCACAGGTACGGGAGCAACGAAGCTCTGATACCACTTGTTGCCGCAAGCTAGCTCTCGAGCGCTGGACACACACACGGGATCTGCACACGCACAGCTCCCTGCCTGGAACTCACGCGAGCTATGCAAAGAAGCTGCACAGCAGAGAGAGACGGGAGTCTTTTTGTTTTTGGCGCTGTTAACAACTCCACGTTGCGTGCTGTTCTAACTACTAGAAGAGATAAGATTACATGCAGTCCAACTGCTAACTTAACTCACGAGCGCAAAGAACTAACAGACTAATCAAGAAACCAACTCAGAACTCACATTACTAACAGACTCAACAAAACAGCCAGCGCATGACTCAATACGTGCATGCAACTACTACTAACAAATGTGATAAGTGACGTGATTAAGTTAACACACTTGCCCACCGCCACCACGCCCAAGAAGAGTGACATGATCCGATAGAAGTTGGCCTTGCTCACAAGCAGTCAACATGTGCGAAGTCCACAACCAAAGATGTACTCCACCACCACCCTCCAGAGCGGCAGCCCACGCGGCTTAGGCGCGCCGCCACCATCTCGCATGGCTCGAACCGGAGGTAGTCCACCGCAGAATCGAGACGGGGTTCAAGTAGTGCATCTTGGGGAGTAGTGGCTTGCCGTACATGGCCAAAGATGTTGGCCCAAGCGGTAGGTAAAGCGACCACGAGGTGGAGCTCCCGCCTTCTTGAGCCCCGGCGGGTTGAGTGCCATGAGCGGGTAGTAGTGCGTGTACACGCGGTCGGTCTCCAGCGTTGAGAGGCGGATGCGCACGTTGTCGATCCTCTGGCCGTTCGTGTCGCCACCGGTGACGTGGCAGTTGTCGAAGATGGCGACGGTGATGATGGTGCAGAGGTCGAACACCTCCTAGGTGTACTGCTCATTCGACTATGGCGCGAAGCAGTTGAGCGAGCAGCGCGGCGCACCCACTTGGCGCCGCATTTGGCCACGCAAAGAGGGGTCCGTGAGCCTCATTTGCTTGGACTTCATGGGCACCAGTTGCGCGCGCTTAGGATGCCCAGCCCAAGATCCCAATGGCGCCCTTGCGAGCTTCTTCGCCGATGGTCGCAGGTCGTCCAGTAATGGCCGACTTGTCCAAAGACGTGGTACGCCGCCTCCGTGCTCAGCGCCGAGGTGGATCTTGCTCGCGAACGCCTTGGACTCCTTCTTCTCTCCATGGCGCCCGCCACGCCTCGCCCACCGTCAATGCGCGCGACAAAGTAAACCACTTGACTCCATCGACTTGGCGAGGCCTCGAGGGAGACCTGAGCGGCGCTTGAGTGCCAAGCCTTTGAGAAGGCCTCACACTTAGGTGCACATGCGCTTGCAAGGAAAGAAACATAGACACCCCTCTCTCTCTCTCTCTCTCTCTCTCTATATATATATATATATATATATATATATATATATATATATATATGCATTTGTGTCTCGACTAGTGGGTCTAGTATGAGGCAAGTAGAGACATGGGGTGCAATTGCACCCCAAATTTTTTGCACAAAAAATTGATATACACCACCTTTAATACATAAAGTATATACTACACATACTAACATACATACTTCTCAACTCCTAACAGCCCATTTAGCATTAGACCCAACAGAATCTGAGAATCAAGCCCAATTCAACTAGTCAAGGAGGCGTTATGCCTAAGTGCCATCTGCCCATCCAGGCGCTCTAGCAAGAGCGCTAGGGCGCCAATGGAATTATCGCAAGATCGGCAAGATCACGGCGCTTATGGCGCCGCTTCGCTTCACAAGACGATCTTGGTCTCGACGCGCCGGTCGCGCCTCTCGAGTATGCATCAAGATACAAGGTTTCAAGAAGTGGAGAATCTCAGTGACCACTCTATTAAACTTGTTGAGACGAAGAAGCATGATCGCTATAAACTTGTTTATTTGCTGCTCAAATTGGTATTGATCCTTCCTGTGGCTACTGAAAGTGTAGAAAGGGTATTTTCTGCAATGAACCATGTAAAAAACAAGTTAAGAAATAGTATGGGTGAACAATATTTGAATGTTGCTTAGTTACGTACATTGAGCGTGAATTTTTTCTACAAGTTAGTGATGATGTTGTCATCAATCGCTTTCAAAGCATGAAGAAACGTCGTATCAAGTTGTAATTTTCTAAAAATATTTTTGTGATGTTGATTATAGTGCGAACATGTAATTTAACATATTTGAACTTATGTACTATGTCATTTGAACTTGTGTTGGAACAGATGTGTCTTAAGTTCGCACCCCCATTGTCAAAATCCTGGCTCCGCCACTGAGTGGGTCTGAGTTAATTAATGATACCACGTAGGTGATAAACCGGGTGGTTTCAGCCCGAGGGGATTAGGTGATATGGTATTTGCAGTTCGAGAGTGTAAACCAAACGGTTTTAGAGTTTAGGGGTTTTTTTAGACTCTCGCTAAAGTTAAAGAGTGTAATATTCTTTCTTTTTTTTTGTGCGGCACCTGGTGGGAAACAAACTGCATGCCACTAGATATTTTGGGGCACTGGGCAATGCAAATCTCAATGCATGATGAGGAGAGGCTGGCCCGCTGCAACGACGCCCCGCGACCCTGGCCGTCGACCCCTGCGAGCCGCAGCTAAGCATGGTTACATATGCATCGCTGCGTTGTGCCGTCGCATCGTCGGGACCAAGCCTTCACGGCTTCACGCTCGCGCCGAAAGCCGCGCGCCGAGAAGTTAGCAGGTGCAGGCGGTGCCGTGGTGGTTCTCCGTAGAAATGCCGTGGTTCGGCGAGGACGGTTGGGTGCGCGTGTTCTCATGCTGCGGCATGTTACGAAGTGGCTCGCGCGGGACGAAAAATGTGGGGGAATGGCCTCCGCTCTTCGGCCTGTGTCTACTGCGCGTCCGAGCGGTCGACCCGAGCGAGGGCTGTGCCGCGGTGGTGTTTGTCTGGTCTCGCATATGCCTGATCACCAGCAACAAACTCGGTCAGGTCAGAGCGATCAGACATCCAGACGCCGACAAAAATACATCGCTGTTGAGTGTTACTACAGCCAAACGATCGATCGAGCAGGTAACGATGGTAAATTAACTAATCCCCACGCCCTAGGCGTGGTGACGAAGACGCCGGCCGAGAGCCACACAAGGATTCGATAATCTCGTTTAAAACATAGAAGCTGCAGTGCCATCATTCATACCGTGTACCCCCCCTGTGCGTGATACGGTACAAGATTTGATAAGCGAGTAAGCGGCCGTCTCTCTCTATAGATAACTGCTCCCATTGTCCGTACCTTCATTCATTCTGAAACAAATATATAGCAGCAGTGCCACAGCCACCACTGTCATCCCATGTTATAAAGTGCTAGACTATAATTGATGGGAACATGCAGTGTGCATGGTGCCATCCAAGGACCACGCCTGCCATCTTTGTTGTGCCATGATGCGCATCCATGATTGCTCTCTCTCTCTCTCTCTCTCTCTCTCTCTCTCGGCAGTTGTCAAGATTGTTTAGCTAGCTAGAGATTCTATTTTATCTTCTCACAGGTCACACAAGAAGCCAAAACACTCAAACACACTAACCGCATTCACTCACTCACACACTCGGCATTGCGATTGCGTAGTACAACGAATACGTGGCATGTATATATGAAGTCCTCGCCTCCTCGAGATATATGATACTAGTACTATCTCTCGTACGTACGTGCCTTTATCTTTCACCTGTCGCGTTCCATGTGAGCACTGAGCAGGCAGGCAGCTGTCACTGACCAAAGCGGCATTGCCAACGCTTTTGGAGGCCGGGAGACCACCACGTGAGACGTCCCATGCATTCTCTGATCTTCACGCATGCTTGCTGCCAAGCGGGTAGCTGACATGGTAATGGCACAGTGCATGCCCAGTAGCCCATATCCTCTTGAAGCAACTCCTTCCAGGCTAAATTAACACCAGCACTTGTATTTTGAAAAAAAAAAATTGACTTGGCAGGAATCAGATTGTTTGCTGGGCTGGTGCTATAAAGTTTTATTTGATCTCTGCAATTTAGAGTTGTTTCATGTCCTAATATATGCTGCCTCCACAGAGATCAATTTGCTGTGATCCTAAGTGGCATGGCATTTGTTAGATATATGCGTACTATTGTGATTATTTTAATTCCTAAAATAATGATCAGTAAAGAAGCAACATATATACTAGACATATTTGCAAGTACGATCAGTAGCATGGTTGTAATCTCAAATACACCTATCTCATATATATGAGCTAATAAAGCAAAGCCTATCACATGAATTCTACTAACAACAATAGAAAGCACCATCATCACGCGACTAAATTCCAGTAAGTAAGATTTAGCCATAACAAAGCGGATCACCACGACTTACAAAGGATCGCTCCGACGATGGTCTCGGTAGAGTCGGATGTGAAGATGACGCGAAGCCGATGATGAAGAAAGCAGTGAGCAGTCGTGTGAACGCTTCCTAAAAATCATATTCACCCCAACCCGTACAGGATCACGAGAGATGTTGGCTTCGGAGACATCGCTCTCTCCGCGACGATGCACATCGGCACAGGGATGAAGTAGTCAAAGTAGCGCAGCACAGGAGCACAGGACAGTATCTTTTTTCTCTCTCGGATGCATCTGGATCGAGAGGACATGGCTTTTTTTTGCTTACTTCAACTAGATAAGATTGTCTCATACCTCGACTAGCAATATAGTATTAAACTTCTCATTTTTCACCTATATGAGTAAGACTTTGAGATTTTTTTTTTGGATCTACAAAGAATATTATTTGTACCAAGTCCATATACTCCGGAAGCATCCGGTTGTTTTAGCTAGCCAAATCTAGAGCTGATAATTGGTGGCGTAGACTTGGCAGCAGCCTTTTGTTTATAGTTCTAGCTAGGTATGAGTAGGTGCATCACCGCTTCACCAGAGATGATTTCTTAGTCCTTCAATTTTATAAAATCAACAACCCAATAACTAATTATACCAAACTAGACTAATTAAATTGAGATATCTGATGACTCGTGGAAAACTTCGAGACTAGAGAAACTATTGTGGACACGGTCCCATCGTCGTGGGCCATCAACGAAGTTATTGTGCGTGTCCCCCAGCCGTACGTTTCATGTGGAGGTCCATGAACCAAGTAGTACTAAACTCACTCAATAGCAACAGAAGAAAACGTGGTTGTAAAATCCAAAGAAAGGGATGAGAAACCCCGAAACAACCAACCGAAAACAGCCCTTGACATCGGATTTATAAATCTGGTCTCCTTTTGAGCACGAAAGCACCAAACGTCGACACGTGTCTCCTTCTGTGGTTGATGAGCATGAAAAATGAGCGGAAGGTGGCCGAGCACTGGACCAAAGCAACCAGCACTGGGTGGGCGGCCACTTACCATGGTGGCGGCACAAAAGGGTAGGCCTTCTCCGCGCCCAAAGACGGAAGAGTCCGACCCACCACCTTCCGCGGCCCTCGAACATAGAAAGAGTACGGGCCCACCACCTTTCACTGTCGCCGTTAGTCCCCGCATCAGGAGAATTGCTACGCTGGCCACCGAGCTTTCGCGGTTCATAAGCGCAAAATGGACATATATCGTCCTTAGGACATTCTACGCTCAAAAGAAAGCTACATTTTACAATTCACGTGTCGTGAGTGGGCCAAAATAAAATAAAAATCCCGAAAACAGCAGCAGGAATCTCTGGTTCCTCACGAGCCACATCAAGCACACCTACTACTCAGTACCAGTTTGCCAGCACGGCAGCACGGTCATGATCCATCAACGCGACTATTTGGTTTAAATGACGCATCTTTTTATTTGCTATAACAAAACTAGCTTCTTTGTGTACAAAATGATAAAATAGCATCATTACTGAGCTAATTTGCTACAGAAGCGATGTGACAACCCCATTTATGAGACCGTTAAAATCTTCACCACCACCAGAATGTACAGTTACGAAACAACAAATAGCATCACAAGAAAGTTTATGATTACACAATAAGAGCTAGGGCGCAGGCACGAAGGGCGCATCAGAAAGTTGAGACGGCACAAACGAAGGTAGTCAGCATCATCAGGAAGCGGCTCGGGGAGGCAGATGCGTTCGGACCGGCGTCCCACGTAGGCGGGGTGTAACATCTAAATTTTCTTAGTTTTAAAACCTTTTGAGTAGGTTAGTCCTTTAGGAAAATTCACCAAAGTTTATTTGAATTTAATCAAGCTTAAATGAGACTTTCAAATATCAAAACAATTTAATGTGACTAATCTGAACATCAATTAAATTCAAAACTATTTTATTTGAGTTCTTTATGCTTGGAGATATTTTCCAGAATTTTCTAGAATTTTTTCGAGTTCATTTGCTATTTGGATTTTCTGGTATTTCTAAATTAGAAAAAGCTACTTAAAATCTCAAAAATCCCTTCGGGCCAAATCTTCTCACCCGGCCCAATCCTATTCTCTTTCGTCCGCCTCACACATGCCCATCTTTCCTCTCTTCCGCCGTCTGTCCTGGCCAATTGTCACCAAGACGCGCGCTATAGCACGCAGCTTCACCCACTCATCGCAGTAAAAGGTCATCACAGACGGTTCAAAATGGTTATCATAGACGGTTTCGTGAGCCGTTTGAGTTTATCGGTCAGTAATGACATGAGGTCATCATAGACATGCCAACTGCTAGATGTAAACTATCACAAACGCTATTAACTCAAAACCGCTCGCGATAGTTGATAGTCAACTATCACGCATTTGCTTATAGATGAAACCGCTCGTGATAGTTGATGTGTCATGCATTTCGGTTTGTTGATGAAACCGCTGTGATAGCCGATGTATCATGCATTTGCTTTTACTAAGAAACCGTCTGTGATATTCTTTTGTATTGTTAAATCTATTTCTAGCCATGCCCTCTGAAACAAGCTAAAATTAACCATTCATAAACAAATACACACATATACCATTATATCCATTTCACAAATCAATTAACTCAAATGAACTAAAATTAACCATTCATGAACAAATACACACATGTACAAACACAACAAGTACATGTATACATCCAATTCACATTCATTTCAGAAACAAACACATCCATTTCACAAATCAATTAACTCAAATGAACTAAAATGAACTATTCATCTGTTCTTGCATCTGTCAGTATGCATTCAGTAGTTATCCCAAAAAATCTAACTAACCTAGTCCAACATTGTTGTCACAACACAAGTATGAAACTCCCCACAAGCAACAAAGTCTAACTAACCTTGCAAGCACAAAATCTAACTCCCCACAAGCAACAAAGTCTAACTAACCTTGCAAGCACAAAATCTAACTCCCCACAAGCAACAAAGTCTAACTAACATTGCAAGTACAAGTATGAAACTCCCCAGATGAGGGTACGCCGAGGATGGGGTAGAAGATGCCGACTGACGTCGCCGGCGAAGAAGCCGTGTGCACTGGGGGAGAAGCCATGTGCGTTGGGGAAGAAGAGGTCACCGAGGAAGAAGAGGTCACTGGGGAAGAAGAGGTTGCCCCGGAAGGAAGAGCCGCCGCCGGAGAGGAGCTACCTCCGGATGCGAAGGGGTGGGGGATGCGCGGAGCCAGATACACACAGATGAAGGGAACGTGAACGGGATGAGAGGAGGCGGGCTCGGGAAGGAAACTTAATCATTTGAGTAGGGGCGCAGGCAAACCCTAGCTAGAGTCCGAATATAAATAGGGTTGGCAATCACAGATAATTCTTGACATATTAGTAATGCATTAGTTTGAGCTCAAAGTCTGATTTGCAGTTGTCATATTTAATTAGTGAAGAATATTGACAAAAATGGCGAGCAATTATATCCGAATATTTGCTAAAACCATTAATTTTATGACAATATGATTTAACTATGATTATTACTGCTGAAATTATATCTGAATATTTGCTAAAACCACTAATTTTACGACAAGTGGTTCAACACATGTGCAAATAACTTGGCGTACTCATGCCTAATCCTACAATCGTCGCTCCAAAAGACGACGTAGTCGTCCCACCCTTCCGTCATGCCGTAGTCGGTGCTCATGCACTAGTGGTCGCCCAACACCCGCCCGCCTGCTGCCATCTTCTTCCACGCCGCTTCCCGATCGCGGCCCGCAGTGAGTCTCGACACCGCCGCACTTTGCTGGTTCTTCTTGGCCGCCTCGCAGACTACCGTCGATCGCTCCGGCCGACTGGCTGATGTATTGCTTCCAAACGTCACGCGCCTCGTTGGTCGTATAGAAGAGGAGGCCGAGCACGTAGGACATAGCCTTGTGGCCAGCGACGACTGCCCGATCGAGGCACACGAGGCCGCGCTGCATGTCCTGGTGCGCGAAGACGAGTGTGAGACCGATAATGAAGCAGGCCTCCGGGTTGCCGGCGTCGGCCAGGTGGTTGACAATGGTGTAGGATCAAGGATAACCGACTAGAGGGGGGTGAATAGGAGGTTTTTAAACTTTTTAACAATTTAACAATTTTATCGAAATAATAACTTAGTCTAAACAAGTTATACTTCTAGCTATGCAATTTAATCACAATAAACAAGCTAGAAATATAAATGCGGAAGAGTAAAGACTAGAAGTAACCACAAGAACACGATGATGTTTTTCCCGTGGTATCAAGACTTGCTTGGTCTTCACTAGTCCACGCTGAGGAAGCTTGACACCTCAAGCCGGCTCCACGGATTAAGCCTTCCTCGATCACTATGGTTGTTCTTCCTCCGCCCCGAGATGGCGAACACCAAACCACTCACAATCTTGCACCGCCTCTTCACAATCTTCTTGAAAAGATCACCGTGTTCTCCGCCAAGCCGCCTAGGAGCGCAAACACTCCAAGAGTAAAAGATCACCGGTCTTCACTTGACGGCACTCAAGTGCAAATGGATCAACTAGGAGTATGAATGCACTTGAATGAATCTCAACCAACTCACAATAAATGCATAAGAGGTTTTGAGTGTTGAGTGGGTGCACAAGGCTCACAAGGCTCTATGGATGTTCAATGAAATGTGTCATCAGGTGTCTAGAGCAGCTTGGGGGTATATATAGCCCACACCAACAAAAGAGACCGTTGGAGACTAATTCCCAACTTTCGTGGAAAATCGAACGATCATAGTAAAGGAGCTGGCCGCATCACTGGTCAACGCGATGCCAACGCCACAAAGCAGATACTAAAATAGATTTACTAGCCGTTGAACGCCCAATGAACGATCACAGTAAAGTCGCAAAGACGTCCGATTTCTTGTCAGACGATTATATTTAACTGCACGACCGATCGTAGGGTTTCGCGAATCGCTCAAGATTTGCAATGGTTCGGAAATATTGAACCGCAAGATACAAAAATCGAATGACCGAAGTTTGCAGACAAATGCTCCCAAAAACGAACGTCCGATTTCCAGAGGAGTTTCGAGCGATTTTACACTTGTTCTGCTTTTTATTGAATCGCTCATAAAAATCGAACGACCGCAAAACGGACGATCATAGGCACCACGGCATTTAACCGATTTCTATGAGAAGGTTTAAGTCGATTTGCAAATGGCCATCGGTTTTATTTAACCGCCACACAAAATTTGAACGATCAAGATCCCTAAGACGATCGATACCACCTGACGAGACGACCGACAGGACAAGTTCTAAAACCATTCAAATCAATTTAAATTTCAAATTCAAATGCATGCATGATCCTAAATTGATCCATATGCCACAAGAACATGTCAAGCTACTAGCTTTGATCCTCTTAATAGTACGGCATTTAACCTATAATCCGGTCTTCCAACCAAACTCCTAAGACCCAGAAATGGAAAAAGAGGAACCTAGACTATTTGTACTGCCTTTGAGTCTTGTGGATCTTCATATTCTCCTTTGGCATGCATCCTTGCATGCTAACACATTCACCAATGGGACTTAACCTCAGAATACTCAATAAACTTGTTAATCCCATAATCACATATTGTCATTAATTACCAAAACAATTTTAGGGGCCTAGATACAATTTTTAGGGGCCTAGATGCTTTTCAAATGGTGAGGTAGTGCTCATTGTCCAGCCACTTCATCGTCTTCTCTCGCCTCCAAAGGCCACACGCCTCCCTACAACGCACTCCTTGGACACCTTGTACATGGCTTTGCAACTCCAATATGCGTACACAATTCAAGACGTCAGAATTACTCCATAAGAGAAAATTAAAAGGTCAAATTAAGGGTGTTGTTGCTAGTCAAATTATTGACATGTTTCTCTAAAAAATAATATAAAAAACAATAACATGTATGCAAGCATGGATTGCCGCCACAAACAGTACTACATATTTTTATAGGTATATAAATACGTACATGGCTCATAAGCTACAGAGGTCAACCATGGGTTGAGGAGAGCTCGCGGCCACGAGGCCGATGATGTTGACGACGACATCGTGAGGAAGAGCGACGGAGATCGCCAACCTCCTCACCTTGGTCCTCTCCGTCATGCTCCATGTTCTCACCGTGGCACGCGACAGTACTAGCTAGCTATGTACGTATTCAATAGTTGTTGTTGATAGAGGGTACGAAAGAGAGCTATGTGGGGATTCATCTTCGGTGGCTGATGATTATTCTTTTAAAACGCAAGATGAAGAGACGCATCGTAACGTTGGCACACAAGACGAAGAGACGCATCGTGTGGGAGCCGAAGCGGCATTGAACATATCACAGACACTTCCAACCACAAACCGTCTGTGATACAAAATTATCACAGACAGTTCTATTTAAGAACCGTCTGTGAATTATCACAAACGGTTATATTTAAAAATCGTATGTGAAGTCTGCAATAATCACAGGTAGATCTTGTTAAGAACCATCTGAGAATTATCACGGACAGTTTTTTTAATAAAAACCGTCTGTGATAGCTGATGTATCACAGACGGTTCTACCCATCGCTAGTAACATAGAAGGTCACGGTTGTAAAACCGTCTGTGATAATTATAACATTGACGGTTTCTGGGGAACCGTCTGTGATGAGGCATCCAGTTTTGCCTCTTTTGTAGTAGGACCCGAGTCTCAGCCACTGACAAGTGGGTCCCACCAGGTTACTATTCTTCGTCTCTGACTCGATTAGGAGCTAGACTCCACCGCTGCGTGGATTTCCTGGGTGTCTGCGCCTAGGACTCTCCTGGCCACCAGGCTATAAAGGGAGGGGTAGCCCTCAACCTCCGCATCCCAAACCGCATAGCCGTAGCCCAAGAACCAAACCCTAGCAGCCGGAATCGCTTGAAGAAGAAAGCCGTTGCCGAGAACTTCGTCGACGACTTCCTTCGCAGTCGGTGAACCTCAAGCCTCACCACCATCTCTGTTGAGATCGCTAGGAGATCTACATCCCCATCACCTTAACGACGTCGGAGCATCACTAGATCCCAATTTCCATCGAGCGTGAGCCCTACCCACTGCTTCGACCTCGCCGTCAGCCAGCTCCGTTGTTCCCTTGCGTCTGTGAGTGCACCAACGTGATCCCTGTCGCCTCAACTACCTATTGAGCACCACTGTTCACTTCGCTGTAGCCTAGAACACCGACAACCTTTGGACCCGAGCGTCACCGCCGTCGTCCACATCAATGACCACGTTACCCTTTTGCTTGCATATCAGCTCTGTCAGCACCACGTGGCAGCCACGTAGACAGACCCGCACCCAAATCCCAGATTCAATTTCGCGTGGACTTAGTCTACGGTCAACCGAGCCACTGCCTTGTAGGTCCTATTGTCAAATCTACTATTCTGTAGACCAGTAAGTCATAGACCCGTGAGCCAGAGCCATGGACTTGGTCCATAGACCAAGGGTCCCACCTGTCAGCATCTGTTTTCTATTTTCTGGATTTTCTTTTAATTCTGAAATCATTGCTGACGTCATGATGATGCAATATTTCAGGATTTCCTTTCGAAAGAAAATTCTAAAAATTCAAAATAATGATCTCTTTCTCTTTTTCTTAGATTTAAATCTTTCGAAAGCTCGTTCTTCCTCATACGAACTCCGATTGAACCCATTCAAGTTTATAAATTCAAGCTCTACCTTGCTGAATTTTTATTTATTTTTTGGAGTTTATTTATTGCTCTGTTTTTGTATTTATTTGGTTTTCACTTTTGTTTGCGAGTAGACGTTAATACTTCGGGAGCTTTTGAGGAATGAGGAGTTGATCAAGCTCAAGACCAGTACCAAGACTTGTTTCAAGGTAAGTTGTACTTTTGACCATATTGAACCTAGATTTCCAAAACTACCTTGATTCAAATTATTGCATTTTACTTTAAGTATTTATTTAAATGTTTTGGGATTAGCTATTCGCCTATTTAATTATATCCACTTTGTCTATTGTATTACCATGATCTTTTATCACCCAAGCTTGGTTAATTACTAGTTAGTATTATCATAGCACCAACGTGGGTTGATTAGACGTGAATAGTTCGCTTAGCTAGACAACGGGTTATTGATATCATTCTGAGTTGCAAGATATAAACTTGACTAAATGATTATGAAACATGTTATGAAAGGATTGTGTGTTATATATTGTTACTCGTTGATAGCATGTGATGTACTTAACCAACAGGGTGAGAAAAAGATTTAGACTGAGGCGAGTGGAAGGGGTTGGTGGTGTGATGGACTTGTGATTGGGAAATGTGAATTGTGGTAACTAGTAGAATTTGGGCAGTCTCGCCTTAGTCAATTAAGGACTTAACTTTGTACGTCATTGAACTGAGCCATAGCTGGACTTAACTTTGTACGTCATTGAACTGAGCCATAGCTGTACAACCATATGCCTGGAGTGGGACGGGCCTAACTTAGTAACTTGTGGAGTTTTGACATTGACTACTCGGGGTAGTAGATTAGTGATGGGTGGAGGTGTGGACTACTCTGAAAGTCACATCTATGGGTGGTTCGCCGCTCTGTGTCCAACGGTGTCGCTTGACCATGAGCGAGGTTGGGGTCGATCAGACAGTACAACGGAGAACCAATTGTTGAGATGAAACTTCTGAAAGGTTTTGTTATGATTAGTGCTAGATACACTAGTTATATCATGTGGGTAAAGTGTACTACCTCTGCAGACTGTTAATCAATCTATTCGAATAGCCGCGTTCGCGGTCATAGACATGCTTGGGGATTTCACACGAGGGGTAGATTTTCATAAAACAATTGGGAAGGGACAACTGTGTGGGGAGAGTCTAGATTTGCATATTTGGGTCCAACACGGGGTGAAAAAGCCGAGGAGCGGTAGGAAGGCGCAGACATTAGAGCACGCGGGCACAACCCTAGCGCCGATACACGCAGCACCGTCCGCAGTCGCATCGGTCGAGGTGACAACAACCCGCACGCTCGCCGATAATGTCGTCCATGCAGCAGCATCGCCATCCGCCCCGGCTTTGGAGACGGCAGCCCCCGCCCTAGCGTGTCACTACTACAAAAAAGGCTAATACTGGATGCCTCATCACAAATGGATGACCGAAACCATCTGTATTACATGCAATCACAGACGGTTTTGGTTTAGAGACCGTTTGTGTTACTGGTTGTCCTAAAAATTGTCTGTGAAGAGGTAATATCACAGACGGTTCATATTGAAAACCATCTGTGAAATTTTACAGACGGTTCTAAACACGAACCATCTGTCATAATTGTAAACTTCACAGACAATTTTTAATTATAACCATCTGTGATAAATCGCTATAGCTCCCCGGTGAGTTTCTTCGTCGCTCGATGAGTTTCTTCGTCGTCGATGTGTCTCTTCATCGCATCAATGCCGCTTCGACTCCCTGATGTGTCTCTTCGTCTCACGTGCTGAATTTATTCCTTGTTTTATAAAAAGGATCATCCGCCATCGAAGATGATCATCCCCACATATAACACTACTATATATACTTCTAAAGCAGAAATGACTCCCTCTTCTATTTCCTTGTCGCCGGTATTGCTAGCCATACCGTATGAGCACCTCCACAGTCGTACATTGGCGGACGCTGCGGAATGACACTATTTCAACAGTGTCCTCACTCCGCTGTCCAAGGATTTACCGGAGCAGGTGACGGCCACCTTCTGCCGTCTTGACATCCTCCTTCGCCGTGTCTTCCGGGTGATCTCCCACTTCTGGCGAGTGTACCGCATCAACGATGTGGTCCTCCACAACGACGTTGCACATCTCTAGGAGGCTTGTCGTCACTTGGATTGCTTAATCGAGGCGACGGGCGACCGAGTCGACCATGCCGAGACCCCTCAAGCAAGGGAAGAGATTGATCACCAAGACAGTTGAACTACAACAGCGGATTGTTCGGCAGCGGTAAGCATTGCAACCACCAGAGCCGCCGTAGAGACAGTCCTTGACCAGGAAGACATGTAAGGTAGCCTAGACAGCATACTGACACATGCTATGTCCTTAGGTCTAGTTGATGCCGTAGGGGACTTGGACAATAAGTAGTTGATGAAAATGTATCAAGGGTATCGTGTGATTTTGAGGATGAATCAAATATGTTACATATTGTTGGAGTAATCATATGGATGAGTGCTTGGAAGATACCACCACAGAACTTAGGATGGATCACGTGGATTGAATTAACAGGAATAATTGAATTTATACGCATAATGTGATCAATAACTGGATTATTAGCAATTTCTAAAGATGGGATATCGGAAGAATCAACTAATCAAAGTGATAATGGAGGAAAAGTTGATTTGCACTAAAGGTACTGATTTAGCATGAGTGGACTAGACAAGCAATGAATCTTATGATAATTGGTGAAATCAAATACAATTATGTGCAATCACGATCAAATGAAAAGGTAGTTAATCTATAAGAATAGCCATAATTGTTCGAAGTTGGGTCACTAGGACTTATGAAGAATCTAGGTATGGATTAAACTCGATGTATGATCAACAGGTGGAGAATGGCAGATCATGGCTATATGGTTCCTAGGTGATCGTGATGGATACTGACAGACTTGGATGTTATGATTGGTATTAAGGAATGGTGAATCCCCGTGTTAGGGTGCCAATATAATCTTGGTAGATACAATTGAGTTATTGGTGGCTAAGGAAACATCGAGTATTGGTGGACATTTTTTTAGGAGGGGGGTAGCTAAATACATAAATGATTGAACCGTTATGATTACATAGAGTTATAAATTGGTAGTATAACAACTTCTATTAAAGAAAATCAGGCAGATCAGGAGGAAACACAAGCTAAAAATATTGGCGATAACACTGATTATAGGATAAGCCTAGATTTTAAATTATGATAGTTAGCGGGCTAAAGCCAAAGAGAGTTGGAGTCTGTTAGGGAAAATAGGACATGATGATCAGAATATAGTTATCGACATGTCCAAGGCTAACTATTCCTTTGGATATGGACAATTACTGCCAATCCGTCAAAAGAGAATTTAGGGTTGTCATGAAGGAAACAAAAGCCAACGGCGCCGAGGAGATACCCCAGGAGCCGGTGTCAGGATCTGAAGGAATTGGATACAGATTGATGAAGGTCAATTCATTTCAGTTAATGGATAGCTATGGTTCCCTGACACCCTTCAGTCGGATGGTCCACGACTTGATCGGTTGAGTCTTAATTTGGTCAGACAGTCCACAACTTGATCGGTTGGAGAATCTTAATTAAATCGGACGGTTCATGACTTGATCAGTTGGAGAGTCTTAAGAAGTGAATCATATCTGAGATGAGCAATACAAATCAGACGGTCCACGAGGATGATGGAGTTTACAGTTTCTACTTTCGTAATTTGCCGTCACTGTTCACCATAGCTTCTGTCGTTCTCGTTGTCCCTACTTGCGGGCAGCCTCGTGTGATGTATAAGCGATGGCCTTGTAAGGAACTGGGGAATGATCGATGAAATGAAACCCTAAATAGCTACTCCATATTCCCCGTCTCTCTGTTCTTCGTTCTCTCCCCTGGATTTCTCTTTTTCTCCTAAGATTCTCGGTTATCAGCATTTTGTATATTCCAGAAATCAGGACCAACATTGTTGGGGTCCTCACAAGAAGTCACACAGGGGCCGGCAAAGCAACTGAGAGCACATCAGCATATCGTAACGGTTCCACGCGTTGTGCTTTGATTATTCTTCCGCTATTGTTCTCTGAAGATATTTGGCCTTTCCGACCAGTCTGCAAGTCAAAAGCTGTAAGATATATTTATGATTGTTTAATATTATGTATTAATTTTTCATTTTCGTGATATGTATTCGAACCAACAATGTAACTGTGTGTGCTAGCTACTGATCCAGGGAATGTCACAAGTATACACAGTGGGTCCCAAGATCCAAATTTGGGGTCCGACACACTACTTGGAGACTTTATAGAGAATATATATCACAGACGGTTTTATCTACAAACCGTCTGTGATACATCAGCTGTCACAGACGGTTCCATCTACAAACTGTTTGTGATACCTAAGCTATCACAGACGGTTCCATAATAGAACCGTATGTAATAGTCAACTATCACAGACGGTTCCATAATAGAACCGTCTATAATAGTAAGTTATCACAGACGATTCTGAGTTAATAACTGTATGTGATAGTCTGCATCATAGACGGTTCAAAAATGGTCTGTGATGTCCTCATGTCATTATTAACCCATAAACTTATACGGCTCATGAAACCGTATGTGATGATGTTTTTTGAACCGTCTGTGAAGACCTTTTTGAGCCCATCAACCCGGCTACAGCGGCACCGACACCAGCATCGCCGCCTCCCCCGGTGCATCCAGGTGGCTCCGTCTACGTCCCAGCGTCGTTGTTGCTCCTTCCAACTCAAGAAGAGGGAGAGGGCAACAGATCTCAAGGTATGCACCATATCACAGTAAAATATTGTAATATATGTAGTAAATAGACACATTACACATAGTAAACAACAACAAACACAATAAACAGACAAAGCGAACACAACTGAGCGAGTAAGGTGCATGCAGTAATTCTGTTTTCACAATACAGTAATCAATAAAGCAGCACACATTAATTTACTAATTAAGCATATCTATTCTCGTGCGGGCCAGGTGAGGAGGACACTTGAGCCCACCGTCCCGGCTGCAACGGGCAAAGACTAGTGTCGCCTCAATCCTCAAGTAGTGCATCCAGAGGTTTCGTTTATGTCCCAAATATTGCCGTTGTTCCATCCGACTCAAGAAGAGGGAAGGCGATAAACTCAAGGTATGCAATCGTGATCGAGTAAAACATTGTAACATGAGCAGTAACTTGATACATTATACATAGTAAACAACAACATATACATAAAAATGATAAAGTAAACACAATAGTAAAAGCAAGGCACACGTAGTAATTGTGTTTTTTTAACATAGTAATCATTAAAGCAACACACAACAATTTGCTAATTAAGTGCATATGTTCTCGTGCAGGCCAGGTGCGAGGCAGCAACGTCGAGTCAAGCATAGACGACATAATAGACTCGATCGAAGCCGACACGATCCCGGGGTTGCACCCGCCGCATACACGACACAAGACCCAATTGAACGGGTGGTTGCGGCGAGCCACGGGTTACTGCCCACCATCCTGGAACAAACTGAGGTACCAAATGCAGTAAAATACGTACTTATGGTCAAGTAAGGTTGGTCATTCTTACATTAATTCATATCTGATTCTTTTTTATCGCAGGAGACAGTAAACGAGGGATCCATCAATGTTCTGTTAGAGCCTTCGACAGTAAAGGAGCACACAGAGGTAGCAACACAGTAAAACATGAGAGGGGAAGAAATAATTTTACTTACTTTTGACATTAACATGATCTATTTTTTTATTTTTTTTCAAAGGTGCCAAGAAGGAGACCTAAACCGCTTTGACAAGAAGTAGGGAGAGGAGGCCTGCATCACGCGAAAGCAAAGTCAAGGAGGAGCAAGTGACTAGCGTGAGCGCGTCAGAGGTACATACTGGGGCCACTGGCAGTATTATGCGATGTCATATACAGTAATTTGGTGGACACATGACAGTAAAACGTTGTTCGTTTCCCACCCGAGGAACCAGTGAAAGAGGCCACAACGGACACTCCCGAGGGGCCTCTCCCAGCAAAGGAGGTAGTGAAGGGGCCTACCGATGCGCGCAAAGACCCGTCGGGTAGACCCAGCGTGGCAAAGGTGCATGGTTCATTGCAGTAATTTATGACGATTTTTTCAGTAAAGACAAGTACCACACAATAGTAAAATAAGAGACATGAGTCCTTTATCCACAGGACGCCGCCGCTAAGCCAAAGCTCAAAATAAAACTTGTCGATCCCAGGATGGCAAAGACGACAAGCACAACGACGACCAAAAAGGGGGCGCATGTGGAGAAGACAACTTTAGATAAGACATTTCCCTCCTCAGCCTGGAGGGACACCGGCGACACCGGTGCATTTGGGAAGAGGCTAACAAAAGCTCCCAGCAAGCCAGTGTCGTCATTCAAGTCGTATAAAAGGCGGCCAGAAGTGCCCGTGGCCTCAGCCAAGGAGGTGAGGGAGTTGATATGCGACGATGAGAGCCTCAAAAGGTAGGAGAATATCGCCACACTTTTACTAACACATGAATATGTTTTTACTGCTCTATCAATAGAGAGTTTGCTAGATCGAAAGACGTTTATTTATTGCGCTCACTTGTTTTTTTACCGAGAATACATTTATGTTTTACTACAGCATTGCTCTGCTACAATCCAGTGATGGATTCATAGCAGTCACGGGAAAAGACATGGCGTAGTCGTTCAAGAACGGACAGATGCATTAAAGACATGTTCATCTCTCAGTTTATTGAGTGTTTGTGCCAAGACGACGCTGACCAGAGGCCTCAAAGCAACGGGTATAGGGTGTTCCTCCCCATCCAACTGTCGGTAAGTTGGTTTTTTTTTTTGCGCAAAGCCTTTTATTTTCACAGTAAATGATTACTCGTGTAGCAGCAAATCTTATCGTCTCAATCGGTAAGTTTTAAATACCGTGTTTTGCTCGTCGACAGAAACTGCTAAATGTAGAGGAGTACGTTAAAAATGAGCAATACAGCGGTGAATAGGCCATGAGCATGCTGAAGGAGCACATGGTAAGCAATTTTCGCCTATCCGATGTGCATCTAGTAAATATCATTTATGATCTAGTAAATTACTTATTTTCATTACAATAAATCTTTCCGCGGTGTCAATCTTTTTTGCATATTTTTTAATGGTTTTTTATCCCCTTTGCAGGTCTTCCTCCGAGTTCTACACAATCAGGACTGGTCCATTTACTACTTCAACATAGCTCAAAAGCACGCGGAAGTGCTGGACTCCAACAACTACAAGCAGAAGGACACAAAAGTAACAGACCGCCACTATCCAGTGAGGAAAAAGGATCATCCCCCGTCTGTGTGTAGCCCTGCAGGTCATGACCAGTGGGAAATTTCCGATCGTCGTGAACTGGAGGGTGCACAGCATGGGGACGCTAAAGCAGGTCCTAGAGAACGATTGTGCCTTCTTCGTAATGAAGTACTTGGAGTTTTGGGACG
This sequence comes from Phyllostachys edulis, assembly GCA_036346405.1. NCBI lineage: Eukaryota > Viridiplantae > Streptophyta > Magnoliopsida > Poales > Poaceae > Phyllostachys > Phyllostachys edulis. Next base: position 14,449,181 of record CM070563.1, read on the forward strand.
GTGAAAGCTTGACACTGGTAACATTGATATAACCGGTAAGAATTCCCCACTACCCGCAACATGCAACATTTTTTTACTGTTGTATAGCGTCTAAAATGTGACTTTTTTTTTATCATGAGTATGCAGGAGAAGGGGAACAAGTATAGGGCCTAGATGATGTTCTATCTGTTGTTCCACTAGGTCAATAATGTCAAGCCCCTTACTGAAGCACTAAAGAAGTATAGCCCGCTTAGCAAACCGAAGTAGTTTTTTTTGTGTTTTACGTCTAATATCAAGTAATTCTTTTTGTAAATGACAGTAATATGTGTTACATTTTTACAGTAAAACATATGATTACCGGAAGAACTTGCGTAACATTCAATAAACACATGTTTCTAGTGGGGTATGCCAGTAATGTTGTTCTCAAACAACAGTAAAATGTTATCAAACTCACAGTAACTATCAAACACAAAGCGCAAGCAGTTTTACAGCACTAATATGATATGCCTTTCAAAGTAATAATAGGTATCATTTACGGAAAACAATAACATTTACTGAATCAGCAACGTGTCGTCATTTTCCGCAGTAAAACCTAGCACCCCGAATATCATGGTCCCATCTTAATTTCTCACCTAAACGGTAGTAAAACCTTTTTTTTATAACTACACGGGGGTGACGTGGAATCATACTACTGACAAATTTCCACTGCCATTTTGCGTGTTGGTAGGGTTTTTTACCGTTAATTTAGATCGGCACCAAGCAACTTTTTACAACTATTATTTGATGTGCGCCCGTGCGTTTTATTGCCGAACTCGAGTGGGTGCTGGCGTGCGTGAGGATTTTACTGCCATTTTAACGCACATGGGAGGGTTTTCTCGAGTGGGAGGGTTTTACTGCCTAACTCGAGCGGGTGCTCGTGCGCGTGAGGGTTTTACCGCCATTTTGACGCGCGCGGGAAGGTTTTACTAACAATCTCGAGCGAGAGGCGTGGGTGTTGGTGTACCACGCGTAGCGTGGGACAAGCATGGGCTGCTAGGCCGCACATAGCATAGCGCACGCCCACACGTATATATATATATATATATATATATATATATATATATATATATATATATATATATATATATATATATATATATATATATATATATATATATATATATATATATATATATATATATATATATATATATCATGTTAGACTTGAGTATGTACTCACTTTAAATATACCACTTAAACTAATATATTATACTTCTTTATCACTTTCAAAGATAATTAAATACCAATTATAAGATACTCTAATGCGACTTTGATCAAAAAAAAATCATTGGAGCCCTTTATTTTGCTATGTATCCTTTTTCATATATAAAAGAAGTATATACACGGATTTTGGTATAAAAGTGGATTTTCATGAAATTTTTCATGGAACTCACTTTAGGGTATCTTATAATCATCATTGTAGTATACTCAAATTGATAAAGAGGTATCATCATACGATTTAAGTGGTATATGAGAGGTGGGAGTACGTACTCCCAGAAGTACCATACCATTTTCCTATATATATATAGTAAAATGATCTTGCATGCTAGTGAACTCTAGTGGCATCTACCCACATCATGAATTTTGCATGTGGATGTATGTAGTGGGGGGAGAGAAAAGGTGATGGGAGTTAAAGGTGCTAGCTGAATGGTGATGATAGATGGGAATAGAGTTCCCTGTCATGCCAAAACCCTATATATACACATGTCTAAATGAGTTTGGATGAATAGTGTTGACAAGGATATAATAATCCTCATTTAATCATTTATCTATAATTCATATTATGGATAATAATGATGCCATACGACCTTGAGTATACCCTTTAATATTCATAAGGGAGAAACTGAAATTCGTAAGTTTTTCTACGACCACCCCGTAGTCGTAAGTCCTCCTACGACTATCCCATAGTCGTAAGTCCTTCTATGACTATCCCGTGATCGTAAGTTCTACTACGATCAGTCTGTGGTCGTAAGATCTTCTACGACTACTACCTGGTCGTAAGCTCTTCTACGACCAGTTCCTAGTCGATAAGGTTTACAGACATATGGGCCTAGTCGACCAGGGAATCTTCCGCACCATATTTAAGGATATGGAGCAGTAAACTACGTTGTTATTCTCTGGAATAATGGCACGATTTTAACTCCCTGTTATGGTGATAACTGCTTGACAACGTGGGAACGTTACTACTCCCATAATAACCTCCAGTAATGGCTCCACGATCTGGAACACTAAGGCGGCCTTTAGATTGGAGATACAACGGTACACTTCAAGGACTATATAAAAGGCGGGATCATCAGGACAATGGGGGAACAGAAGGCAATTAGAAGCACAATACTCTAGTCTTTGACTCCACCTTGTAATCCAGTATACTCAATACATGCACACAGGAGTAGGGTTGTTATTCTCCTAGGAAAAGGCCCGAACCTGTATAAAAATCCCCGTGTCTTCATCTCTGTGTGATTTTGAGCCTAGAGGAACCCCCGAATCAAACAATCTTTACATAAGTTCAGTTCTAAAACACCGACAAGTGTCATGTTTGATGAACAGCGTCGGGTTGGAACTATTCCTAATGGGTCGGGTTGTGTGAACAGTAAGGGGTTTGGGCTAAGGTGCATTGAGATGCACAATGTTGGGCTTTCTCGGGTGGGCTTTGGATAGTAGCAGTCGCATAAAGATTTAACAAGATCGACTCGCCTAATACTCACCAAATTTCTAAAGGCCAACTGGTTGAGGCTATTTGGCCCAGTGTGGCGGCGAACGGCGACGCCGGGTGGTGCAATAAGCTTCACTGTGGCTCCCGCAACCCATTTTTGGGCTTTGTATGGGTGAGGGGGGCCGGTGACTGTGGTGGCGCAGAACCCTAGCAGAGGAGGCTGGCGGCGGTGCTCCGGCCATGCTCCGGCCAAATTGGGTGGGGCTTGAGCATCAGTGGGTAGAGGGGTCTTGGGGTTGGCGTTGGTGGGGCCAAGGAGGGCCTATAGTGGCTTGGCGATGGTGGCCATGGGCAGCGCAGCAGGGAAGCTTGGCGCCGACGAACTGGCGACGGGATGTGATGAGTAGTGGTAGGTGTTAGATATAGGAGGTCGAAGCGAAGCTCATGACGGGGTTAGGAGGTTAATGGCATGAAGGTGATGACAGATCGGAGTTGGCTCACCAGAGAAGAAAATGGGGTGGTGGCGATTGGAGGTGGTTGCTGGGGTTGGGGACGAATGGGAGTGTCAGTGGGGTGGGGTTGAGGATGATGGTGAAGATGGTGCAGCGAGGGATGGCTTTTATAGCCATTTGGGATGGTGGCGACAGTGCGTGAGTTGGGGCGGGCGTGGCGCGTGGCGGCGAGGTAGACAACGAGACGAGATCGGTCTTGCAAGGGTAAGGTCGCAATGGGTGGTGTTATGAAGTGAGCTCATCTCATCGGGCGCAAGCGCGGTGCTATGATGATGCGATGATGCGCGCGTTGGCGGGTGTTTAACACTGGCGGCAAGCAGACGGGCGTGGCGCGAAAAGAGACGAGGCCGAGCAGCGCTGGCGTGGCGCCTTAAATGCATAGGTAAGGTGGTCCGCGAGGTGGCGGGGTCCTGGTGTAGGCTTGGCGCAATCGCAGGCGACGTGAGGACGAGGCGATGCGCGGTACGACGACTTGCGGCGTGACATGCGGGCGTGAAGAACAAAGGAGATGGCGGGTTTCTCAAGGCCACCTTTGGGCTAGGAAAGCGCAAAGACAAAAAAAAGGGAGGCTGGAAAAGCGGAAAACTTTTCGAATTTGGCTAAAACTCAAACTCAAACCAAAAACTTCAAAAAAAATCGAAATTTTGGGCTATTTCGAAGGTGACATTTTTGTCATTTCAAAAGTAGAGACTAGTTTTACTATTTTATTTCAAAAGAATGTTAAATAGACTAGAAAAACTCCCATAGCTCGTTGCCAGGACACACCAACAAATTTCACATTTTTTTATGCGACTACATCAACAATTACTAGCGCAACTTGTACTACTTGGAGAGTAAAAGAAAGGAGAGGAAGAGCACAAAACTTGGCGTCTATCCGGTGCGCAGAGCAGGAGAGGCACGCATCCGTCAGGCGTCGCGTGCCGATGGAAGAAGGAAGCGAACAAAAAACGGGCAGATTTTACGCGACGGAGCACGCGCACCAGCTCACCTGAAGACGAGCCAACCTAAGCGAAACCCGCTGTGTGGCCTGTCTCTTTTTTTATATTAATTAATCTTTTTTTAAAATTAACTCGCGAACTTTATTTCCAATTCTAACCTCTTTGATCATGTCATCACTCAACCGTAACGTGACAAAACAATACTGTCACGCTATCCCATATCTGGATAAACTCTTATCACGTCACCACCCGTGACGTGACTAACGTGACAAAAAGTGTTATTTAGTGGATTTATCTTATGACGTGTCAATGTTATTTTGTTACTTCACGGGTGGTGACGTGATCAAAGTGATCAAAATTGGAAATTAAGTTCGTCCAAGGTTAACTTTAAAATAAAAATTACAAAAGATTAGTTAATAAAAAAAAAGTTCGCCCGTCTGTCAGACAGCGATGCGCGGCAAGACTGTTGAGTCGCGCGTTGAAGTACGGGGCGCACAGCGTGCGGACACCGCCTAATGGCGTTATTAGGGTGGCGTGAGAGACAGGGTTGCCGTGGATTGTCGCCTCTCGGCTCCTGCAAATAATCGACTAATCGTGTGGGTGCTCGTACGGGAGCTAGATATGGTTTGTGCGTGCATGGGAGGGGTTGGGGAGTTTGGAGTGGCTGTCTGACCGCCCGGGAGATGAGATGCATTGCTAAACCGGTTTGTTGATTGTCGTGCGGTACTGCTAAAGACATCTCCAATAATATCGTTCTTAATTTTGCTATATCAAGTTTATGTCACTGAAAGATAAATTTAGGAACATCTTCAATAAGCTATCTCTAACAAGTTGTCTCTAACATTCATACTAAACTTATAATATTTTTACTCATTCACCCCTCTCTCATATGCACTGGTTGCTTTGTCATGGTTTATGTGTAGAGATGATTGTTTGAGGAAAAGACAGCTTCCCTTCTCTTATGCTTCTCTCTTTCACATAGAATTTTACTGATATAGAAGGACTAATTGACGGCTGATATGGTACTATTAGAGATACCCTAAATGACAATCAATCAACGCTGTTAACTGCTAGCTAGCTGGAATAGGATTTTATATTAGATCCACAAAAGTCTCTTTGAGAAAAGAAAAAGGATCAGATCGATTTATTGGTGGCCTTTCACACGGCGAGGAGCTGCTATCCCATGCGTACGGATGAGTATGTCATTGATTATGGATTGGTCGACAAAACGGGTATTTCGATACCTACCAAGCAAAAAAATATTTTTTTTCCATGAAGTGTGGGCTAAATGGTTATTTTAAACAAGTGCGGGTTTAGAATGCGAGAATTTCGCGATAAATTTACAGGAACGATACATACGGAATATCTAAAACTCCTTCGCAATAATCAAATCCAAACGGGTAAACTTATAGCCGGAGTACGTAGGTGTGGCTAAAACCTACACGCCCACTTGGCTCGATTATAGGCGGAGATCCATTTGGCCGCAGATGATCCCGGACAATGTAGTCCGAGGCCGTGGCACGGAAGGTCCGCAGGGCCCACGCGTACAGCGAGAGCTGAATGCAGCCACGTGGTGGGCCCGGTTCCACGTCTCCTACGCGGGCTGGCTCTCCCTCGCACCACCTGCCCCGGCCCCAACCAATCGGCTCGGCTCTTCTGCTAGAGGAAACCGCTACGCATTCTTGGAAGTTTTTTGTCCAAGAGTACACACCAGGCGCGTACATACCCACATACTCTATACACACCACTTACGTACACCTACCAAAATATATATACGTAAGTGTGTTCTTAAGATATATCTAATCTAGAGAGTAGGAGCTTAAACCCCATGAAGCGCAGGTATGCACTGTGACCACCGAATACACCAATGTGTGTACTATTCGAAAACCACCCGAATGGCTATAAAGCCACCGAAAATAGCTAGGTGAGGCAACCAAAGCTCGAGCCCAGATGGGTTGCTCGCACGCCTAGCGAAGCAACCAACCGAGCTTTTTCTTGGAAGTTCTGGAGATTTTTTTTATTTTGGCCCCATAACGACATGTGAATTGCAAAAAAAGCGCCCATGATGTTGTATTTGCAAATTTAGCCTCCTCCCGAGCACGGAATGCCCTGAGTACGACACGTGTCCATTTCAGCGCAGGTCATGGAAGTTTCGGTGGCACAAGGCAACTCCCGACGCGAAACTAGCGATGACAATGGTGGGGCCTCGCCTCTTTCCGCTTCGGGGCCGCTGCTCGCTTCGCTTTCAGGCTCAACCACCTCGGGAAGGGGGCAGCCCCCTTCTCGCGCTCCGCCACCGCGACAAGTGGCCACCTAATCCATCTCCTGCGCCGGTGGCTTTGGTCCCACGCTCGGCCACCATCCCGCGCTTGCCCCTCTCTTTCCACGCTCGCCAACCGCAGAAGGAGGCACGTGTCACCATTCCATGCTCCCGCGCTCAGCAGGAGGCTATATTTACAAATACAGCGGCATATGAGCCATTTTTGCAATTCACGGATGTCAGGAGGCCAAAAAAAAAATCAGTTCTGAAGACCGCTGCCTGGCTGGCGCTACGAGAATAAAGAATGACCTCGCCAAAATCTGCATTGTTCACGTGATTTATCCTTGCACTTGAGACCCGAATTGGAAAAACTAACGAGAAACTCTTGAGTCTTGAGTAAAAACGCCGAGAAATTTTTGCAGTAAAAACCGACTTAATTTATCGCATGCACAGATAAGAACAATAGAACATCCTATGATTTTTGCAGTTTCGCCATAGGCTTAAGATTAGATATCGAATCGAATAGGTTAATGATTGTAACTTGCATGATGGGTAAATTCTGCGCGAGTCAGTACCAGACGAGAAATCTTGTGAGTAGGTAACCTCTTTCTTTCACTTTCATGTACTAATCAGCTCGTGCGTCACCATTTTTGTCCGTAACGGAGTGATTAGATTGATCGCGAGTCTCTCTCGGTCTCTTGATGCGAATAGTTTTTTTTCTTTGGTACAGCCACCTGTACGAACGTGCATGCGGCCGTGATGGACGGATGTTCCCTTTCCATGACAGCAAACAAGAAAAGAACAACTTTTAAGAATCAAATGTTTACATTGGTGATATTGATAAAGAAGTGAGGGGGGAGAAACAAATTAAATGGGTGTAAAATAAGGATCCATGTCACCAGCTGAAGGAGTCTTGCATGCTGTATGAGAAATTTGGATCAAACGAATATCAAATTCAGGGAAAACGAATAGCATTCTAAATTTTGATGAACCATCAGCCTTTATTTTTTAGCTATTTTAACATTTCAGACACAGCCATCAGAGAATACCTAGTCTGTTTGATAGGAAATCAGGCATGCTAATATCGTATTTGTCACTCTTTCCACTATTGATTTTCAATAGACACTTGAATTAGTGATCAAACAAAAGAAAAGGACAGTTGAGTTAGAAAAGCTAGCCAAGCCGGGCAAGAGCATAATAACTGGAGGACAACTACAAGAAGGCAGCTGAGAAAAAGGGCTCCATAGAATTAGCTGAACTAGCCAAATACTAAGAGATTTTCAGAGTAAATATTTCATAACAGACTGAGATATTTCCAGAGTTACCAGAAACAGCGTATACCCATCATGTAAGGACGTTAAAGCAGAGTGCTGGCACGCAGCCATGGTGATCGTCGTCGTTGACCAAGTTTGAGTTGTTTTCTGAAGAAATGACGAGGTTAAGGTGATCCAAAAGATCAAGAGGGAGTCAGCAGTGCCACTGCCACGCGGGAAAAGAAGCACATGTTAATCACGGCAAAATGGCTGCTACAGTGCTATGGTCAAATGGAATTCCAAAAGGTCAAAAGCTTCGTTCCGATACCCTGTTGTTGCTCGGACGACGGCGCCCACCACGGTGGACCAAGTTTCCAAAATTACTCCTGCATTTTACTTGTATTTACAAATGATCCTACATAATTTACAGTTAACAGTTCGCACTAACTCTGGGTCAGGACCGACTAGTACTCTGCTTTGTCTGGAAACCAGGACGCGCAATTAACATCGTTAATTATGTGATTCACGATAACCACTGGATTTATCTTATGGCATCCATTCTACATTTTGCAGAAACATTTTACATTGCAATATTGCACTAAACTAGCCAGTGGCGAACGCGGGACAGAAATAGAGGGGATGCTCAAACTAATATGATAAAATTGTACAAAACATACATAATACATTTGAATGTATAATGCAATTCAAATTTATACATAAATAAATAAAAGACAGTGAGAATGTAAAATGAACTTAAGGTAGTACTTGGCTAATGAACATAACAATCCAAATGCGTATAAATACATACGAGTAGCAATCTGTGGAACAAAAGTTGTATGTAATCCATGAGTACTAAAACTAAATACATGTAACTAGACTAGACAAGTAGACAACAATACAACATCACATATTATGTTCACAACATCATCTCAACATCACATTGATATTAACTGAGTGAGTTGTGAATTTTACCTTAGCTCACCTTCTTAGTTGTGAGTTGTGACCATATACGATTATCTCAGTGACTCAGACACACATAACACATTCCCCATTCCATTCAGCAATTCTATTTTCTCTTATCCTCTCCAACTCCATTACTCCCGTGACTGGCGTGACTCCTTTCCCCATTTCTTCCGCACACAGATCGCAGCAGGGCGCCGCCTCCCCAGTCAAGCTTCCATGGTGCTCGCCTCCGGCCGCCTCCTCTTGGTCGCGCGGCCCGTGCCTCCCCTAGCCCCACGCCGTCAACCTCCCCGCCCCGACCAGCGTCATGGCCGTGGTGGCTCGGCGCCCAACCTCGGCTCTTCTTGCGCCATTTCTTCTCTGCTCGGCGCCTTGGCCTCCTACCTCCCGACCCGCCGCTGCTCACCGCTTGTTGTCAGATACCACCAGCGCCTCGGCCTCTCGGTTCTTGATCTTGAGGCTCGCTCGCCCGCCTCACCGGTCAGCCTGCCTAGCTCAGTCCCTCCTCCTCCTCGGCCAGGCCACCGCCTTGCCATTGTCATTGCCGTCACAGGCGCGCGTGTGCCAGTCACCAGTGAGTTCTTTGTGAATTAGGGATTTGAGAGTGGAATGGGGAATTCCAAATTTAATATAGGGATTTTGGGGAGTGGCCGAATGGGGATTTGGGGATTTGAGGATTGCGAAAGTGGACCTATAACATTGGATTATGCAAAGAATATGGCCTAAACGGCCCAAATATGCTTGCAGTGCTTCTTCCTTACAGTACTTTGAGTTCCATCTTCAAAGCTTCGGTCGGCGCCTTCCTTCTTGGCTGTTGCTTGCGCTTATCGCCACCAAATTTGCTTTCTATTGAATGGACCCATGAGGAGATGCAAAGATGCGGGCTTCGAGGCACGGCCGATGGAGCTGCAAGACGCTGTGTGCACCTGTTGCCTCCACTAAACTAGCCATTATGTAATCTAGAAAGACATACTATTTGGTCAAGAAGCCCTAAAATTTACAAACAACAAAGAGAACATTTTCACAAAGTAACACTCGGTTTTCATCACAAATGTTGTTCTGGCGAGTATTGCAAGGTGGTGACCCCAGCTGTGCTTATGTAAATATGCCAAAATGAAGTACTTAAACAGTAGGGGTCGTTTCATAAATCTCCCTCTAAAGCGTGTAGTTATAAAACCTGGATCGGTCCGACGATTGAACCGGAAAAACCCAGACCCAGAGGCTTTGCCAGACCAAGCACACTCACAAGACTGGAGATGCAATTGACCCAAGAAAACATGGCCAATGTGGCCTGTTTTTTATCGACCCGGTCGACTCGGCCGATTTTTCTTTACCCGGCCGGGTTTTGCTTATGATGCCAATTTTCAAGAAACCTCTCAAATGAAAGAGTTTTTCAGAACAAAACTGAAGGGTATGTTCATACTTTGGGTGCTACTAGGTTTTTGTAGGAATCCCCTTGTAAAACTGACGGCTACACAAATATTTTTTTTTATCTTTCTCATTCTCTCACTCCGGTCGGCAGCTCTGAAAGCATCTAGGCCCTAATAGTTGTTTTGGTAACTAATGTCAACATAGTATTAAGGGACTAACAAGTGTGCTAAAATATTTTTAAGGATTAGTCCCAAAGGATGAATGATGACTTAGTAATGGCAATACAAAGATGATAAAGATCGACTTGGCTCAAGCAAAGGTATCAGTATCTAGAGGACCCTTTTGTAGTATTTTACTGGTCTAGGTGTTTGGAGAAAAGACCAGATTTGTAGGCTAGACGTCGTACTATTAAGAGGGATCACAGCTAGTAGCTTGAGGATCTAATTTTATGCCATCTTGATCAACTAGGATTCATGCATTGCATTTGTTTTTGCTTCTGCAAAGATGTTTGGAAAAATCGGTAAGACCGTTAGGTATTGTGCAGACATTACGCAGTTTCGATAATACCAAATATTCATGGCGGTATGAATTTTCCAGAGAGCATGTTTTGAATGATTTTATTGAAACCCCAAATTCGGTATGACCACAGTGTATGAGCGGTATTACCGCAGGTCGATAATACCGAAATAAGTAGCAGTATGTTTTTAACAGAACATGTTTTTGGGAGTTTTTCTTGGAATCTTGGAATCGGTAAGACCACAGTTGTAAAGTGGTATTACCGATTGGTGAATGTTCGGACCATCTGAACGTGAGGTGGCAATCGTACGGTCCAATCCAAATCGGACAATCCAAACGAGCGGTGAATGTTCGGACCGTCCGAACGTTGCTCCGATCGTGCGTTTATAACACACGGTCCGAACGTCCCATTGAATCTAAGCAGACCATGTGTTAGTCCGTTAGTTTTGGTTCGATTGGAAGAGTTGATCGGGTCGGACTTTGTGTTCAGTCAAAATCGGTATGACCGCAATTCTTTAGCTATATTACCGCAAGTCGGTAATACCGAGTTTTACATGGTGGTACGAGTTTTCTAGAGATGGTGTTTTTTCTGTGATTTCTAAGTCTCTGGAAATCGGTAATACCGATATATTTGAGCTGTATTACCGCAAGTCGGTAATACTGAGTTTTACATGGCGGTACGAGTTTTCTAGAGAGGGTGTTTTTCTGTGAATTCTAAGGATCTAGAAATCGGTAATACTAATATATCTGAGCGGTATTACCGCTAAAATGTAATATCGATTCTTAGATGGAGGTAGTACCACAAATCTTTTTGTAACAGCTAGATCAAAGCATTAAATGCTACCGTTCCGACCGTTGAGCAGAAATCGGTAATACCGGGCTTGAACGGTGGTATTACCGCAAATCCTGATCTTTTCAGGGTTTCGACTCAAACGACTAGTTTTGTTGGTGAGAGGTATAAATACTCCCCCACCAGCACCAAGCCAAAGGATTGCTGAGCATATTCACTCTCATTGAATACTCTTGTGCTCTTAGACACTCTCTACTACTCATTTGCTTTGAATTTTTATTTTGAATAGTTGAGAGCATTCAAGTGTATTGCATCATTAGTTGATCTTGATAGGCACTTAATTCTTCCTCAAGCAAAAACTTGGTTTATTACTCTTGGTGCTTGCCGGCACCTATACGGCTTTTGAGGAAGATTGATCGGAGAGCTCTTCAAAGAAAATTGTGAAGAGTCCCGACAATGGATTGTGAAGTAGTTGCGTGCTCACCATCTCCAGAGCGGAGGAAGAGCAACGATAGTGATCAAGGGTGAAGGCTTAATTTGTAGAGCTGGCTTGATTAGTTCAAGCTTCCTCAACGTGGACTAGTGAAGACCGACAAGTCTTCGATACCACGGAAAAACATCTTTGTCTCTATTGTGGTTTACTCTTGTCTTTACTCTTCCATATTTACATATCTAGCTAATTGCTTGTGTAGAATTGCCTGTCTAAGATTGTATTTAGTATTGACATAGATCATAATTGTCTTAAATAGCTTAGATAGCTTAGTAGTTTCTTCTCTACTACTATGCTAGGAAGCTTTGTTTAGACTATCTTGTTTAATATTGCCAATTAATCGAAAAATTTTAAAAACCTCCTATTCGCCCCCTCTAGTCGGTTATCCTTGATCCTACAAGCTCCTCTCTGCTCTCTGCTCAACTTCGTCTCCATCAGCAAGATACGATGCATTTCTCTATTTGCTTACTTTGCTTGTCTCTTCTCTCTAGTCTCTAGATAAGATGTAAGTGTTAGATTTTTACCGTTCTAATTTTTAATCAGAGTAATATATAGTTAGATCTAAGACATATATAGTAAAATGTAAGTTGGCAATTCATGTATTAAGCAAAACATGTGGTGCGGATAAATTGAAGCATATTCCAAACAGTTCTATCCTCTTAAACTAAAGAGCGGGGAATATTCAAAGAAGAAAAATAGACTAGAACATCAACTGTTTGAATGATCTCGGTATTATGTAAGCCTATGATGTCCATCTTTGACTGACTTAATTTGTTGTTTATAATTTAGATTCTTTAATTACTGTTGCCTTTTGTGTATTATTGATTTTTTTTCTTTTTTATGGTGTATATATACATATATTAAATTTAAAAACACTTGATCCGATTATTCACCCACCGGTCAACTATCGGTCGACTCCGGGTTTTACGGGGTTGTTTGGTTCGAGACCTAGTAGTGATTTGCCTGGGCCGGGAGGTTCCCTGGAGGCTGCCAGCTACGTGTTTGGTTGCTTACTTGCATAGGCTGCTAGGACCAGGGATTAGGCGCTCGATTTGATCGCTTTGGGAGGCGAAGAAGGCGCTACCGAGAGCGATTTTGATCCACCGTTGATAGTTTCAATCCAATATTCTATTTTTTATTCACCAACTTCGCAGCACGCGCCCAACCAAACAAATTCATCTTCGATTTACCCTCGAAAAAATCACCTATTTTCCAGACCACCCAGGTCTCAATAAAAAAAAACCCTACAACCATGAGTAAAGCGCCCCAGGTCGGCTCGGCTGGGCTCAGCTCAAACTTACTTCAAAACCAAGCCGATCCACCCGGCGCAGGGATACCGTACTGCCATACCACCACCGCATAAACCACGGCTGGAGCCAACCATTCCAAACATATCGCTCCCACACTTCTCCATGACCCATGGCCCAAGAAAACAGTGGCCCCACCTGTCATATGGATACACCCTAGCCGAAGCGCGTAGTAACCCCTCCCCATTCCCCAAAGCATATATATGCCTCCCATCTCGAGCCACAGTTAAAACCAAATCCCCCTCGTCTTCCTCCCAAATTCTTCCGTGGCGAAAGCTCGGGAAAGACTACGAAGCCTCCGTTTTTTCTTCTTCTCGTTCTTCCTCAAATTTTCCCTCCGAATCTTTTCGTGAGGTTTCGATCTCGAAACCGCTTAGGGTTCACCCGTGAGTGCATGGCAGTGAGCCTCCTGGCCAATGAGGTGTCGGACCTGTGCATCGGCAAGCCGGCCGTGAGGTCGCTCCCGCTCTCCGCTGCCGCCGGCGACCTCGCCGCCGCGCTCCGGAGGGGCCCCCGCACCGCCGTTACTGCCTGCATCGCGGTCACCGGTCCAGCGCGCGCCTTAGTAGGGCGGGTCGGCCTCGCCGACGTGCTCTGCTTCCTCTGCGCCGCCCCCGAGGCGCTCTCCCTCCCCGCCACCGCGCTCGCCAAGCCCGTCTCCGCACTCCTGCCCAAGGACGGCTCCGGCGAGGTGCGCCGCGTCGACCCCCGCGCGAGGTAAGCCCCCTCCTCCTCTTGGCCCTGTTCGATTTATTACTAGTTCGTGGCAGCGACGCGTCTTGCCGACTCGCCGAGCCCGAGACTTGTTCAAGATTGGAACTTTGTTATGAGGGAAAGGCAAGGTACAAAACGACGCGATTTAGGTCAAAATACTTACTAAAACCTGTTTAAAAAATAATTTGATTCTTGAAACATGGCACTTTTTTCTAAAAAAAATGGATCTTGCTGTGTTGTGTTTTTTTTTTGTTTTAGAGAAAAAATAGATGTATTATTAGTTAATTTTGATCAAAGTTACCTGGAAAGTTTGGTCTCTGAATGGAATATGCGAAGCGATTCGAACAAGTGGCTGGTACCTGGTTAAAAAGAAGGCGCATTGGGGTCAAATCGTCCGACTCATCGGGCACAATCTTGTGGCGCCGAGCGACGCGGCGCCGTACAGATCGCGACATGCATCCCTGTCCCTTTGCGAGATTCTTGGTAGGATCGGCTGCTTCCAGCTCATGGTTTTAGGAGATTTTTCGCCTGCATGTGGCTCAGAAGTGGAATGTTTTAAGTGGCTTCAATTTTTTTTTGCATTAGAAATGACAATCTTGGAATGTGATCTTTGACTGATGATTTTTTTTTAAAAAAATCAGGTTTGTCCGTTTTGGCTGATGAATGTGATCTCTCTTGCAGCGTCTTGGAAGCGCTTGATGCGGTCTTGAGCGGCGCGCAGGTGCTCGCCGTCCCGCTGCGCTCCGGCGGTCGCAAGAAGCAGCTCGGCGGCGGTGGCGCCGGCGCCAGCGACTTCTGCTGGCTGACGCAGGAGGACCTCGTGCGCTACTTTCTCAACTCCATCTCCGTCTTCTCTCATGTCGCCGCCCGGAGCGTCTCCTCCCTCGGCCTCGTGCGTGCCGACTTCCTCTCGGTGCGGCCCCATGAGGCAGCCCTGTCCGCCGTGCCCCTCATCCGCCGCGCCATCGCCACCGAGACCGCGGTCGCTGTGGTCACCGGCAACGGCCACCTCATCGGCGAGATCTCCCCCACGCTCCTCGCGGTGTGCGATGAGACGGCGGCCGCCGCAATCGCCACGCTTTCGGTGGCCGACCTCATGGCCTACATCGACTACTTCGGCTCGCCGCCGGAGCACATCCTGCGCGCGATCAAGACCGGGCTGAAGGACAAGGGCCTCGACGCCATGCTTGAGCTAATGGAGGACGAGACACTGTCCTCGTTCTCCCTCTCCTCCTCGTCCGACGAGGAGACCGGCCGGGCGCAGCTGAGCCGCCGCCCGTCCTCGGGGAGCTACGGGCGCCGGTCGGCGGAGGAGCCAGTGGTGTGCAGCCCCGCGAGCTCGCTGGTGGCCGTCATGGTGCAGGCGCTCGCGCACCGCGTGAGCTACCTGTGGGTGCTCGACGAGGAGGACGACTGCCGGCTCGCCGGGATCGTCACGTTCGTGGACGTGCTGAGGGTGTTCCGGGAGCAGCTGCAGTGAGGAAAGCTTCTAGTTTTGCAGTGATCTGAACTCCGAAGAGGATTTGCCGTTTGCTAGATCGATGAATTGAGTCTGCCTTGCTCGTTTCTGCTGAAATGGGATTGAGCTGCTGTTACGCTATGCATTGGGTTCCTTTGCTTTGAACATTTTGAACTACTGTTTGTTGAGACATTCCCAAGTGTCCTGGACTATGTTTGTTTGTTTGTTGCTGATGAACAATAAGACTTGGTTATGCAGCTTACGCTTTCATAATAAAGCAGCATTGTGGTTTTTATGCTGTAAGTTTAGGATATTGTCAAATCTATGAATTAGTCATTTTAAATTCATTCCATGGTGCATTGCTCTGGTCTTACATGTGGGATAAGTTGTTTCTGAACCAGGGCTAGCAGCTGCAGAGCTAGAGAACATGAGTGACACTTGCCATTGTGCATATTAGAATAGAACTACTGTAGCGCCTGGATCGAAAAGTCTAGCGCTATGAGAAGAGGAGATTACAGATGGAAATGAGAATCTCGTTGCATCCTATCGATACAGTAGTACTAGTACAGCATATCAAGATATCACACATCTCCTTGCAACAGCAAAATGGAGAATGAATGTCACATTCTCGGTCTAAACTGAATCAAAATGATACTAGCGAAAAACATTATGTATAGTAGCTGTAGGAATACTCCAACACACTGTACAATAAGATGAATCCTGCCTAAGAGATTAATCACCAGATTACCTGGATTCACTACAACAAATTTGACATTTTGTGATGAAGCTAAATCATCAACAAATGTCATATTTTTGTCAAAATGGTATTTTGTGACAAAATTTTGGCGTCATAACGATAGTCGTGTATGTGCCATCGCTAAAAGTACCTTATGGCGACATTATTATGCACTGTCATAAAAATGGGTAATCCATGACGAAAACTTAATTGTCATCATGCATAAGTTGTGTGGCGTAAATGTTTGTCACGAATGAGTAGATTACCAACTCCCTATAATAAAATTTGTGACAAAATACAATCGTCATTGGAGATATAATTTTCACAAATAGGTGTAAATAAATAATTCCAAAACAATATTCCATTTCTCGCAATGAAATTCACCACAAAGTTGTATCCATGAGGCATCATGTAAAAGTTAAATGTGCAATTTTCAATTATATTACAGATTAGCATTCACAAATTGTGTTCATACATATACTTCCATCCATACACAAAGACACAATCTTCAACCAATATAAAATTTCTAGCATTCATAAACTAATAAGAGAAACTTGCCGACAAAGAGGCCAAATAGGTATGATAAACACTCTAAACCACCATGTTTATCTTCTTTCTCATCGCTACATTAAAAAGAGAAAAATTCAGGAAGTCTATCAACACTTCATTGGATATTTCAAACAAAACATTCAATACCTGAAAGTTTCTTAGGGCAATGGTGATTGCATATTATATTTCCTTCGCGCTAGTGAAAAGTGAGTCGAAATTATAAAAGTTCACCCAATTTTTTAGCGATGAATAATGTTGGTATCATCACAAAAACTTTTTTTTTACGATGTAGTTGCAGAAGCATCATAGATTTTGTATCTTTAGTGATGAACTGTATCTTATTCATGACGATATTTTTCAAAACGTCTCTAAAGGAACTGCCCAACCTGCCCGGCTCCAAATTTATGACGAAAGCAGCGGACGTCACAAATAATATATTATGTTATTAAAGCAGAGTCAAAAGAAACGTTCGCTCTCAAGAGTTAGAAATTCCCACATTAATCGGTGGAAAAAGAGAAAGATCTATATCGTCGAGTGTGGTGGGTCCAGATTATAACAGTCCAGATTAAAAGAAAGAGTCCATTTCTAGTAAAATAAACTAAAATTCGGAATAAAAATAAAAAAATCAGCAATTTGATTTCTATACGATTTCCCAAGTAAAAGAGTCCATATCAACTACAATAAAAGTAAATTGAATAAAAATAAAATAAAATAAAATAAGCAAGATGATTTCCATACAAATTTCTAAGTAAAATACCCAAATAATTATATTTGAATAAAAAATACAAAAGGAAATTAGATTTGTATACTAAATCCAAAAAAAATAACTAAAATTTGGAATAAAACTAAATAAATTTAGCAAATTGATTTCGATACTAATTCCAATAATTATAATCCGAATAAAAATTAAAAACAATTAACAATTAGATTTGCATAAGAAATACAACCTAAAAACAATTAAAATTTTGAATAAAAACAAAATAAAATTAGCAATTTGATTTCAATACTTAATTCCAAAGTAAAATCCCTAAATAACTATAATTCAAAATAAAAATTAAAGAAAAAAAATTAGAAATTGGATTCAGATATCACAATTCCAAGGAAAAACAACTAAAATTCGAATAAAAAATAAAAGAGATTTTGCAATTTGATTTCCATACGTATTCCAAAATAAAATCCCCAAATAACTAAAATTCCAAATAAATTAAATAAATTTAGCAATTTGATTTGTATATAAAGTCCAATAAAAATAGTAAAATATTGAATAAAATAAAAGGTATAACGAGGATGTCACGAATGGTGTCCGAGGAGAAAAAAATAAGCCACTACGTTAGCTCTCAAGGTCACATGTTTGTATTGTTGCTTCCTATGGAATAAAAATAAAAAATATATGAAATTTTGATTAAAAAATACAAATTATAACGATGATAGCATGAATGGTGCCGAAGGATACCACAAAATATTGCAATGACATTGATTTGTCCTGTAAGAAGACATTGATCCATGGGGAAGCGAGAGCCGAGGCGGCGACGATAGAGATGGGGATAATATCGTGCTGCCCACCGGAGCTATTCAAGAGAAAGTCCAGTATTGAAGGAACCAAGGGTCGCGATGACAAGTGGCGAGCGTCAGCATTGTTGAAGTTAGTGACCAAATAAGCTCGATGATGGGGAAGCCTGGCATTGAGGAGATGGAGCTTTGTATTGAAGACGAGCTATGGACAATATGGGACCATCGGATAGTTAGGAGCATGCCATCACTAGTGAGGGGCACGTTGTCACCAGCGATGGAGAAAAGATTCTCCGTATCGTTAGACAACGACTAAAGCAGACATATCGACATTAGTGAAGATGGGAGGTCACCACGGTTAGTAAAGAGGCCACAACGTTGAGTTGGCCAACATCAAAGAAGATAATCAATGACACGAGAGAAGATGACATTGAGCATGTGCATGTATAACATCATGCATGCGTATGTACATGCATGCATCCGCACAAATACAAGTGCGGGCGTATAGAGGCAGAGGAGCAAAAAGCTTGGAGCAGAGATAACGCAGCCGTAGGGAATACTTGGGGTCACCGGAGAGAGCATGACACGTGTCCCCAGCTGGGATTGGCGACAGTTTCATGTGTAGGCGCTTTGATGTCGCAATGGTTAGCATTAAGCAATAGTTGGAGAGAAGTAGAAGATAACTATGCGGTAAAGTATTGCATTAAAAGGGGTATCAACTGAGATGGATCGATCAAGATTTGGGCTTACTATTAGAAGTTGAAGCAAAAAATTTGCGACAACGAGAAGAGATAGAAGCCACATCAACACGGTTTGGTGGGTGTAGCCGGTGTGTGAG
Source organism: Phyllostachys edulis (assembly GCA_036346405.1). Classification (NCBI taxonomy): domain Eukaryota; kingdom Viridiplantae; phylum Streptophyta; class Magnoliopsida; order Poales; family Poaceae; genus Phyllostachys; species Phyllostachys edulis. The sequence goes on from CM070563.1 coordinate 14,468,057, forward strand.
GAAAAATAAGTTCAAGGTAGGTCGACCATAGTGTCGTAGGGGTGGCCCACCGGCCCCACAGCACAGGCAATGCACTAAGGGGGCCCAGAAGGACCCAACGGCACTTCAGGAGGGCTCCGAAGGTGACCTCGGAGGTGCCCTCCGAAGGGGCCCCGAGGTCCCCGAAGATGCTTCCGGAGGCTCCGAAGGCAATCCTGAAGACGACCTTCGGAGGGGCCCCGAAGGCTCCGAAGGTGTTCCTGAAGCCTCCGAAGGGGCTCTTGAGGGCCCCAAAAGGTGGTTCCAAAGGTGTCCTTCGAGGGGCCCCGCAGGCCCCCCGAAGGAGGGCCCCCGGAGGGGCCTCGCAACCATCAGCAAAGGCACAATAAAGGTGGGCCAGGCTCACCACCCGGGTGGACCAGGTCCAGGAGAGTCTACCATGCGCCGAGGGCTACACATAGGCTAGGAAAAACCCCTGCTACCCCTATGGTAGTTGTACCTTTGTAGGGGTGTGTGTGTAATTTCATGTACCCGGTTGGATAGGCTATAAATAGCCCCCTTCCCCCATCATGTAAGGCAGGATATAAATTTTCTGGCAATTAATACAAGCACAATCTTAGTCAGAACCCCTCCCCCGGGACCCTTTGGCCCCTTGTCCCGAAGCCAGGGGTCCCTCTTATTTACTATCTGGTCTTTTTACTACGACACATAGTGTGTCAGATGCTTGAATTGTTGACGAAGCTTTGGATCGTAGATTGTATTTGTGCACTTGATTCGGTGGAAGACCAAAGCCCTGACGCCGCAGCTGGGACGTCGTGACATGCGAAGCCGCGAGGCATGACTCTAGTGAAGATGATGAACAGAATAACGTAGAATGAGATAGAAGAGCAGAAGAGGATTGGGGCAATTTTCTGATATTCGTTCTTAACCAAAACAAAGAGTCTTTCTCCCCTTATAAAAGGAGATTCTAACAAACCAGACTAGGAAAGTAAAACGAGTCTGAAACCGAAACTATTACAGGTTTCCGAAAATAGCTCTGACTGGAAAAGAAAACTAAATAAAGCAACTACTTATATTCTGGCAATGCAATAGCTTTTGCCGAAGTAATCAATCAGGATTGGTCTGGCGTGATGTCCAATAGCTTCTTCCTTCTTTCGTATGTGATACCCCACATGACATCTCTCCCCTTCTTTGAAAATAGCTCGTCCTCGAGCTTAAATGAAGGATAAAGTATCTTAAATTGTTCCAAATCTTCCCAAGATGCACTTGTTTCAGGTGCATGTTCCCATTGAACTAAAATTTGAAGGCGACCATAAGCTCGACAAGACTTAAGAACCTTGGCTGGGGAAGGACACACTCGACCATGCATAAGTATCGGCAATGGTGGTGGTGATGATGGAGATGGACCAATAAATGGCTTCAACAAACTTACATGAAACACATCATGAATCTTTGCTGTGGCTGGTAATTGTAAACGATAGGCGACTAAACCCCCATTTTCTGCAAAATTTGATAAGGCCCAAAATAACAAGGTCCCAATTTACCTTTGGTACACACAGAAAGTGAAGCGGTTGGTCTATTATGTAGATGAAGCCAGACCCATTGACCGTCCGAAAATTCCAATTCACGATGACCTTTTTTGTAATGTCGCTTATAGGTTTGTTGAGCAAGAAGTAAGCGATCATGAATTTCAACCAAAAAATCATCCCGACCCTTGAGAAGCTGATCCACTACCAGCAATCGTGTAGTTCCTGGCTGATAAGAACGCAAAGTCGGAGGATCACGACCATAAACCACCTTAAATGGCGAAGTACGTATCGATGTCTGGAAAGATGTATTATAACAATACTCCGCCCAAGGTAACCAATGAAGTCATTGTTTAGGGTGATCTCCAGTAAGGCAACGTAGGTACCTAACAATGATATTGTTAACGACTTCGGATTGCCATCTGATTGTGGGTGAAAAGCATAACTGAGGTTAAGCTAAACATTGGCCAACCGAAATAATCCCGACCAAAAAGTACTTGTAAAAATTGTATCGCGGTCACTAACAATGGATGTCGGAATACCATGTAGACGAACAATGTCATTAAAAAAAATACTTGAGCCACTGAGTAAGCCGTGTATGAATGAACCAAAGGAAGAAAATCAGTCGATTTAGAGAAACGATCCACAACCATAAGAATAACTATTTTCCCGTGAATACGCGGAAGTCGTTCAATAAAATCCATAGAAATGTCGGCCCAAACTGTCGAAGGTACCGTCAATGGTTGTAGTAAACCGGTCGGATGCAACTGTTCCCCTTTATTACGTTGACAAACATCACAAGCGTGTATGAAATCTTGAACAACAGTCCGTGCATGGGGCACATGAAAATCTGCCCTGAGACGATGAAGAGTTTTTTGAATTCCATCATGATCCGTACCATGTGCAAGTTCAATAATGAAGGGCAAAAGTGCAGCTGTCCCTTGAATATATACTCGGTTGTTGAATGTAATCAAATCATCTTGAATTGCCCACACACCCTGTTGGTTCCCAGCCTCAATCGCAGCGCAGAGAGCCTGGCTATCCGAATCACCTTGAAGACTCAGACGCAACTCATCAAACAAAGCAAATTGCGGTGATGACAAAGCCAAAGAAGCCGACTGAAGAATCTCAGTGCCTCGCCTAGATAAAGAATTGGCTACCACATTGGTGCTTTCGGGTTTGTATTCCACAGAAAAATCATAACCAAGTAGTTTACTAACCCAATGATGTTGAGGGATGGTCGAAAGCCTTTGATCAAGCAAAAACTTCAAACTGTAATGATCAGTACATACCAAAAATTGTCACCCCCACAAATAAGGATGCCAGTGCCGAACCGCCTGGACAAGACTGATGAGTTCTCGTTCATAAGCTGCTAAGGAGGCATGACCGGGGGCGATCGGACAACTAAAAAATGCCACAGCACCCGTTCCTTGATGTAAAACAGCGCCAAACCTAGAACCTGATGCATTACATTCAACAATGAAATCACTATTGAAATTCGGCAATTGTAATACCTGGGCCTATATTAGTGCTGATTTGAGGCAAATAAAAGCTTGCTGAGCATTAGAGGTCCAAAGAAACGCCTCTCGTTTGAGCAATTTAGTCAATGGAGCCGCAATAATACCAAAATTATGAATGAATTTTATGTAATACCCGACCAACCCAAGGAACCCATTAAAGCGCCCCGACCGACGCGTCGAGTCGACCATGTAGAAATCAGACCGGTTTTGCATTGTCAACCGCCACACCTTCGACTGAGACGATGTGGCCCAAGTATGCCACCGAAGACTGGCCGAAGGAACTTTTAGAACGTTTTAGAAATAAGCGATGGCATTGAAGTTGTTGTAAGAACGGGCGAAGATGTTGTAAATACGCTAACCAAGTAGGGTTGTATATGAGAAAATCATCAAAGAAAACTAAGACGTAGCACCAAAGAAAATCCTGTAACACGGTATTCATAAGAGCCTGGAATGTGGCGGGAGTGTTGGTAAGGCCAAAGGGCATGACAAGAAATTCAAAAAGACCCTGATGAGTGCGGAAAGCGGTATTTTCAATGTCAGCCAGATGCATCAATACTTGATGATACCCAGAACGTAAGTCTAATTTGGTGAAAAATTTGGCACCCGAAGGTCATCGAGTAACTCATCAACGATCGAAATAGGGAACTTATCTTTGACTGTTTTATCGTTGAGGTTGCGATCATCCACACAGAAACGCTAAGAACCATCCTGCTTTTTGACCAATAAAACTGGTGAAGAGAAGGCTGAGGAACTGCGGCGGATGGTTCCTTGTTGAAGCATATCCGCACACTGACGTTCCAGCCCATCCTTTTGTACTTGTGCATAACGGTATGAACGAACGACAATAGCATCAGTACCTTTCTTATGGTGAATATGATGGAAAATTTCCTAGACAGGCGGCAGGCCATGAGGTTCCATAAAGAGATCCGCATAATCGACGAGAAGATCCTCCAGTAAGTTAGTTTCCGAGTAAGCAAAGACGTGGCTCGAGCGAGTGAAGAATCTAGACCCACCATTATATGTTAATGGGCTTACCTCAATGTGGATTAGGGGAGACCGGCAAGTCTCCGAACACCACGGTAAAACGTCATTGTGTCATTGTGGTTTGCTCTCTTGTGCTTTACTATATTGCAATTTACATTTCTTATATTAAATTGCTCACTTGTATGTGTATGATTGTTATCTTTTATATAGTCTCATATTGTTGGTGCACATAGTAAAGACTAGTTGATTTAGGCTTTAATTGTGCAAAACCGAATTGATTTACAATTCCGCTTAAAACTCAGTTTTAGCCAAAGAAGTTTTTAAAACCGCCTATTCACCCCCCTCTAGTCGGCCTCCTCGATCTTACAAGTGGTATCAAAGCTTGGTCTCTCATTCATTAGACTTAACCGTTTAGAGAGTAAAGGATGACGACTAGAGATTTAGTGCACCTTGGTGAAGCACCTAAATTTAATGGCACAAACTATGCTCATTAAAAAATCCGCATGTCATGCTATTTTAAGGCCATGGGCCAAAATATATGGCGGATTGTAGATGTAGGCTTTTCTCCTCCATTGGATCATCTTGCTACAACAAATGAGGAAGAGAAATGCTTACATCTCGACGCTCTAGCAATTAACGCTTTATTTAGTGCTTTGAGTGTAGATGTGCTCTATGCCGTATGCGATCTCAAAAATGCTCATGAGATGTGGACATATCTTCAAGAATATTATGAAAGGTCCATTTCAACTAATGAGGATTGCATACAAGAGTGGACGTCGGGAGATGAATGCTCAATCCTAAACTCCGACGATGAAGAGTTCACAAGCCCCTCCACATCAACTTCTAGCTCCAACAATGATGACATATCAACTCCATCAACATCGCCTCATTGCTTCTTGGCAAAAGGTAATAAGAAGGTAAATGATGATGATGAGCCTTCACATGATGAGTTGATAGATATGCTTGAGGAGCTTAATGAGCATTTAGGAAAGGAGAAATCTAAATTTAATGTTTTGAAGAAAGAATATAACCTGCTTCAAAATAATTATGATGTTCTAAAGAATGAACATGAAACCCTTCTCCTAAATGAGCTCAATAAGCCCAAAGTGGATATAGGCATAACATGTAGTTTATTAAATGATATGCCATGTGTAGTTGCTAACTCTTGCATTTCATCTAAGGTTAGCATATCCACTTCTTGTGATGACTTGCTAGATATGGCTTGTAGCTAGGGATGGCAATTGTGCCCGATTACCCGCGTACCCGCGGGCAAATACCCTAATGGAGGTGGGTATGGGCGTCTTGCTTTGCCCATGGGTATAAAAACAGGCACAATTTCTTACCCATCGGGTAAACGGGCGCGGGCATGGGTAAGCTCCACCTGCCCTCTTCGCCACATACCATATATATACACCGACAGTGGGACCCTTCCTAAATAAAAAGGAAAAACCCTAACCCTACTGGTTTCACAGCCCCCGCTGCCCACACCTCTGGGCTCCCAAAACCCTAACTTCTAGCCACCACCCACCGCTCTGGGCTCCCAAATCCTCATTTCATCCTCCCACCAGAACCAGATCTCTTCGGCTCTTCCTCAACTTCCTCCTCCCACCAGATTTCTCCCAGGCTCTCGGTCCCAGCCGTCGCCCTCCTCCCGGTCCCGGCCGCCGCGCCTCCTCCCGATCCGCCGTGCTCCTCCCGATCCGCCGCCCTCATCAGTCCTCCTGGGCTGCCACGCCTCCTCCCGGAGTCTCGGTCCACCGCCCTCATCAGTCCTCCCGGGCCGCCGCGCCTCCTCCCGTAGTCCCGGTCCGCCGCGCCTCCCGGTCCGCCGCTGAGGTTAGTATTTACTATTTAGGTGGATCTTGATTATGCAAAATAGCTCTCACATGCTTGAGGTTACAATTTCCTGCTTGGGTTCCTGGAGTTACAATTTCCTGCTTGGGTTACAATTTCCTGCAAATTAGTCGCAACTTGGTTCTGAGTTTGTTCTGCTTTAAGAGAGGTTCTGGATGGTCGCTTTTGTTTGCTCTTGGACTCTTGGAACAATCTTGGAGACTCTACTTGCTTGGGTATTTTCTGCTTTGCCTTTCATCCACTATTAGACTTTAGTTATCGAATTGTACTCCATATGCAACATGTTTACCAGCCTGCATGCCTCCATATTCTTACTCTATTTTCCTATGCTCCGCAGAAAGAAAAGTGTAAATGTTTTGCTTGCAAGCTAGCAACTCTAGGTGTTAACTTTTTTTCGTCGTGCATGCTAAATGCAGGTTGTAATGCCAATACTTGGATGGAGGTGGTTACTTGCATTGACCTCCTCACCATGTTTTGTCTTGCTTGTTTTCTTTGGTTTAGCACCTGAATCACCAAGGTACCTTTGCTCAAGAGGTAAAACAATGGATGCTGCACTCATCTTAGAGAATATAGAAAGAATGAACAACAATGCTCTCCTCCTAACATTCTAACTTCTCACCCAAAAACAAAAAGGAGTTGACAATAGCCTTAACGCTTCGAGACAAAGACTTCGGTTAGGCCGAAGAAAATGATGGAACCGATGAGGACACAAGCTCCAAGTTCAATGGAATCAATGCATTTCAAGCTCTTTGGTCTCGTGACTGATCGGATCAACTTTTATTCTTTGCTTTGTATTCCTTACAATTCATATTGGTTATTATGGAATAGTATTGCTAACCTCTAAACTAAGCAATGGAGAGAGGAGGTGTGCATCAGTAGGAGCACATTTGATGCAACCGAAGGATTCTAGTCTTTACATAGATGTGCCGGTGACCAGCTTTTGCGGTGTAATGTTGTGCTCACAATAAATTGTTTCTTCAGATTTTTCAATTTGTCCGATCATTCACCAAGTTTGAGTAAACGATGAAACTAGCCGATTTAATTGAATGGTACTTTGTTCTACAACTTCTAAAAGAAGAATGCAATGTAGGAGTGCTGATTGTATGTAAAATTCTTCTATTCAAAACCACTGAAATATTAGTTGTAGAATGTGTGATGCACTATTGATGTGTGAATTGTGATGAACTTGATGTATGCATTGTTCGCGGGTAACGAGTATGCCCGTGGGCGATGGGTACCCACGGGCGGCGTTGCATTGTTCGTGGGTAAACGGGTGTGCCCGCGGGCGATAGGCATGGGCGAGATTTTTCGCCCGTCGTCCTTCGCGGGCATGCCCACGGGGGGAAATCGGGGTCGCGGGTATGGGTATGGGCGAGCACTACCCATACCCGCCACGCCCGATTGCCATCCCTACTTGTAGCTCTAGTGAAAATGCCTCTATTTCCTCTATGTTTTGTGAGACTAACCTTGTAGAGGAAAATAATGAGCTCAAGGCCCAAGTCACAAAATTGAAGATTGACTTAGAAAGAAGCTATAAAGAGAAGGCAACTCTTGATGAAATATTGAGCAAGCAAAAGTGCTTGCAAGATAAGAGTGGAATTGGCTTCACTCCTAAGAAGAAGAAAGAAAATAGCAAGACAAGGCACAATGCAAGACACACGAAGAATATCAAGTGCTTTGATTGCCATCAAAAGGGACATCTTGCCTCCATATGCCCAAACAAGATGAATGAAAAGAGAGGACTTGGTTTCATCGCCAAGAAAAAGGTGAAGAGCGTCCCAAAGCAAAGTGGAAAACAATTCAACAATATCAAGTGCTTTGGATGCAAGAAGAATGGTCACAAAGCCTCGGTGCGCCCAAACAAGATGGATGACAAGACAAAGTCATCAAAAATGAGGCAAGTCGGCAATAAGCAAGATAAGAAGACAAGAAGGGGAAGCAAAAGCCCAACTTGCTACAATTGCCGGGAGAATGGACATTTTAGTAAGGATTGTCCCAAAGGTATCACTCCTAAGCCTATTATCTATAATGATCATTATTTGCTTAGAAAGGATATAAATGGCAATGTGTTTGCTAGAATTGTTAGTTCACCTAAGACTATTACTAGGGCCATTTGGGAGCCCAAATCTCTTGTGACTAACATTCAAGAACCCAACCGAGTTTGGGTACCACAAAGTGCTTAAATGATTAATAGGTACTTGGAGAAGCATTGGAGGTTTGGCTCACTCATGGAGAGGTGGATTCCATCATATGCAAAATTAAAGCCAAGGCTGAGGATGATCACTTCATATCATAAACTAATGCTATTTCGGTAACATGTACTTACATTGAAGTATCTAGCCATTTACCTTGTGTAGGTTGCATTTCATGAAAATCTTAAAAATGGTATTCTTGCTCTTGTTCTCAATCGTCATTATTAAAATTTGAGCAAATTGGTTGTGGCACATTAAGGGGGAGTGCTAAGTCATATACATGTATATCACATCCCTAAGTGTGCCCCAATAAATTAAGTGCTAGTAATGTTTTTCAAAAATGAGCCTTTTAGCCAAAAGTCAAAAATTTCATAACTCTTAGTAATCTTTTGAAAAATTAGTTGAAAAATGTATACAAATGCTTTCCAAAGGTTTCCCAAAGGTTTTGGCTAAAGAAAAACCTATTTTAAGTGAAAATGAGTTGCTAGCCAAAATTCTAGATTATAGTATCTTGTTTTTGATCTAAACTAGATTTTTGTGTAAAATCTATTCTAAAAGGAATTTGAAAATGATCCCAAAAGGAAAAATCTAGAGTTGGCTATCTTAAACAATTTTGGTATTCAAAAGATTTCCAAACTACCAACCTATCAAAAGTTATTGGATTTTAAAACTCGTCCAAAATCCTTTCTTGACCTAAGTGGTCACTTTCTACTACTTAAGTGAGTTTTGCCATTTGAGCCAAGATTATTCACATGAATAGGTCCACAATGGTATTAATGACTCATACATAAAATTTGATGCTCTAAAATCTTCATTTGCTCTTTTTGGCTCTCTTGAAGAAGTTTCATCAAAAATGAGTTTTATTTGCAAAATCAAAAGACTAATTCATAAAAACTATATTCATTGATGTTTCTATCTTCTTTCTCATGCATAATAATCCTAGATATATTTATTTAAGTGCAAAACTAAGGATCATTTGCATAATTCTTCATTCCATGATCAATCTCCGAAGCTCTAGAAAAATCGGAACTATCAACGTTATTCCCGCGGTACGACCGTTTTGCGGTACGACCGGACTTTGAACTGCGGTAGTACGGATTTTGCTGACAATGCAGTCAATTAAATACATTTCAATTCAATTCAATTCTAAACCTATTTCGGCTGCTTCCTTTGGTCAAATTGATCCTTGTTGTATTCGCTAGCTACCCTTAAGTGCCTATTTGACTCCATATGCCATTTTGTTCGCATTATGATATTTTTATCATAAAATAGTATTCCTTCAAAGTGGTAGCTTCTCTTGATCATCTTGACCTCGGCATGGGACTCACCCTTGTCTTACAAGTGCTCTTACAAGTGGTATTCTTTCAAGCGATATCACCTTATCCTTTTAAGTGGTATCTAATTTATTTCCTTGCCGATCTTATCTCTGTTGACCAAGCTCAAGTACTCTTCGTGTACGAGCGGATTCTTTCTTTCTCTCTTCTCTTTGGATGCCTTATTTGAAGATCTTTGCGAGAGAAGTTCAAGCTTTGCAATTTCAAGTCTTGTCGACATGTGGTATCTACAAGTGATATTCAAAGTCTATCTTTCAAGTGTGATACACAAAGAGACATTTTTGGTGCTTAATATCAAAAAGGGAGAATTTGGTTGCAAATAATGGTCAAAGGAAAGAGATTGAAGTCATCATGAGTCTTGGATGGATATATCTCAAAGAGATGACAAAGGAGAAGATGACAAGATGGAAGAGAATCCTTTGTGTGTCAAAGGAGAAGAAAGAATTTTCAAAAGGAACCTTTGTGTAAGGGGGAGTTAGTTCTTTGAGAAAAACTTATTAAATATTTTGGGCTTACTTAAAAGGGGTAAAGTATTAATATTGGGAAAACTATTTTACCTATTTGCCCAAAATGATTTATGGATCTTATGAATGCATGATTGCATTCTCATTTGCTTCATTTGATATTCTTTGAGTGAAATTGTCAATGATATGCAAGTTTAGCCTTTTCAAAGAGCCTCTTTGGTCAAAAGACAAAAATCTTGTTTTAAAGGATTAAATTTGTGAAAAACTAGATAAAAGTACTTAAATATATATTTCAAATGTTTTCCAATGCTTTTGAAGTAAAAATTCCTATTTTGGAAACAAAATATCAAATTTGGCCTCAAAATGATCTTGTGTGATCTTGTTTTTGAATTAAATGATATATTTCCATAAATCAAAATCTATTGAGTTTTTGAAAAAGTTGTCAATACCAAACTCGAAGGGTTGGTCATTTCAAACATTTCTATAGTTCAAAGTTTTTACAAAAAACCAACCATTGAAAAGTTATATCAATTTGAAGTTCACCGAAAAACAAGCTTTTACCCAAAATAACATATTCTTGCATATAGTGAGTTTCGCTATTTGAGCTAGATTTCCTTGTGTATCTTGGCTTAAAATAGTATTTCTAACTCATACAAAGCCAAGAAAGTGAAAAACTCCATGAAATTCAAATTGGTTTGCATTTTGAACGTTCAATGCAAAATCATTCTCTCTATGGGCCTACAAAGCGTATTTTGCCTTATCTTTTGAAAGAAAAATCCTTTTTCAAAAATTCTATTTGGTAAACATTTTAAATAGTCCAAAGTTAAAATCTGAAAATTTTCAAAGTATTTGGACTTCATTTGAAAAGGTTTTGCCTTTTTCTCCTCTTTAAGCAAAAATCATGCTTTCAAAGCGCATTTTGGCTTATCTTAGAAGTATGAGCTCGACGCAAATGTTTTGCACGCCGGAAACAAAAATCAACAAGATGTACATTCTTCCCACAAAATCAGCAACGGTGTAAAGGTCTACTTGTAGACACGGTCCGAGAGGACGAATCACCATTGTCGCTCAAAGAAGAAGTCCTGGAAGAACTAGCATCATGACTCATCCTCGTACTGGCACTAGTACCACACATGCCATGAGAAAGACTATGTATGTTCCTAGAGGTACGACGACGCACTCGACGCTCATGTTTCAGATGGCGAAAGCAAAACTCAAAAGTGTGTCCATTCTTCTTACAAAATGTGCAATGGTACTTCTCTTTTGAAGATTTAGTACCATTTGAGAAAAAAACACATTTGTCTTTTGAAATCCGTGGGACAACATAAGAAGAGTCCGAAAGAATCGAACTCACCAAAGAAGAGCTATCCAAAGTGATGCCACAAAAACCAACATCAAGTGACTCACGTTTAGCACAAAAAGACTCCAACTCCGAGTGCAAAGAAGCAAAAGAAATCTTGAGAACATCAATCTCGGAGTGAAGGCAAATACAAGAGTCACATGATTTAGCGCTCATATCATCGCGCAAAGACTCAATCTCGCTCTTCAAAGAAATGCAAGATGTGCAAGAAATTAATGATGCATTTGAATTAAGCTTGCAGTTCAAAGCATCAATTTCAGTTTCTAGACAAGCACAATTCTTGCAAGAGACTAAACCATCCTTAAGCAATTTTTCATATTCAAAGCACATGCTACAAGGCCTAGCTTCAATTTCAATAATCTCAGCCCTAGCATTTTCTAATTGCTCAAGATGCATGGAATTAGTCAATCTAAGCTTCTCAATTTCAGCAAGCATGCCTACACAAGAATCACAATCATTTCTAGCCATAGATCTAAGATTGCCTATTTCTAACTTAGCATTGTCAAGTTCATGATGTAAGGCAACACAAGAATCACATGGCATAGAAGCATTTGATCTCAATAATTCATTTTCAGATTTTAGGCATGCAAGTGAATTATTCAAGTTCTCCATGTCTATAAGCAAAGAATCATAAGCATTCATGGAGGTTTTCAATTTGGGGAGCTCATGAGACAAGTCACCCTTCTCCTTTTTTAGCAATTTCATTTTCTTCCTAAGAGCATGCAATTTGTATTCATATGAAATCAAGCCATCAATGAGTTTTTCTTTACTCACCTTGCTTAGCTTGAGTAGGGGATCGTCCTCGGAAGAGTCATCATGATCATCCTCGAAATGCTCTTCATCATTCTCATCCTCAATCATTTCTTTGCACATACGCCATCGGGCTTCTTCTCCTGGGCTCTAAAAGTGACTCATCCTCAAACTAGGACAATCAAAACAAAAAGATTTGCCACAGATATCACAGAGACTTCCTCCTCCATCGCCATTAGACTTATCATACATTCAAATATCTTGTTACGACCAACACCATTGGTAAAAGAACTACGACAAGATGCAAGGAAGCGCTCACAAGTTCTCATAATTGTCGCCATGCTCAAAGATCGGTGAAGATCACAAAAGAGCAAACTTGGCTCTGATACCAATTGTAGGACCGAAAGGCGACTAGAGGGGGTGAATAGACGCTTTCTCTTTTTCACCTCGATCGAACTCAACACTACTTTCACTCCAATAGCTATAAAGCTATGAAGATCAGATACGAACCATATACGGATGACCTGTGTTGAATCCAATCAAACCCCAAAGCAAAACAACAAAAACATCTCACAACCCCAAATAGTCGCCGGCCGATCTTAATGGACGGCGTCAAGACGATCAGATGTCGCAACAACCACAAAGTGCCGAGCCGACAAGTAGGGAAAGAAAAACTGCGGCAAAGCAATATTTAATTCTGAAACAGCAAAACGCACAGCACTTGCAATAAACTAATCATCAAGAAATCTTTACCGCAAGCATTCACTGGATACAATGCTCTTGCCCCAAAAACAGATGCTGTAAGCTGCTGCTCTTCTCAATAAATAAATTGCCTAAGATCAAATTACTACAGCAGTCTTTCTTGTCACAGCCACTACCAAGATCATGTACATCAAGAAGCTACTTACACGCAGAAGGCAAAAAACCGGAGATTACTTGATTAAGCAGCCACAAATTCAAGAGCAAACCACTGCGCCACTCTGATTTCTCTACCTACGCGAGTGACTGCTAGCCGCCGCCTAAACTCTGGTTTTTGTAGGGGCAAACAAGGTGCCACCGCACGCACAGAGTGCTGAAATCAACACTACACAGAGCCAGCCGACAAGCAATCAAAATCAAAACTTAGACGCAACACTGAGCAGCCCAAGGCAAACAATAAAACTAGACAGCAGCAAACAGGATCAACTCAAGCTTTTCAAATCAAACAAAGTACTAGATCTCTTACATCCAAGAAGCAAAACGTGATTACTACTGCCGCACCTAACCACAAGAAACGACTAACTAGGCAATAAACAAATCCAAAAAACACTCGCATCAAAGAGGCAACCAAGTACAAGATTCTTGAAAAAGGGAACAACCAGTAGACTCAACGCATGAGGCAGAAATGGCAAGCAACTACAACCACAAAGAATTAATGATGCGACTCAGTCAATCAATACCACAGATCCAAACAGCAAACTGCTGAAAATCAAAACCAACACAGCCATCGCATCATTGAGCAATCAGAGTAATACAGAAAACCAAAACAGCAAATCACCAGATCTCAACATAATGAAATAACAAGGCACTTTACTCATATGCATGAAGCAAAAATTGCAATCATTACATCCGCAGCCGAGGGGCAATCCATTCACACACCAGAGAAGGAAAAAAAACAGCCCAATCTACTGCCGTCTCAAGCCTATTTCTCGATAGGACAAGCCGCTGCCAGAGCCACCGGTTTTTGCGGGCAGGAATCAAAGCGCCGCCACAGGGCTCCTGATTTTCTCCCAGGCGCAGCACAGGCCGCCGCCATGATGCTTACAGGGCGCCGCCAGAGGCTTTGTTTTTCTCGGGGTAGGACAGGCCGCCGCCACCCGCTGCTTTTTTGTTGTCTACAGGGGGCCAACCCGCTACAGCTTCACGTTTTTTTTAGCAGCGCCGCCAAGGGTTTTTCAGCAGCTACCAACCCCCAAGAAGTTGACCCATCAACTATTCCTTTTATGGGGCAGCCTCTAACCCTAAATACCTTCTAGAAGATTTACCCTAATGGGCTTCCGTTAAGGCCCAATATCAACGGAACACACACGCACGCATTTTAAGGCGTCGTCTTCAATTCTCTTGACTTAATCCACTTCCTGACGTACCGTCTTGCGCCACAGGTTGGCATTAGGTCACCAAGGCGGTATTTGGTAAAATTATCAAAATACCCCTTCTCGATCTTTTCCGAAGACCGAGTCCAATCCTATTGAAGCAATCGCCTGCTTCGCCACGTGTAGGTTGATCCAGCGGCTCTCATCGTGTCGGCAAATCTCTCCCATCCGGTTCCCACCGGGCCACCTTGGCACTTGCACCGACCGCCGCACCGCTTGATCAACCAGTCGCACCGAATTGCCCGTTCGGTCATCCTTGTCCATTCTGCGCCACGCTTGAGTCACTTGACCTCACCCGGCATCCATGATCGTTCTGGACCTCAGCTCTCCAAGCTTAGTCCCGATCCTCCTCGCCGTTGATCGTCGTTGATCTGCAAGCCACCTGCACAGCAATAAACAAGCAAATACGAATCTGGGAACAAGTTCTTCACAACTTGACCCACGTTAGTGAAAACATGCAACATGCAACACATATGCACTATAGCCTATGAACTCAATCTATTCCAAAGCCAAATTTCTAAAATGACTAAAGATCAGCCTTTTAACTTTGCCGAAAACGCGTGAAACTTCAAACCAAAAGCAACATTGCCAATTGTTTCATCATCCTAAGATCATGGGCATATCCCCATGATATCCACAATCTCCTCCTTGATGAACACATTGGCAATTTCTCAAAAAATGAAGTTTTGGGGTTTGAAAAGTAAAATACTTGCAGTTTTCGCGCAAAGGCACAACTTGGTCCAAATGCAAGAAAAAGCAAAGGAAATGACCAAGCTGGCTCCAGAATAGCATAAGCAAGTGAGATAAGGCAAAAGAAGGCACAAAAGCTTCAATTTCCAAAGAATAGCCAAAAATCTCACTTAGGTCCATATGAAAGAACAATTGTTCTATTTGACCTTTGATCATTGAGATGAAAAGCTCTAAAACAACATTTTTGACCAATATTTCTCCCCCTTGACAATGGATTCATCAAGGTGCATGGAAGAAGATAGAGCATGAATGTAATGGAATGACTGCAAATTTGTAATTTTTTATTTTTTTTGTTTTGTTTTTAACTTGAGCAAAAGGAGCCATGAAGATTATCCATGAAGACTGTACAAGTATTACACCAAGCCATATTATGTGAAGAAGCTATATTCAATCATGGCAAAACATATACAGCAAAGCTAAGGCCAAAATAGCAATAATATGAGATTAAATGAATCGACAACATGATAAGGTGCTCAAGATCACAGTTTGACTAAAGGTATCCAAAAATGAGTCAGGCCATGTCTATAAGCAAAATGGAGCCAGAAGCTAGAAAATGAGTCAATTTTGAGCATTTTGAGATCAATTGTGAATCAATTTGTTCAAGCATTTAGAATTTAGCACTTTGAGCACTTTGCTGAAAATGATTGGCTTTATCTTAGTAAAGCAAGTCCTGGACTAGGAGCCATCCACAACTGCCTTCTAAGCTTCACCCAATTGCCAATTTGTTTTCTTAGCATTGTGCTAGATCTCAAGCCTCACTACGACCATCCCAAGCAACAAAAGCTTAAAGAGAGTGGTCTAGGTCATCCAAAACTCCCCATGAGTTCATGCCTAGTGCAATGGCAAGCCGTCTCATAAGAGAGAATTGGTGAGATCAGTTTTTTCGCACAGAAAAGCTCATTTTTCATTTGCTTGGCTTAAGAATTATCAAAGCTCAATTTAAAACTCAGAATAAGTTCAAGACTCAAATAAGCCTATATGACATGGCATGAATCATGAGAGAATCACTAAAGCAAAACTAGTCACAATGTCCAACAAGTCATATTATGATTCAGTTTGCTCACAGATAATAAAGCTAGCATGGTAAAAGCTAATCTATACATAAAAAGCAATAAAAGAAGTCTAGCAAACTAGCACAAGACATGGTAGGGTATAAAGTATGAAAACATGTCATACATGGATAATAATCAAAGCTCCACAAGGTTATATTACAATGCAAGTTGCTGAATTGTAAAATGCATTATGATACAATGAATGCAAGAAGACTTAAAAGCCTAAAAAGATCAAAAGGATCCAAAGAAAATACCACTTGAAGAAGGTATCAGAAAAGATCTAGAAAAGAACTAACTCCCCCTCAAACCAACCCATAGGGATAAATTATCCCTAACTCACTTCTTAAGGTGGCAAACCTTGTTGGGTCTAAAAGATTTGAGAGGAGATTTGCCAAAAGTGCCTTAGACTCCACAAAACTAGCACAAAGACTTCAAACTCCACAAGATCTCTAGGGAAAGCAACTTGAAAAGCTAGGGAGCGAAACACCATCACTAAAAAGACCTACAGGCAACTCAAAAACCTGCTAAGGATCAGTGACTAGGAGACAAGCTCGACCTAGGCTGTGAGAAGAGTGCATCCTAGAAAACCAAGAGATAAGAAGAGTGCCTAGAAAAGACACGTGCTAGAATAGAACCTCTTATCTACCCTGAACACAACAAGCCCAACACCTGACACAAAACAGATGCTATGCAAGGCAGACTAGGGATACCATACATAAATGAAAGGTATGGAAGCTCGAACCTGAGTCGCACTGCTTGGCAGTGAGATGTAGTCATGATGGATGAAGATCCATTCCTCGAAGCTCCAGAAGGTAGTTGCGCTGACCCATCATCCTCATCTCAAATTCCTTCGTCTCTAAGAGGTGATTGCCAGCATTGAATGCACAAATGAAGAAGAACCAACAGCTGGAGTCTTTGACCACTTGTTGGACCACATGTTCTTCTTCTCAACTGAAAAGACTACACCACAGAGACAAAAAGTCCATGCCTTGGTACTGGGTTAGTGAAACAATATCTAGGGAAACAGTACCAAGACACATGACTAGCAAGGATAGCAGCAAATGATCCAAAGCTCATAAAAGCATATAATCAACAATTTAAGACATGAGCATGAATATAGACAAATCAATTACAGCACATGCTATCCAAGACATAACAAAGCTCAAACTATCCTTAATCCACAATAAAGCATAGGAGCAAGCAAATAAGCACATAGCAAATCACACATGCCAATATGATACAGGTGAGCACAAAGACAAGCACAACATGCTAATAAAGAATAATCATGAAAGTAAATGCATGAAGGTATAAGATAGCTCACAAAACATGTGAAGATGCCGATCATGAAAGCACACGCCTCTTGGAGGCCATCAAGGGGGGTGGAGAACCATCAAGTGTCCCGATCATGTGATGAAGCAAAAGATCAGAATCTTTAAGTCCATGTTCTCCAACCCGCGTTCTTGGTACCTACACATGAGAAAGGCAAGGTGTCCGAGTCTTGGGTTCCGAAGGGTTAGAGAGCAAATGCTTGGGAACCCAAACCTTGGACACACCACCACTAGAGGCAGTGGAACCATTGTGAGAGTTAGCATGATGCAAATGATGGTCCATGCTAGAAGATCCAACATCAACCTTGAAGGCACGCCGCGAGTGGACAATTCGATGAGGAAAACGAGATCCATCTCTAGAAAAGTGGCGATGACCTTGCTTGAAAGCACCATGATGTGAACAAACAGAAGCATCAAAAGAACTCACACATCCTCGCCGTGGGTGTGTACCTCGATGAACAAAACGAGGTCCACTTCTTGGAAAACGGCGGAAATCCTGCCTCGGGGCAGCTAGTGGAACAAAATCAAAACCATGGAAGCCAGGTCCACGATGCTGTCCAACACTGCTAGAAAAGGTGTCAAAGAAGCCATCAACAAAACGAGTCCTCGTGCTTGGCTCTTTAGTGTGCATGTCATGAGAAAGACTATGCCCACTAGGAGACTTAGAAGCATGAGCTCGACGCAAATGTTTTGCATGCCGGAAACAAAAATCAACAAGATGTCCATTCTTCCCACAAAATGAGCAATGGTGTAAAGGTCTACTAGTAGACACGGTCCGAGAGGACGAAGCACCATTGTCGCTCAAAGAAGAAGTCCTGGAAGAACTAGCATCATGACTCATCCTCGTACTGGCACTAGTACCACACATGCCATGAGAAAGACTATGTGTGTTCCTAGAGGTACGACGACGCACTCGATGCTCATGTTTCAAACGGCGAAAGCAAAACTCAAAAGTGTGTCCATTCTTCTTACAAAATGTGCAATGGTACTTCTCTTTTGAAGATTTAGTACCATTTGAGAAAAAAAACACATTTGTCTTTTGAAATCCGTGGGACAACATAAGAAGAGTCCGAAAGAATCGAACTCACCAAAGAAGAGCTATCCAAAGTGATACCACAAAAACCAACATCAAGTGACTCACGTTTAGCACAAAAAGACTCCAACTCCGAGCGCAAAGAAGCAAAAGAAATCTTGAAAACATCAATCTCGGAGTGAAGGCAAATACAAGAGTCACATGATTTAGCGCTCATATCATCGCGCAAAGACTCAATCTCGCTCTTCAAAGAAATGCAAGATGTGCAAGAAATTAATGATGCATTTGAATTAAGCTTGCAGTTCAAAGCATCAATTTCAGTTTCTAGACAAGCATAATTCTTGCAAGAGACTAAGGCCCTGTTTGGTATAGCTCCGCTCCCAGTTTTTGCAACTCCAACTCCAGCTTCACTCTTGGATCTACTCTTCTGAGAAGTTGGAGTAGTCTGAGGAGGTGTTTGGTTAGAAAGGCAACTCCCACTCCATGAATGAGAATGGTCTATGTAAAAAGACGAGAGTACCCTTTGGACTTTTTTCGAATGATCTTTATTCACATGGGTTTATCAGAGCATCCAATCTGCTCCATCGCTTGTCAATACAGCTTTCGTAATGATTACTTTGCTCACATTGTTTTTATCAGTAGCATCCGGTTAGAACCGGTTTTTTAAAATTTTAATACGATTTTGTATTGGTTGTTTCATAGTTTTGACCAATTCTCTTGTAGCTAACACAATGAGCTCTCCTTTCTCTCTCAAATACTAGTAGCTCTTCAAATACAATGATAGCATCATTATAGATTGATAAAATGTCGTTAATTTTGCATAAATATAAACGAGTCACATTCTTCAAATCTGCAAACGAAACGAACAAAAACAAATAGATTGCCGTGATTTCAGATAACAAGATTTAGATATCAATCCATCCAAGGTCCGATTTGTATTATTAAAAAGGTCCAATTTCTTTGCTCCGTCGATTAATCAAATTTCAACAAAACCAAGGCTCTAATCACGATTGCCACAAAAAACATACAACGTCCTATACACCAAGTTCCTCGACTCAACACTCAAGAACCACCACAGACTCGGAAGGAGGCGGAGCAAGACCGGCGGCCGGCGGGGCGCCTTTCGTCTCGACCTTCTCTTTGGGATCCATATTTGCACCGATCGCCAAGACCACGAAATTCACAAGTCGATTTACACGTATTATTATATCTCGAGAAACACTACGATTATCACTAACATTTATTAATTGCATGAACACAAACAACGGATTAGTAAAAGCAACAATGGAACAAAATCTCGCAGTTTGTGCATGAGAACGCTCCATAGTACTTGTTAAGTGTTAAGCTCCAAAGATTAAAATAATGAGAACAATTACAAATGAAGTCCAATCGAGAGAAGCTCGGATTTGCATCACATAAGAGCTAAAACGGAGCAAGAAAGCGGTCTACTCGGTGAACCATCACCCATGTGAACACTAGAATTGCAAAGCAACTACCAACACAAAGCCACAACAACAGATCAAGATATAAACAAATTCTTACCTCCGATTTGTACGTAATATTTACCAGAGAGCATACCATGTGCCAACTTTGTCCTAAAAATGAAAGTAAACAGTATAAATATATTGGTTAAAATTCTTGCACACCAACATGAATCCTTACCTCTTGAGTTGGATGAGAAAATAGATAGCATGCTAACAATAAATTTTTATGATTATACCACAAGTAGTATTGAGTTCACAAAATGCTACTAAGCGTAACCACAATGAAGTTTTTTTGGGCAAAGGTGATGCATGCTTGATTTTAACATAGCTATCGACTTACAATTTGTACCAAGTCATTAACTACCACCCCACCGAGGCGAGGCAGATGAGTTTATCCTAGCGCCACTCGATGCCGCCAGAAGCAAAAAGTGTGAGCTCACGTAATCATATGCTAGGAGTAGAGATGTTGTTTGTGATGGATGGTGTTCCAAGAGAAATGTAAAGAAATTTGTAGACAACCGATGCTTTGAAGAAAAGGAATAAATGGCCAAACATCTCCTTTATGCATTAAAATTACATTTATCATCCTATTTCCCATGAGGTTCTCTTCTCAAGATCGGCCTCGGTCTCATCAAATATCTGTTCTAGTCTCCAAGACAACACCA
The DNA here is from genome assembly GCA_036346405.1 of Phyllostachys edulis. Classification (NCBI taxonomy): domain Eukaryota; kingdom Viridiplantae; phylum Streptophyta; class Magnoliopsida; order Poales; family Poaceae; genus Phyllostachys; species Phyllostachys edulis. Next base: position 14,488,464 of record CM070563.1, read on the forward strand.
TCACACATTCACAATAGTCGCTAAGAGATTTGATCGAAGCTTGATGTTCTTCCTCGTTGCCTCATCACTAGTGAATACAGATATGTCTGAGCTGATACTCTGAATGTATGCACACAAAGAATAAATCTTATGAGACTATTGTACTAGTTTGAGTGTAAAAGCTACCTACAATATTATCAAAGATCAAACCTCACGGCGCCTGCTCGCTGCCGAAGGTGACGAAGCCGAACCCGCGCGACCTCCCGGTCTCACGATCACTGATGATCTGCATGCGCCGCCATTACTGAGTCAGAAAACTCAAGAATTCGTCACCATACATGCAGATCTACCATAGGACAAAAAAACATCTACTACACACGATTTCAACAGATCTGACTACTTTTCTCCAAAAAAATAAAGGATTGGATTGAATTGGATTGGGGTGGTGTGCGATAGACCTTGGACTCGAGGATCTCGCCGAAGGGCAGGCGGCAGGCAAGGGGGTCGGCGTGCAAGATCTGACCGAGGTCGCCTGAGGAGGCGCGAGTCACTGGGCGGAGAGGAGGCGATGGGGGCAGGCTGGTAGTCATGAGAGGAGGCGAGGCGGCGGGGGCGGCACAAGGCGGAGACGAGGTGGTGGGGCGCCAAGTGAGTCATGGAGAGGAGACAAGGCGGTAGGGGCACAAGGCAGAGGAGGCGAGGCGCGGGGGGCAAGGCAAGTGAGTCAGGAGAGGCGAGGCGAGGGAGGGGGCACAAGTGAGAGGAGGCGAGGAGGTGGGGGGCGGGGGGAGGTTTGAGAATTGAGAGGAGAAAAAAACGCCATGAGGGGGGGGTGCCGGATGCGAAAGGGGGTAGTTGAGGGGCATTTTGCGGGTAATTTTTCAAACTTCTGTGGGTATTTTACTTTGTTGGTTCACTGCTCCCTATTTGGAGCAAGGTTTCACCTGCTCCCTAAAATTATCTTGAGGATCGCTCCGCTCCTGGTTACTCCAACTTCTAAATTTTTGTGGAGTTACCCCGTTTGGCACAGCCCCATCTACTCCAACTAAGAAGCTGGGAGTAGGAGCTATGCCAAACAGGGCCTAAACCATCCTTAAGCAATTTTTCATATTCAAAGCACATGCTACAAGGCCTAGCTTCAATTTCAATAATCTCAGCCCTAGCATTTTCTAATTGCTCAAGATGCATGGAATTAGTCAATCTAAGCTTCTCAATTTCAGCAAGCATGCCTACACAAGAATCACAATCATTTCTAGCCATAGATCTAAGATTGCCTATTTCTAACTTAGCATTGTCAAGTTCATGATGTAAGGCAACACAAGAATCACATGGCATAGAAGCATTTGATCTCAATAATTCATTTTCAGATTTTAGGCATGCAAGTGAATTATTCAAGTCCTCGATGTCTATAAGCAAAGAATCATAAGCATTCATGGAGGTTTTCAATTTGGGGAGCTCATGAGACAAGTCACCCTTCTCCTTTTTTAGCAATTTCATTTTCTTCCTAAGAGCATGCAATTTGTATTCATATGAAATCAAGCCATCAATGAGTTTTTCTTTGCTCACCTTGCTTAGTTTGAGTAGGGGATCGTCCTCGGAAGAGTCATCATGATCATCCTCGAAATGCTCTTCATCATTCTCATCCTCAATCGCTGCTGCACATACACCACTGGGCTTCTTCTCCTCGGGCTCGAAAAGTGACTCATCCCTGAAACTAGGACAATCAAAACAAAAAGATTTGCCACAGATATCACAGGAGACTTCCTCCTCCATCGCCATTAGACTTATCATACATTCAAATATCTTGTTACGACCAACACCATTGGTAAAAGAACTACGACAAGATGCAAGGAAGCGCTCACAAGTTCTCATATTTGTCGCCGTGCTCAAAGATCGGTGAAGATCACAAAAGAGCAAACTTGGCTCTGATACCAATTGTAGGACCGAAAAGGCGACTAGAGGGGGGGGTGAATAGACGCTTTCTCTATTTTTCACCTCGATCGAACTCAACACTACTTTCACTCCAATAGCTATAAAAGCTATGAAGATCGTATCTACGAACCACATATGGATGACACATGTTGAATCAATCAAACCCCAAAGCAAAACACCAAAAACATCTCACAACCCCAGTAGTGCCGCCCGATCTTAATGGACGGCGTCAAGACGACCAGTATGTCGCAACAACCACAAAGTGCCGAGCCGACAAGTAGGGAAAGAAAAACTGCGGCAAAGCAATATTTAATTCTGAAACAGCAAAACGCACAGCACTTGCAATAAACTAATCATCAAGAAATCTTTACCGCAAGCATTCACTGGATACAATGCTCTTGCCCCAAAAACAGAATCTTTGTCAGAAGTCACTCTTCTCAATAAATAAATTGCCTAAGATCAAATTACTACGGCGGTCTTTCTTGTCACAGCCACTACCAAGATCATGTACATCAAGAAGCTACTTACACGCAGAAGGCAAAAACCGAGATTACTTGATTAGCGACCACAAATTCAAGAGCAAACATTGCGCCACTCGATTTCTCTACCTCGCTGAGTATCGCTAGCCGCCGCCTAAACTCTGGTTTTTGCAGGGGCAAACAAGGTGCCGCCGCACGCACAGAGTGCTGAAATCAACACTACACAGAGCCACTCAACAAGCAATCAAAATCAAAACTTAGACGCAACAATCGAAAGCGACCCAAGGCAAACAATAAAACTAGACAGCAGCAAACAGGATCAACTCAAGCTTTTCAAATCAAACAAAGTACTAGATCTCTTACATCCAAGAAGCAAAACGTGATTACTACTGCCGCACCTAACCACAAGAAACGACTGACCAGACTATAAACAAATCCAAAAAACACTCGCATCAAAGAGGCAACCAAGTACAAGATTCTTGAAAAAGGGAACAACCAGTAGACTCAACGCATGAGGCAAAAATGGCAAGCAACTACAACCACAACAATTAACAGATGCAGACTCAGATCAATCAATACCACAGATCCAAACAGCAAACTGCTGAAAATCAAAACCAACACAGCCATCGCATCATTGAGCAATCAGAGTAATACAGAAAACCAAAACAGCAAATCACCGAATCTCAACATAATGAAATAACAAGGCACTTTACTCATATGCATGAAGCAAAAATTGCAATCATTACATCCGCAGCCGAGGGGCAATCCATTCACACACCAGAGAAGAAAAAAACAGCCCAATCTACTGTCGTCCCAAGCCTATTTCTCGGTAGGACAAGCCGCTGCCAGAGCCACCAGTTTTTGCGGGCAGGAATCAAAGCGCCGCCACAGGGCTCCTGATTTTCTCCCAGGCACAGCACAGGCCGCCGCCATGATGCTTACAGGGTGCCGCCAAAGGCTTCGTTTTTCTCGGGTAGGGACGGTAGCCGCCGCCACCATTGCTTTTTGTTGTCTCTGAGGCCAACACCTCTGACTCCATGTTTTTTAGCGGCCGCCAAGGGTTTTTCAGCAGCCACCAACCCCCAAGAAGATGACCCATCAACTATTCCTTTTATGGGGCAGCCTCTAACCCTAAAAACCTTCTAGAAGATTTACCCTAATGGGCTTCCGTTAAGGCCCAATATCAACGGAACACACACGCACACATTTTAAGGCGTCGTCTTCAATTCTCTTGACTTAATCCACTTCATGACGCACCGTCTTGCGCCACGGGTTGGCATTAGGTCACCAAGGCGGTATTTGGTAAAATTACCAAAATACCCCTTCTCGATCTTTTCCGAAGACCGAGTCCAATCCTGTTGAAGCAATCGCCTGCTTCGCCACGTGTAGGTTGATCCAGCGGCTCTCATCGTGTCGGCAAGTCTCTCCCATCCGGTTCCCACCGGACCACCTTGGCACTTGCACCAACCCCTGCACCGCTTGATCAACGAGTCGCACTGAACTGCCCGTTCGGTCATCCTTATCCATTCTGCGCCACGCTTGAGTCACTTGACCTCACCCGGCATCCATGATCATTCTGGACCTCAGCTCTCCAAGCTTAGTCTCGATCCTCCTCGCCGTTGACCGTCGTTGACCTGCAAGCCACCTGCACAGCAATAAACAAGCAAACACGAATTTGGGAACAAGTTCTTCACAACTTGACCCACGTTAGTGAAAACATGCAACATGCAACACATATGCACTATAGCCTATGAACTCAAACTATAGCCTATGAACTCAATCTATTCCAAAGCCAAATTTCCAAAATGACTAAAGATCGGCCTTTTAACTTTGCCGAAAACGCGTGAAACTTCAAACCAAAAGCAACATTGCCAATTGTTTCATCATCCTAGGATCATGGGCATATCCCATGATATCCACAAGATGCACACATTTAGGGGAGTTCACTCTATGTTTTGTGGTTTCATTAGTATTGATCCATATTTCTTTTTCCACATATATTGGGGATCTCTACTTTGAAACATATTCTTTGAGTATATAAAACTTGTGTAGTTCATATATACTCATATTACTTTATATTCAATTATTTGCAATTGTGTTGTGGGACTAATGTGTGTGCTAAGATGTTTAAAGGCTTAGTCCCAATTTATGGATGGCAACATGGTAATGGAAATGCATGACAATAGGGGGATCATGATTAGTAGCTTGATAGCTTGTTCTTATGCAAATTGGATCGATTTAGGATCATGCATGCATTTGAATTTGAGTTTGAAAGCTCTAAGTGCATTTGTCATAAATCGGTTGTACCGGAGTTAAACTGGCGGTTGTACCGATTTAAGCGGTATGACCGCACTATACTTGGCGGTACTACCGGGTTTTGACTGATTCTGCCAACTGAGCGTTAATGCGGTAAGACCGGCTCTTTGAGCGGTACTACCGTATTGCGGTCGATCTGATTTCTAGTTGGCGGTTTGATAAAACCAGAACCGATGTAATTTTGGTTCAGAGCTCTCTTTGATAATCGGTTGTACCGTATTTGTGAAACGGTTGAACCGCGATGCGGTTGTACCTATTTCTATGTGGTGGTACGTATTTTCCAGAGAGCGTATCTTTTCGGTAAAATTGAAAACCCTGCAATCGGTAGTACCACTCCTTCGTGCGGTACGACCGGACCAAGCGGTAGTACCGCAACTTGGTTGGCGGTAGTACCGGTCCAGGATTTTCAATGGCTTGTTTAGAAGCATTATTGCAGGTATATCTTGGTAATTGATGTTAATCATTATGGGACTAACATTTTCCATGAGTTGGATGAATAGGTTATGTTCCAGGGTAATGGAGACTTCGGATGGCATCATGAGTTGATCGTCATCAAGTCAAGGTTCAAGAAGAGGATGCATCATGTGTTGATGCATATCAAGATCTTGAAGAAGAGATAATCATGAGTTGATCATCAAGTCAAGAGAAGACTCATCATGTGTTGATTGAGGTCAAGTAAAGGATGCATCATGGGTTGATGCATGTTAAGACGATGACCCGGACTTGAAGTGAAGATGTGCATCATCAACCTTCAAGAAGATGCTCAAGGCAAAGGTATGACTAGCTAGGGCTAAGGATGTGTTCCTAGTCTTTTACCGGTCTTGGTGTTTGGTTGGAAGACCGGATTGCTAGTATAGGTTGCCATACTATTAAGAGGGGTCTTGTCTAGTAGCTTGAGTCTCATCATGTGTTGATAACTCAATCTCACTTGCTCTAGCTCTCCGTGGCATGATGCTATTATTTGCAAATGTGTTTTGCAAATAGTCGAAACTCATGCATTTAATCCTTGTAGCATATGACTATACTTTGTAAATGTGTTTTTACAAACGGTTGAAGTCCATGTACCTACTCCTTGTGGCATGATCTAAGTTTGCAAATGTGATTTGCAAATTGTTGAAATTCATGCATTTTCCCTTGGCATGGTCTAAGATTACTTGTTGCGAATACTTTGGACTTAGACCATGGTAATGGCTCTTTGGAGTTGTACTTTTTGATTTGATAAAATGTGTTTGAGATCAAATCAAATAGGTGATTTGTGTAGCCTCTGAATAAGCTTTCCATAGAGTCCAAGATCACTCAATTCCGACATCGGAGTCAAAAGCTATGACCTTTTTACCGAGTGTCGCCTGTGCTGATTTTGGGTTGCGGTACGACCGCCATGAAAAGCTGATGCGACCGCCTGAACAGTTGTACCGACCCTTGTGAATCTTGTACGACCACTCCAAGTCTGTAACGGCTAGTTTTGGGCTGTTTTGACTCCCAACGGCTAGTTTTTGGTGTAGGGCTTATAAATACCCCCTTGGCTGGTTGAGAGGCAACCTTTGGCATCCCATTTCACTCTCTTGAGCTAGTGTGAGCTTCTCCTCTCAATTGTGCATCTGTTGCACCTTGTGAGCAAGGAGAGAGGTCTCTAGTTGCATGTGTTGCATCTAGAGGTGGATTTCATATCCACTTGAGCTTGTGCATTTGTTGCACGTGGTGAGAGTCAAGCAAGGGGCTTGGCTTGTTACTCTTGGTGTTTGCCGACACCTAGATGGCGTGGAGGCGTCGTGGACCGGTGATCTTCTCAAGAAGCTTGTGAGAAGGCTCGGTGTGTTGTGAAGGTTGGAGCTCACCTACTCGGAGCGGGAAAGAGCTACCACTAGTAGAATTGAGGTGTTTGGCTTAATTCGTAGAGCCGGTCCAATTAGTTTGGGCTTACCTCAACATGGATTAGGGAAGACCGGCAAGTCTCCGAACACCACGGTAAAACGTCATTGTGTCATTGTGGTTTGCTCTCTTGTGCTTTACTATATTGCAATTTACATTTCTTATATTAAATTGCTCACTTGTATGTGTATGATTGTTATCTTTTATGTAGTCTCATATTGTTGGTGCACATAGTAAAGACTAGTTGATTTAGGCTTTAATTGTGCAAAACCGAATTGATTTACAATTCCGCTTAAAACTTGGTTTTAGCCAAAGAAGTTTTTAAAACCGCCTATTCACCCCCTCTAGTCGGTCTCCTCGATCTTACAGCGAGACGACACATGCAAGCCTGTCCACGTAACGCATCTTCCTTGGCGAGCAAACGACATTGTCATGCTAGAAAAATCCCACATGATTGGTCCAAGAGTGCCGAGCCATTGTACTCCCAATATTACATCAAACACATCAAGCAGCATGGCGTAACAATCCAATGTAAATTCCTCGTGACCAATGCGAACAGCCATGTCTTTGCACAATCCCAAACTAGTAACACGGTCATCGTTGGCTACTGTTATGCTTAAGCCTGATTATGGTCTCATACTGACGCCGATGGCTGCCACAACATGGTTAGCAATGAAATTGTGTGTAGAGCCCGAATCCAGAAGAGCAACCAATGAGCTGCTGCCTATGTTGATAAAGAGACGCATTGTCTGACCGGACCGAGGTTGAATCCCTGTGAGAGCTGCCATAGAGATTTTGGGTTCGCGGCCTTCCTCTGGACACTCGTCGTCGCTATCCAAGTGAGGCTACACTTCGATGACAAAGAGACATTTGCACCTGTGGCCAGCCCTGAATTTTTTGTCACAACGGTAGCATAATCCTTGGGTGCGGCGGCGATCCAGTTCGGCTGGTGATAGCATACATCGAGGTAACACCGTCGGAGGGCCCAAGGTGCTGCTCTCGGGATTAGAAGACGTGTCGTTGCTGGAGACCGCAGGAAACGGGCCGCTGGGCCACCATGGCCAACGGGATGTTGGCATGGTCACGGGTACTGCTAGCTGCGTCTAGTGTTCATATGCTCAAGCCAGACTCATACCCGATTCCAAGGACTGTGGGGCTTGTAATTCAACATTAGTCTACAATGGTTGCCTAAGACCAGCGGTAAACAATTGAATTTGTTGATGTTCTGTCAAGGGGTCAGTACAGCACAAAAGGGCTAGGAACTGATAAGAGAAGTCACAGATGGTGCCTTGCTTGCGGAGAGCAATGAGTTCTCCCAATGAGTTGGAGCACAATGGGGGTCCGAAACGAGTGTTAACCATCTCGACGAAACGGCGCCAAGACGGTGTGCTGGTGTCATGCTCCAGTCGATGATACCACAACTGAGCCGAACCAGTCATGTGAAACAAAGCGATCCAAACCTTATCTTCCTCCATTGTGTGCTGGCCCCGGAAGAATTGATCACAACGATTGAGCCATGGTATTGGGTCTTCTTGACAGTAGAACATTGGGAAGTTTAATTTGTAGAAGCGAGGGACACTCCCCCGACCAGCATAGTTACCCTCAGCCGGCGACCGAGGTGCCCCGGGCAACTCCCGATCACCGTGGCACACATCCAATACCGACCCGGCTGGTGATGCATGCTGGTGTCGTAGGGGCGCGGGAAGGATGTAGGATCAAGGATAACCGACTAGAGGGGGGGTGAATATGCGGTTTTAAAAAATTTCGACTAATTAACAAAATTAAACAAGATTGTCTTAACAAAGCTTCCTAGAACAGATGTAGCGAAGACACTACTAAGCTATTTAAGACAATTACAGACTATGTCAAAACTAGATACAACTTTAGCTAAACAATTCTACACAAGTAAATTGCTAGAAATGTAAATGCGGAAGTAGTAAAGACAAGAACAAACCACAATAGAGACAATGAAGTTTTTTTCGTGGTATCGAAGACTTGCTGGTCTTCACTAGTCCACATTGAGAAAACTTGAACGAATCAAGCCGGCTCCACGAATTAAGCCTTGACCCTCGATCACTATCGTTGCTCTTCCTCTGCTCCGGAGATGGTGAGCACACAACCACTTCACAATCCCTTACCGGGTCACTTCACAAACTTCTTTGAAATGATCATCACACAACTTCTTCTCCAAGCCGTCTAGGTGCCGGCAAGTTCCAAGAGTAATAAATCGTAGCGCTCGCTTGAAGACAATCAAGTGCCAAAGTGATCAACTAATGATACAATGCACTTGAATGCTCTCAACTACCTCAAAATAGGAATTCAAAGTAAATGGGTAGTAGAGAGTATATATGGGCTCAAGAGACTTCAATGCAACAATATAATGCTTAATGATCTCAAGAGTTACTGCTAGAAGGCAGGTTGTGGGGTATTTATACCCCTCACCAACAAATCTAGCCGCTACAGTCACTTTCCGTAAAAAAATCAGGATTTGCGATAGTACCGTTGTTGAATACCCGGTATTACCGATTTTTACTCAACAGTCAGAACAATGACATTTAATGCTCTGAACTAGCTGTTACGGAAAAGGTTGCGGTACTACCTCCAACTGAAAATAGGTACTACCGCAGCGCAGTAATACCGCTAGGCTAGAGCGGAACTACCGTTTACTAGAGCTCAAGAATTCTAAAAAAAAATCACCTTCTCTGTAAAAAACGTACCGCCATTAAAATATCGGTACTACCGCACTCCGGTAGTACCGCTCAAAACATGCGGTCATACCAATTCTCAAGGGAGATCAAAACTCCCAAAAATACATTCTCTGTTTTTACGTACCGCCATATAGATATCAGTACTACCGACCTGCGGTAGTACCGCAGTTCAAATGCGGTCGTTTCGATTTTCAGTGAGGATAAAAAACACTTAAAACATGCTCTCTGGAAAATTCATACCGCCATATAAGTATCAGTACTACCGAACTGCGGTAGTACCGCTTCTCACTTTGTCTTGATCCATGTTGATCTTCCATCACATTCGTATTCAATAGCCTTATCATCAATCAATCACTGAGACTTAACCTTTAACACATCTTAGCACACATGTTAGTCTCTTAATAATGTTGACATTAATTACCAAAAATAAATATGAGGGCCTAGATATTTCAAAGGATGCCATCAACTGCTCGAAATCGAACATCTGTGATGGTGTCTTGATCGCCTGGTGTATTGTGGCACCCATGCTCCAGACGATTAATGGCCACATGATGAGCTCGTTGCTGATGATCAAGATCGCGAACTGTACCGGAGAGAGTATCCAGTTTCTTGTGAAGCTTCGAACGATCGACTTCCATCTAGTGAAACAAGACATCGAGTTTCTTGCTCGGCGCCTCGATGTTGTCTCCTTCTGACATGTTGAATGACGCAATGACTTCTGATACCAAGTTGTTAGATGCTTGAATTGTTGACGAAGCTTTGGATCGTAGATTGTATTTGTGCCCTTGATTCAGTGGAAGACCAAAGCCCCGGCGCCGTGGCTGGGACATCGTGACGTGCGAAGCCGCGAGACAGGACTCTGGTGAAGATGACGAACATAATAATGCAGAATGGGATAGAAGAGCAGAAAAGGATTGGGGCAATTTTCTGATATTGTTTCTTAACCAAAACAAAGAGTCTTTCTCCCCTAATAAAAGGAGATTCTAACAAACCAGACTAGGAAAGTAAAACGAGTATGAAACCGAAACTATTACAGGTTTCCAAAAATAGCTATGACTGGAAAAGGAAACTAAATAAAGCAACTATTTCTATTCTGGCAACGCAATAGCTTTTGCTGAAGTAATCAATCCGGATTGGTCTGGCGTGATGTCCAACAGCTTCTTCCTTCTTCTTTCGTATGTGATACCCCACATGACATAGTGCATTGGTGTATGCATGAGCAAGGTACTCTAATATATTATACCATGTAAACTAATAAGATAATTTGCCGCACACATAATCAATGTACTGCTTAAGATTAAATGGAGGTACATGTGCATGCATACAATCTGGAAAAAAAACCAATAAAGTAAGAATATGGGCATGCAATCACATGATATATGCATGATGAAGAGTGGTTAGTTCCTAAGAACCCTAACAACTTATTATACTCAATGATTCTCTTCAATCAAAGCACATACTTAAATTACGTTCCTCATGTTGTAATTTTTTTAAGCTTCTATTGTCGTTTTCAATGTTTAAGATATCTTAAAAGTCTAAATAGCCTACAAGTATGTGGCATAACAACGTGTTTTTGCCACGCCATGCGTTATGGTGTGCCAAAGGATGATAATTGAAAATAAAGTTAGGAAGATGTTATCTTTAAAATATTTTAAAAAATGGATTAAATAAAAAATTCCCCCTCCTGCGCCTCTTGCGTGTGCTCTCCCGGTGCCTCGGCGGCTGCCTTCCTACCCTCAAGGTTTGTTTGGATGCTAGGGAGCAAAATCCCAGGGAAGAAAATCCCAAAGGGGATTTTGAAGGGCATGTGAAATCCCCCTCAACCCCATGGGGGAATGTTTATTCTCGGAAAATATTCCTTGCCACCATTTGGAAGACAAAGGCATGAAAATCCCGGGCATTCAAAAAAAAATTACGGGGAAAATCAGGGGAAAACAGAAACTCAAGAGCTTCTGTGCTATCAGTCAAAACATCCATATTAATCAAACCTTCTAACACAATTTTCCCTCCAAATATAATTTTTGCAAGTACTCACCATTTTCTGGAACGAACTAGATCAATGAAGTGAAGACTTAAAAGATCAAAATGTAAATCCATATCATTTTCCAGCAAAGTCGGCACCAACTGTTCTGTCAGCTCTATCGCCTTCAGGATATTCTCTTCCAACACAAAATTATAAATTGCGGAAAGAAAATCAATACACAGCATTAGAGGCAAATAGTGAGTGCATGCAGACAAATGGGAATACAAATGGTCATTTTAAAAAACTGGCATGATTTATATGGTCATTTTAAAAAACTGGCAACGAATAAGGGAAGCATAATGATGGGTGATTTGAGAGATGAGAAGAAGGATCGCGCGCACCTAATAGTGGGAGGAGGAGAAGAGGAAGCAGAGGACTTCACCGGCGAGTTCCCATCGTCGAAGTGGGAGGAGGAAGAATGCGGTGGAGGCGATGGTCGGGAGGGAGGGAGGCGGAAGAACGCGGTGGAGGCGACGGTCCGGACTCGAGAGTGAGACGAGGATAAATTCCCGACCTGAGTGTAAGGACCTGACCCGAGAGGACCCAAAGGGTCTCCCAGAACCACCCAGGAGGTCCAACCGAACCACCCAGAGGTTTGGGAAGATCCTCCAAGACCTCCCAAGAGGTCCCTTAGGACCTCCCGGAGAGCCTCCAAGACCACCCAGAAGGACTCAAAGGTCCACCCGGAGGTCCTCCAAGACCACCCGGAGGTCCCAGTCTTTGTGCACAATGAGCTAGTCCCAAGATCAGATCGTTAGCTCGCACAGACTCAACATCGATATCATCACATCCATACAACAAACATAAGATGAAGCAGACAAATTAATATTTGACCTTATGGTCAAGCTTGTTTACAGGGGTGCCACGCAGGGCAAACAACAAAAGAACACTTGCAGCGGAAAGCAAAATACAACACGGGCCACTCGGCGAGCCACGGGCTATCGAGTAGAGAACGTTCCCTAGTCTACGAAGTCTTCAACGAACTCCTCCCCACAGTGCTCGGAGCACCCGGAGGTCTTGATACCGACAACCGAGAGGGCACAAGCCATGAGTACTTTGAATGTACTCAGCAAGCCATAGGGAAAAGAATGCAATAACATTTATGCAAAGCTTGACAAAGGCAGTTGTATGGTTAATTTGCAGAAAGCAACATTTTATAGAAATACGAATAAGTAGATTGCAAAGCACAAGTTGGAAAGATAATACATAAGTAAACAAGTTCTTTGAAAACAACCCACAACCACCCTGGTCATGAGCCAAACTACACGGATCCAACCACAACCTTTTCTTTCAAAGATCTATCCCTTGCATGAAAGAACCGGACATGTCCATAACCGAGGACGCGGCTATTCGAACAGATTTTACACTCTGCAGAGGTTATGCACTTTACCCACAAGACACGAAGTCCTCTAGTTGGTTGGGCACCCGTCGATGCCCCTGTTCACTTCCTTTGGTAAGCAGTCTAGAGCTCGTGACAAGGCCTTTACAAAGATCAGTCTTGACTTGGTTCTGCCACGCTAAGGATTCGCCATGCTTAGGCCCCCTCTTGCGCCATTTCGACCACCACGACAGAACCGCATCAGGACCTCGCTAATTAGTTGGCCAGGACCACCCCATCCTGGACTTGTGGTTGCATGGTGATGACCCAGATCAATGGCGTACAAGGTTAAGTCCTTAGTTGGCTGCTCAAGCGAGACTGCCCACAAACCCAGTGTGCTCAAGGCGCCCACTACTCACTCCCTAACTACTCGCCCGAGCATAAAACATTTTCTGGTTCAACCTGGCCACATGACCACCCTGGTCATGGCACACAAAGTTTAATAAAAGTGGCATTGCCACGGTTCTATAGCTCATTAGTCAAGTTCAACATACCTTGAGTCATGAGATTTGCGAGACTGAACGTCTACTAAAGCATGGCTAAGCAATAAAGCACCCATGTTGGTATGCAAAAGCATAACCAACTAAGATAACCATCCTACGGATGTCCAAGGGTACATGCCAATATGTTGCATTCAAACATACCAAGGAGTCATCTTGGCAAGTGGTGTTTAACTACTCCCAAAACCAATTTTATAAAACTAGCTATGCAAGTTGATAACAAAACAAGATACTTTTGAAAAATGGGTTCAACGTGATCAAAGGCCTATAACTTGCCTTCACTAAAGAATTGAGCTTCGTCGGTTGAGAGAGCTAGGTCCAAGAGGTCTTCGAAACAGCCGGATCCTACATGTTTTCGAAAGAGCCAAGTCAAATAAAAGCAACTTCAAGAAAAAGAAAACCAAAGAATTTACCAAACCGAATCAAAGAAAGCAAGGATTTTGATGAAGGAAAGAAGTGGAACCACTTCAAATGAGAGCTTGAACAAAGGTGTCCGGGAGAGCAAATGAGAGTGAGTGAGAGGGAGCAAAAAGAAGGGCAAAAAGAGCTCCCGGATACTCTATTTATAGAGGAAACGAGGGCCCCGGGCGACCAGAAGAGGTGGTGAGACTTGCGGAGGCGCGGTGGGGTTTAGCGGAGACAACGGCATTAAATACGCACGTCGCTACGGAGGCAAAGAACATTAAGCGACGCTTGATACTGATGATGGCATCATTTAATCTTGGCGTGCGTCCGCGGGAAAAAGGGGGATGTCACGACCGAGAGTGGTCGTGACCCAAAAGGAGGTCGTCTTTGCAAAAAGACCAAGAGGAGGTCGCCTAACGCGAGGGGAGGTCGTGACTCAGAGGGAGGTCGCGGCAAAGCGACAAAAGGAGAAGTCGCAACCTCAAGGGAGATCGTGACCCGTAGGGTGGTCTTTGCAAAAGGCGGTAGAGGTGGTCTTCGTAAAAAGACCACAGGGGTCGTCTTTGCAAAAAGCCCACCAGGATGGGGAGGTCTAGACTGGGAGAGGTCTGGACCCTCAGATCCAAACAAGGGAGGTCTAGGCGGCCAAGATGGAACACAAGGGAAATCTAGACAGTCAAGACCAACGCAAGGGACGCCTCAACGGTCAAGATGGAACCAAAGGAGATCTCGACGGTCAAGACCAACGCAAGGGAGGTCTCAACGGTCACGATGGAACCAAAGGAGATCTCGAAAGGAGGAATTCAACCCGAGCGATGGGTTTCAGAAATCAAGGACATTTGAAACACAAACCCGAGCTTAGAGTACCTCGGGGGTGATCGCGACCCAAGGGGAGGTCAAAACCAAAAGAAGGTTTAACGAGAAAAGGAGGTTTAAACCACAAGGAGGTCTAAACCACGGAGAGGAGTGAGAACAAAAAAAGGAGGTCCAATCGGGAAAGGTCACCAAGGCTAAGGGAGGTCCAGAGAGGTCTCAACAAACCGAGAGAAAGGAAATCAAGACCAGAACTCGAACAATTCCAAATAAACCAACTTCCGCATTAATTGGAGTTTGATTAAGTCATGTTAAATCTTCAAATTTTCCAAAATCTTCAAGTTAAGCTTTGAATTCTTATCAAAACCAAATGGTTCTTTTTACTTTGAAAACTTTTAAGAACTCCGAAAATTGGGATGTTACATCGAGGCGTTGATTTTTTCCCCATGGATTAGGCCGGTTGGACCAAGTTTCCCACTGACGCCCCCAAACAGAGCTACAGACCCAATCGGAAAATCACCCATGGGAGGAATTTTCTTTGGGATTTGGCCGAGATCCCAAGGAATTGGCACTCCCAAACAAGTCCTCAAGGAGTCAAGGCCTAAATTGCTCTCTTCTCCAAAGTTATCAATTCTATTCCGGTAACGGCTAGAATGTCGGAACATACCATGTCGGCACCCAAATCGGCATACCGTAGCCTCCATCCCGTCGGTCTCAATCTCAATACCGGCCTATTCCGGCCTATTCTAGTCATTCCGATACTGGTAAAAAAAATCAAAATTGAAGTGACCACTTCTTTGAATCAACTTGGAAGGCCGAGTCCAATATGACTCATTTGGTAAGTGAAATTATTCTAAACTAGTAACTATAGTAAAATGTATAAAATTATGAACTTATATTATATTATTTAACTACGATATTTGTGTTTATGAAGTAATTGAATGTGTCATTCTACAATTGCCAATTTGCAATAGCAACGGAAAGAAATAGAAAAACTGACAAGTACAAAACTTCTCCGCACTTCCCGTGACGTCACTGTTCGGCACTCCCCTCCTGCGCCTCTCGCGCGCGCTCTCCCGGCGCCTCGGCGGCTGCCTTCCAACCCTCAAGGAGTCAAGGCCTGAACTGCTCTCTTCTCCCACCGGCCACCACCATCCCCAGCCTCCCGCTCCCACTCCAGGACGCTTGCAAGCGGCGCACACAAAGTCACACACGCGTCACGCCTTGGACGTGTGCCATCTTCTCTTTTCCTCCACCGCTCTGTTGCCTCCACCTCTCCTTGAGGTTGGCTATGTCCCGCCGCTTCCTCCCCGTCGACGGATCCCGCTCGAAGTTGGAGCGCGTTATCCAGGACAGTCTGGAGCGCATTATCCAAGACCGATTCCGCGCCGGAGGCATTGGCGCCCAGGACGCACTCCACCTGTTCGACGAATTGCTCCAGCAAGCAGGGCCCGCCTCGGTTCCCTCCATCAACTGCCTCCTCACCGTCGTCGCTCGCGATGGCCCCGCGCTCGCCGTCTCCCTCTTCAACCGCATCGCGCGAGCCGGCTCCAAGAAGGTGGCTCCCGATATATGCACCTACAGCATCCTCCTCGGCTGCTGCTGCCGCGCGGGCCGCTTGGACCTCGGTTTGGCCTCCTTCGGCCACGTCATTAAGATGGGATGGAGGGTGGGCGCCATCGTATTCACTCCTATGCTCAAGGGCCTCTGTGCCGAGAAGAGGACGAGCGACGCAATTGACATAGCACTCTGGCGAATGCCCGAGCTCGGCTGCACGCCCGATGTCTTCTCCTACACCATTCTTCTCAAGGGGCTCTGCAATGAGGGGAAGAGCCAAGAGGCACAAGAGCTGCTCCACTTGATGGCTGCCGACGGAGGCAGCTGCTCACCTAATGTGGTGTCGTATAGCACTGTCATTGATGGCTTCTTTAAAGAGGGTCGTGTGGACAAAGCTTACAGCCTATTTCGTGAAATGCTGGATCGTGGGATTTCGCCAAATGTCGTGACTTACAACTCGATCATTTCTGGACTATGCAAGGCTCAAGCAATGGATAGGGCCGAGGGGGTCCTTCAACAGATGTTTGATAACGGTGTTATACCGGATAACACCACATATACTTGTCTGATTCATGGATATTGCTCATCAAGACAGTGGAAAGATGCTGTTAGAACTTTGAAAAAAATGCGCAGAGATGGTCTTGAACCAGGTGTTGTTACTTATAACTCGCTGATGGACTACCTATGCAAGAACGGAAGATGCGCAGAAGCTAGAATGGTTTTTGATTCTATGCTCGAGAAGGGCCCAAAACCCAATGTTAATACCTACAGCACTCTGCTTCATGGGTACGCTACTGAAGGAGCTCTTGTTGTTATGCATGATCTCATTGATTTGATGGTACGGAATGGTATTCAACCTGATCATCATGTGTTCAACATATTGATATGCGCATATGGTAAATGTGAAATGGTCGATGAGGCAATGCTTATATTTAACAAAATGCGGCAGCAAGGATTGAGCCCTGATATAGTCAACTATGGAACGGTAATACATTCACTTTTCAGGATAGGCAGAGTGGATGATGCTATGTCCCAATGGAATCAGATGATTGAAGAAGGATTGACTCCCGACATCATCATTTACTCTACCCTTATTCATGGTCTGTGTACCTGTGGCAAATGGGAGAAGGCTGAGGAATTAGCTTTTGAAATGATGAATGGAGGCATCCGTCCTGACGTCGTGTTCTTCGGTACAATAATGGGCAACCTATGCAAAGAAGGAAGGGTTATAGAATCCCAAAATCTCTTTGACTTGATGGTACATATAGGTGTGAAGCCTGATGTCATCACATACAATACACTAATAGATGGATATTGCTTAGCTGGTAAGATGGATGAAGCGATGAAGTTACTTTCTGTTATGGTCTCAATTGGCTTGAAGCCTGATGGTGTTATCTATTCCACATTGATTGATGGTTACTGTAAGAATGGAAGGGTAGATGATGCATTAGCTCTTTTCAGAGAAATGGCGAGCAAGGGAGTTAAGCCTAGAGTTATTACATATAACATTTTGCTGCATGGGTTATGTCAGGCTGGAAGGACTGCTGCTCTTGAAGGAACTCTATCACTGGATGATCAACACTGGAATGAAACTTAATATTATCACGTACAGAACAATCCTTGTAGGACTTTGCAAAAATAACTGTGTTGATGAAGCACTGAGAATATTTCAAAGCCTGTTTTCGATGGATTTTCAGCTTGAGACAAGGACTTTTAATATTATGATTGGTGCGTTGCTTAAAGTTGGCAGAAAGGATGAAGCCAAGGATTTGTTTGCTGGTATCTCGGCCAAAGGATTAGTGCCGGATGTTGTAACCTACAGCTTAATGATACAAAATCTTATAGAATTAGGGTTGGTACAGGAGTCCGATGATCTATTTCTAACTATGGAGAAGAATGGCTGCGCTGCCGACTCCCGTATGCTTAATGCTATAGTTAGAAGGTTACTTCACGAGGGGGAGGTACCCAGGGCTGGGGCTTACCTGTCCAAAATTGATGAGAGGAACTTCTCCCTTGAAGCTTCCACAGCTGCCATGCTTATTTCACTTGTTTCTGCGGGGGAATATCTGCAACATCAGAAGTTTCTCCCCGAAAAGTATCGCTCTTTCGTAGAATCGAGGGATATTTGAAATCTTTTGCAGTTATACATTTCTAACCAGATGTTCTGAACTGCTAATTGAGGTGAAATCTTCTCTTTGTATGTGAAAGTGTAGATTGCGAGGTATGTAGAATCTTTTTTTGAGTTACATTATATCTGAATTCAATAGAAGAGGTAAATATCTTACACCTGATTTTTGGAATTTTCCCTTAGGTAAGTTTGATAATGGGTATTCCGATGGGTTGAAGAGTTCCAAGACCCAAGTCGTACTATATTTCACTAAGGTTTTTAAATTATTTAACTTCGTTATTGAAGGTTTGTATTCCATTGTCATCCCCTAAGAGGAGCATAAAATTATTTGTCATCTATCCTGATAGAGGCATGGATGAAGGGATCCCTAACTACAGCTTTGAAAGCTTCGTTCTTGTTTCTGTTTGGTTCATGTTTTCCTATGTTTGTTTTAGGGCGTTAAGTTTGTCACGAAATCTAGCAATGCTTCGTGAATATTTAAATATTTCGATCACTTAACTCCTGGGAAACATAAGTTTGTGTGTCTGGCACGAAATCAAGCAATGGCATGAATATCGAGTGTTCTAAAGGCGCCCGCCTAGCCAACCTAGGTGCTAGGCAACACCCTCCCGCCTAGCCAATTTATCTTGCCTAGGCGGCCGCCTAGCCCCGCCTAGTCGGCGATTAGGCGCTAGGCGATGGTCTGCCGTCCGACTAGTGCCTAGCGCCTTGGTGAACATTGTGAATATCTATATTTATAATTCAGTTAACTCCAGGGAAACATAACAGAACCCTCTCTTGAAGAACAGTTGAACAAAACTTTTCTTTGGTTTGCTTGTAATTAAACTTCTTTTTGAGAGAAGCTTCACAAATCCTTTGCGAATTTCCAAACAAAGCACCAATTATCTGACTGTATCCATTTATTTGATGTTTTATGTCCTTATCTGTTTGGCTCTGTCTATTTGGACAAAATTTAGGTTGGAGAATCGCAGCACTGGTGTCTGAATCATTTTTATCTTGGGTAGGGTAGGTTAGGAACTCCGAGTAGAGAAATGGAGCTTCTGTTGAACAATACAAGAGATACTTTGATCAGGAAAATTAGACTATTCCCATGAATTATATAGGTTTTCTGTGTCTTCTAAGAGTTCTCCTGGAGTAGTTGGACAGGGCTGTGCTAAGGAATTCTGAGAAATTTTTGCTAGTCGTAAGGAGTTGAGTGGTACTAGGTAGATGAATAATCTGTGTGCATCGTTCTTGTGACCCCAACACTTTCCCTGAATATTGATATTTTTTCTTTCAAGGAATGTTTGTGTGGTCATCGGCAATGATGAGTCGAACGAGACTGCCTATTAATACCGCTTCTTTGCTTAGAATTTGCATAACTTTCCGATGCATTGAAGAAAAAGAATCAGCAAGGAGGCCTGCAACGTCTTCAGTAGTTCAGTGTGAGGGTAGAGCCCTTAATAGCCACAGCACGAGAAGATTTACCTTGTGTCCCATGAAAAAGGACTCAGGTTGCTGTACATTAGTCCCCTGTCGTCCAATAGTGCACAAAGCGTATTCAGTGGCTCCCTTTACTAGGCAGTAGTATCATCTTTGTCGCATGAAGCATAGTGACGGTGGTTTCCATGAGCTCGAGGTGTAATTTTTGCAATCTCAGATTCAGAGTCGGTACTATCTTTTTTCTTTTCTTTACTTGATATTTCCCTTCTAGGTTGGCAAAGAATCTGGAACCTGATCAAAGTACCGGGCACGGTAAACATGTTGGAACCATCTTACTTAGTTTTGTTGTTGTAGTTGCTGGCGTGTGTACCACGAGGCGGGAAAAGTTACCTTCTTAGTGGCCTAGATGGGAGGAAACCATGTGATTATCGAAACTGATGCCTCTTAGGCATGTGATGCTGCAGATATCCCAGATGGCAACCCTGCGCAAGGGTGTAGGGCCTGCTGTTATTGATGGAGCCCGGCACATATCCTCCTCGTTCAGAATGGTGAGTGCGTACAACATAGATGCTTGTAGCATATACGGTAGCGCAACGCATGCTGAGCATCGACTATGTAGAGAGGCTCTATCTGTTTAACTGCAACTCTTTTGTGGCCTGATGTACCACCTAGTTTTCTCATTAACCTAATGTTGGATTATGTAATGTTTAAGTAATCAATAAAGGTCTCTTATATATGTTTGAAGTTTACTTCTCAAAGGGGAGGTATGCAGGGCTAGTGCTTACCTCTCTGAAATTGATGAGAAGAACTTCACCCTTGAGGCTTCCTCAGCTGCTTCACTGATATCGCTTTTTTCAGGGAGGAAACATCAGCAACATCAGGATTTTCTCCCTGAAAAATATCACTTTTTTGTGGAATCCTGGGTTGGTTGAAACCTTTTGCAGTACAATTCTAACTAGACATTCTGGAGGGGATATATTTTCTTTGTATGTGAAGTGTAGATTGTGAGGTATGTAGGTTACTCTCCCAACCTTTTTTTAGTAACATCACGCCTGAATTGCAGAGAAGTGGCCGAATAGTATTCACTAACATTTGTACTTTTGAAGATAATAACTTCATTATGGGAGGTTAGATGTGCATCATTGTCCTCGAAGAGGAATATCATATTCCTTGTCATCTCTACTGATGGGCATGGAGAGATCTGAAACTAGAGCTTTCTAAGCTTAAAACTTGTTTGTCTCTAATACCTGTTTGCTATGTATGTTTTACAGGTATTTAGTTTGACACTAAATCCAGCATTGCCACATGAATATTTAAATTGTTAAATCACTTAACTAAGGCTGCGCTGCCAACTCCCATATGCTGAATGCTGTAGTTAGAAGGTTACTTCACAAGGGGGAGGTACCCAGGGCTGGGAATTACCTGTCCAAAATTGATGAGAGGAAGTTGTCCCTTGAAGCTTCCACAGCTGCCATGCTTATTTCACTTGTTTAGTTCATAACAAGGATAAACACCGTCGGAGGGAGGTCGGACGGCGACGACTTGAGATAAAACGGTGCTAGATGAATGAGGGCACCAATTGGGGGAGAGCAATGGATCTAGAGTGGGCGGCCTAGGGAAGAGACCAGAGCTAGGAATTGGGGACTTGGGAATACTACTTCATTGTTCATAGCTTGATTCATAATGGGTACATGTTGTCCCTTTTATAGGGATGATTTACTTGGCCCTTAAGAAAGCAATCTCTAATTTAAAGGAACTAACCTTATCTAAAGGAAACTAATCTTATCTCAATCCTAACTAATCTATTACTGCCTTGTGCGCCACTTAATGGGCATCAACCCTCTAGTCCTCGCCCATGACATTACACCCCTCTTGAACATGTAGCTTGTCCTCGAGCTGCAAGGTGGTGACCAAGGCTGAAGTCCTTCACAACCCCACTTTGATGAGATGTTGCGACTCCGACTCCTCATCAGTGATGAGTAAACCCTTGCATGTTGTGGAATTCTGGTTGAAGCACACGGTGATTGAAGCGTGGCCCTTTGTTGCGGCACAAACCGAAAGCTCATTTGTTCTTGCAACCCATTGTATTAACTGCTTTAGAGCAAGCGATCTTTGCCCATATAAGCCCACGTGAGGCAACATCGGTTCGATCTTCGCAATAGAGAATAGAGAGGTTGAGCTAGGGTTACGCCGCCGCTCGCAAGCCGCCGCCCTCTGCTTTCTTTGATCTGCGCTCCTGCCATCTTCGCACTTTCGCCGCACCGTGGTTGCACGCTCCTCCACTGCTTCTCTCATCTGTGTTGCCACCACTGCAGCTAGTTGCGCCACCGCCGTTGCGTCCTGATGTGATCTTGATGCCGTAAACGCGCCGCTTGAAGACCTTGTTGTTGCCGCCCGGATGAAGGAGCAACAATAGCAGCACAATTGCCGTGGCATAGCCGCCGTTGCTCCTGTTCCTTGTGCCTCCCCGTCGACGGATCCCGCTCGGAGTTGGAGCGCGTTATCCAGGACCGTCTGGAGCACAATTCTAACCAGACATTCTGGACTCATAATTGAGGGGATATATTTTCTTTGTATGTGAAATATAGATTGTGAGGTATGTAGGTTACTCTCCCAACCTTTTTTTAGTAACATCACGCCTGAATTGCAGAGAAGTGGCCGAATAGTATTCACTAGCATTTGTACTTTTGAAGATAATAACTTCATTATGGGAGGTTAGATGTGCATCATTGTCCTCAAAGAGGAATATCAAATTCCTTGTCATCTCTACTGATGGGCATGGAGGAATCTGAAACTAGAGCTTTCTAAGCTTAAAACCTGCTTGTCTCTAATACCTGTTTGCTATGTATGTTTTACAGGTATTTAGTTTGACACTAAATCCAGCATTGCCGTATGAATATTTAAATTGTTAAATCACTTAACTCCTGGGAAACAGAAGTTTGACACTAGATGCAGCAATGCTGCATGAATATTTAAATTTAAAATCACTTGACTCCAGGGAAACATAACAGATCCTTCTCTAGAAGAACAGCCTAACAGAAATTTTGCTTTGTTTTGGTTGTAATTAATCTTCTCTTTTAGACTATGGGTACATTGTGAAAATGCTGGCTGTGTTGGGCTAACATGAAAAATATTTGTTGGAGTGAAATTTAATATTTTCCACTAGTTACTGTTAGTCAATGGACATGTAGAATGGCATTTCCCTCAATATTTTTTATATTTAGTCCAAAGGTTCATTTCCTTTTGGTGAGCATAATTCTTGGAGCTGGGACAGTTGATCATTAGGGGTGTGAACTGAATTTTGATCAGCGTCGAATTGGCCGAGCTTTATTAGTTTGGATTGGTCCTAGTTGTAACTTGTAACTGAGTTTTTTTTCTTTTTAATTACTGAGTATTTTGAAAATGTTGGTTGTGTTTGGCGCACACCAAATATTTGCTTGGAGTCTTGGATTTGAAATTTTGTATAGAGATAACTTAAGTCTTTGGACCTGTAATATTATTTTGAAGGAAGCATGACAAATCTTTGCCATATTTCCCGTTTTCCACACAAGGCATCACTTATTTATCTGACTGCATGTACTGTGTTTATTTCCTGTTCTTATGTCCATATCTGTTTGGCTCTGTCTATTTAAAGAAATTTTAGCTTGGAGATTTCCCAACAGTGGTGTATGGAAATGGAGCTTCTGTTGAACAATGCAAGATATGCTCTAACATTGTGTGCAGAGGAGCTTTATATTCTTAATCAGGAAAACTATTCTGTTCCCATGAATCATAGCTTTTCAATGTTTGAGATATTTTGAAGAGTTTTTATTTGGTAATGCTGAAGAACTGAAGAGTGGAACGAGACACAACCTATTACAGCGATGTCTGTTTAGCATTGAAGTACTCCAACTGTGGACAGCTTGAGCGGTTTAACAATAGCACACTAGAAAATAGAAAACAGGAAGACTAACGCCCTTGATACTCTTGCTCAACCGGTGGCATCTTAAGAGCTCAACAATGCTAGTCTCTACAATCAAATTGGCAAAGTTCTGCTGTCTTAAGTGCAAAGCAATATCTACTCTTATTAAAAATGAGTTCCTAGCCGAGCTCTCGCAGCATCCACGTCGCCAAAAAAATTTTGGCCGTCCGATTGGTCTCCGCACGCACGGGATCGCATGGAGGAGAGCGGTTTCGTCGCCGTCCGATTGCACCTAACGGACCGATTGCATCCAGCGTCGCAGGTCTCGCAATTCTTCCCCTTCCTTCCCCGTCGTCTGCTCTCTCCTCGCCCGCCATCGCAGGTGGAAAACTCGTGATTCCCTTCCTCCACTCCCTCCCGTCCCTCCACTCCCTGCCATGCCGCCGCTTCCCCTGCTGGTGTTGCCGCTCCTCTCTCCTTGTTCCGCTGCCGCCGCCGCCTCCGCCTTGCGATCCCTTTCCTCCACTTCCTCCCTCCCTCCCGTCCCTCCACTCCCTGCCACGCCACGCTTCCCTGCCCTTGCGCCTGCCGTTCCCTCTCTCTGGCCGCCTCATGCTTCGTGACACCGCCTCCCCTCCCATCACTTTTTGTCAGCCGCCTCCTCTCTCCCGCCTTCCTCCCTTTTGCATACCAGGTTTGTCTCACCTTCGCACCGCTGAACTTTTCTTCTTGTTTGCTTGACGCCTCTTTTCCCAGCGCTTGCCGCCGTCTCACTCCACCCGCATCTGGTTTGGCCCTTCTTTTGTATGCTTTACCTTTGCTTGACCGATGGAGTGCTTCGCCTTCATCGCGTTCATTTCTTTGGATTGTGCTCTTTTCCTATTTCCGTTGCTCGGTTCTACTTAGTACCTTTGTCTTTTGGTCATACATAATCCGATGTTCTTTACACAAATTAGCCTTTGCCTGTTCCTTGCTCCATCATTTGATTTGCATGTTTAGTGCTCCCAGATCCGGCTGATGCGTTAATGCGGCACCTCAACGGCCACGCGGAGAGAGCTCCTTGTGGCGGAGGATGGTGCCGTGATCGTTCTGAGGCCAAGACCCAAAGAAAAGGAGTATAGCTCATCCTATACTCAAGCGGTTCGAAGAAAAGAAGGTTCTTACCTATCTTTGCAAAGGTAGGTTGGATAATTCTTACTCTGGATGAGCAAATCGTAATATATTTTTGCTCCTATCAATTTGTTATGAACCTATATTGCTATCTTAGCACAATGGCCAACTTTCTGCTACTATTATTCTGCTGCTGTGAGCTTTTTTTTTTGTGATACTGCAGTACCAAATCAATTTTGTTCTTAAGAGATTAACAAATATACCAACTTACAGGAAAAACCTTGAAAGTTCAAGACCTTCTGGAAGAAGAGAAGAACTTTCGAAATATTTATGTTAAGGCGTCGTGCTTCCTTTCTATTCATATGGGTGTCAAAGCCTCAGTTTTACCTGGTGGTACTGATTGCCACCGTTTTATACTTGAGGTATGCATTAGGTTTTCCACTACAAAAGGAAGATCCAAAGAGCCCTTAAACGTTTGGAGAAAGACGCTAAGGTAGCTATTGCAATTTCTGTCACTGAGGTTACATAGGTACCTTCTATTAGTTACTCTTTCAGTCCCATTAGTTATGTTTGATTGTTTCATTGTGGAGATAAACTAAATGGTGAAATATAATATGTACTTGCAAATGTATAGTAAAGAAGTAATCGAGTTTTCCAAACAAATTAAGGAGAAGTTGAAGGAGATCGCCGCTTTTGTAAATCTGATGCTATCCTTGTCCTTCTTTTCAAGTTTCATCATGTCCACATGACTACGGGTGTTCTTATTTATGGACACAGGTATTGGTGTGAATGAGATGGCGGCAGTGCTCATTGCGCAGTAGTCGGATGTAGTCACTTATCGACTATCACGAACTAAAATGTTTGGGCCCCGTGTTAAATGGATAACCTTAAGATAACATTCCTTAGTCTTGACTATATTTTGTATTTATATCTGCTTTTGACCTCCATCCACCATTATAGAAAGAGTCTTAGTTTTTTAGGGTATAGATGTAATAAATTCGATGTCCTATTTTTGTGTCATCCATTGTTATTTTGGTACATGCTTTGGCATGATCTTGCACCATTTGTCACATGATGTCTTGATGTTTCAGATGGTTGTCATAATCAAAAGGTGGATCTTGATTGGAGAATTAGCTCCGACTAACCATCTTTGAGTGTATACCATCTTTGTGAACAATTTACGCAAGTCCACAAGTGGCGGGTTTGTCCTGTTGTTCTTAAAAATTCCAACTCTTTGTATTGCACGAGTAATGTCGTTCGTGCCCTTTTCTCTGCGGCAATTATTTTTGTTTCCATTATTGTTCTACATGCTAGATTCTATGAGCCTGGCGTTACGCATATAGAATTCTCCTAGCCTGCCCCTCCATGGAAATACTTTCTGCTACTCATGATAACACTATGTCGCTAGCTCTATAGGTGTTTAATACCTGTACTTAGATCTTCATACAAATGTTCATCCCATAATTTAATTATTGTTTTTCTATTTTGTTATTTCACCTCGAGGAGAACCTGCCTCCACTTTTGATTTGTTCGGATAAAATATGAACCTCGATTATCTTTATGCTCACAGGATCTTTATGCTATAGGTAATCATGTTGCCTCGATGATCTTCACATATATATACTTTGAAGAAACATGCTTTTTCCTTCCCATCATTAAATCGAGACCACGTTATCTTTTTAAATTATAGGATTGTAAATGCGCCTCGGCCCTTTTCCTTGTGCTCCTATTTTTTAGGTTTGTAGGTCGGAGATTCCATA